>JAFIRS010001037.1:0-458749 GCA_018342105.1 Gonioctena quinquepunctata | reverse complement strand
TTAATGGCTCGTTACGGTAGCCGAAAGAATGTAAAAAAATGAATGATTTATCTATTTCTGGTCGTATTGCACTTGATGAGCTGTCAAAACCTATAATTTATGGTTTCTGTGTTTACTGCAAAATTTCCCTTAGAGGTGACGATTCATTAATAGTTTTGGTGAAAGGGTGCCTTTTTTTTCCCGGGCTTGCAGGTGTCTATCTATTTTAAAGTGCCCTTGTTCATCAGTTTGGTCACATTTGATTTCAAAATTTATTTTCATTCCCAGTGAGTTATGTTTTCTGGCCATAGATTTCATATTTTCAATAATTTGTTGTTTCTATGTTTGAAAGTTTTTCTGTGCTTATGGGGTTTAAATGACACCAGTTTAAAAATTCCATACCGTTAATGACAATGTATGGTCGCATAATACAGATTTAACAAAACCTTCACCACAGTGGTCGAAAGTTTCATCTATCCTCCAGCCCAATGCAAAAAAGGAATTGACAAATGACACGATGAAAGTCATGTTATGATTTAAAAACCAATTCTGAGGATTCAAAGAAGGTAACCAGGTTACTGTACAATCCACGTACGAAGAAGAGAGAAACCCCTCAAGAACACCGTTAAAGGAGAGTATCAACGAGGGCTTTGCAGAATCCAACGTACCCCCTTTGGAACAAATATGAAGATAGTTCACGACGAGAGACTAAGTCCTATCATGGTCAACCCCCCAATTTCAATCGGGATGATCAAGATTAAAAGGGGGCAGTATTACGGTACAGTAGAGTACGACCCGTTCATTTCCTGAACGTGCTAGACGATGTGGCTGTTGGACCTCAGGTGACGTCATAGAATTATCGTGATACCTCCAAGAGGCCATAGGGTTTTCCCGGAATTCAGTTTATCTATTGATGTTTTTGTGTGATACATTCGAAATATTTTACGCAAATTGTGATTATTTCAGTATCAGAGTATTTTCTTCGGATGTGTTTTTCAAAATGGAATAAGCCAACACTGAAATCCCAAACGAATATTTGTTGAAATCACGGACTCCAGTTTCGTAATAAATAATAAATGAGCTTGAAGTTCACGGTGTGAGACAATCCCATTGTGAATGCCGCTCAGAAACCATTAGTAGGTCTCGTCCAGTTAATTTTTCCGGGAATCGAAAACGGTCTTATATCAGGGACAATGTCAGACTCACGTGATTATATTCAAAACAAACTTTTCGAGTTTCAATACGACTCCAGGCTTGTCATGCATACTAAATTGATTAGCGCTCACTGCACCAACTCCATTTTTCAACTTCCCAAATAACTCACCATTAACCTGTCACATACCATTGAACTTCAGTTTAAATTCTCAACGTCTTTTTAAAAATTGCGAATATTCGGCATAGCATTACTTGAATTACCTGAAACTGGAATTTTCGCGTAACTCGATGCCGTACCACGGGGAGAATTTTGCTTCTGGCACTCGAATTTACTGACAGTCACAAAGACAGCGGCATTGGGTTTTCAACGATGAGATTATACAGTGTCCGTCAAGTTGGCTACATATGGGAAAAATTGTTATTGAAATTTCTGAAAAACTCTAATGGCGGTTGTTTCTGCGTGTCTGACAACAAAAAATACGTTGTGACTTATAATTGACCTCAGATTTGGCAAGAATTAAAAAAAGTGTTAGTGGTGCCGCAAAATGGGTCAAATTGACAAGATATCGAAAAAATGTTAGCGAGAAAATGTGTTTGGAATCCAACGGGACCGATGTACCAAAAATTTGAACAAAAAAAAAACCTTTCCCTCTACCCTTACTAAGGAACATTATACATTCTTGTTTCATCTGGAAGCAGCTTTAATAACCTAAATCAATAAGATTGGTCAAAACTAATCAAATATTTGTTGAATAGATATTTTCGGAGATTAATTATGAAAACACGATTTAGTCTTGTCCCTGGGTAGTCATGCCTGTATATTGATGCACATGAGCTTACTCAATTTTCCCTCAACCAGTGAGTGAAATTTAAACCAACCTATATTTGTAATTAAACCTTAATAATACATTATTTATCCCAATTGAATTTAGCATTGTTTAGGTGGATGTGGAAAAAATCAATAATCAAACAGTGTACAATTTTAATATTCTACGTGACCACATTCGCGCTCCATACATAGAATTGTTCTGGAAAACATTTCGGATGAACATTTTTCAAAATAGTTCTGAGATCAGTGCTGCACAATTCCCTTTTACAAATCTCTAAATGTTCTACATTTCGAAATGGGAGTTGTTCATGAACATTGCTTTTTAGGTAATTTAATGAAAAGAAATCACACGGGTTAGGTCTGAGACCTAGCAGGCCGGATTACCTGAATATAGACCATCCACTGCTCACCAAACTCATTGTTCAACCACTCTCGCACTTTATTCGTAGAATAAATAGGGGCCCCATCTTGTTGAAAGAATAAAAAGAATCCGCTCTTGTTATGGTAGATTGTCTATAAATGTAGATATCTCGGTCCGTTAAGAGTTCAAATACGTTCGCCATTTGAATTTGTCTAAAAAACGAAGGAACTTAAAATCGCTTATTTAAAAATTCCACAACCCTACATTCATTCGAACTATATTGGTCCTTGGCTTCAAAATGAAATAACGATTATGATCTGCCCACCATCTACATTATGAGAACTGACGATACTATTTGAGGTAAAATTTGCTTCGTCAGAAAATAGATTCTTTTTGGGGAAATCACGATTGTTTTGCTTGACTACGGGTGTTGGATTTAACCCACTACACCTGTAATACCAGACGTTATTCGGGTTTGAAAACGTAGAAATCGACTGTTAAGAAGGTTCATACTGAAAAATAGGTCTGAGGGCTAGAATTTTTTCCTTAAAACCAAACATTGCTAAAATTTCCCTTTCTTTTGTTGTAGTTATTTTTATATATTTTTTTCAGTTTTTTCCGTATAATCCCAAATTAATTTAACCGTTTTTCTTAAATACAAATTTTTGTATTTTTATCATTATTTTCAAGTTCATTGTAGTATAAAATTTTTAAAAATTAAACCTTCAGGATTTTTTCTAAATTGTTTTCGGTCTTTTTCAGTCTGTGAAACTAAATTTTAAACTTTTAAATTTCCTACATTCGGGGGTTATAAAATTTTCCTTGTTTATGATATTTAACTGATTAAAACCAAATTTTTTAGGGTGTCATTTGAACATCCCCCGTGTAGGGGTTTGTGGGGGGAAATTTTTTTCGAAATGTTTTTTTATTTTTTTTTGGTTTTTTCCCTTCTGACATTTTTTATATTTTCCCCTTTAACAGGAAATTTCCACTGGCATTTTTTTCTTTAATTTTGTCCCTTAAAACTTGATCTTTTTCCCCCTTTCATTTTTTTTGGGTTTTTGAACGCCCCCTTTCAAAACTTGTTGAATCATCACGTTTATTATTTGCCCCTTTTTTCAGGGTTTGGGGGTTTTCTTAAGGGCATTTTTTTTTTAAATTTTTTTTTCCCCTTTCTGTCTCAAAGTTCTAATTTTTTCACTTGGGGATTTTTTTTTTTTTACTTTCGTATCTATTTTAAAATCTTCTCCTATGCTTCTTTTTCCCGGCGTTAAAAACCCATTTTCTGCAACCAGTTTTTCGATTTCGAGTTCACTTTTTTTTTTTGTTGAATTTAAAAATTAAAAAAATTTTGGGAAAAATTTTTTGTCCTTGGGGCAAAATTTTTTACCCTTTTAAAAGACTGTAAAAAAAAGCTTTTTTTTTGGGACTGTTATTCCTGGGTTTTTTTGGGGAGTTTCCAATTCCTGGGGGATAGATTTCCCCTTTTGGGTGTTTTGTAATATTTTTAAACTATTTTTCCCCAAAGATTTTATTTTCTAATTTATCACCTTCCTTCGTTTCCCTTTTTATGTTAAACCCTTTTCAATTTGTTCTCCTGAATATGTCTGGCTACTTCCGAATATTTTCCCCTTTTAAAAAACTTTCATACCAATTTTTTTCCCTTTTCTGACTATAATTTTTTTCATCCCGCTGAGTTGTATGGGAAGTTCCGTTACATTCCTTTTTTTGGGGAGGAAATGCTCGTACCTATACGTTTTATTTCCACTTGTCGACTGTCACGTGTGACTACGGCCCAATGCAGGGGGCGCGGTTTTTCCATTTTCCATGGGGTTATTTGGGTTCGGGATTCATCTTTTTCTCTTTCTTGACATGATGTCGCATTAAACCATCAACCTTTTTCCCTTTTTTTCAAACGCTTGTCTTGATTTTCGCTTTGTCCAGACGATTTTCCAAATTTTTAAAAAAAATTTTTTTTTAAAACCTGGTGTCACCATTAAATCACCGGTCCCTGATATCCCTATTTGATTCGAAGTTGAAAGTTTTTTTTCATGGCATGAAACTCTGTTGATAAATACTTCGGGGGTTGTTTTTTGGGCCCTCCTCTTCAATTCTATTTTTTCTACAGAATTCATCCAATCGTACATCATGATTTTGGGAATTTTAATCGTTTTTCTACTTCTTCAAATCTTTTTTTCAACTTCCTTTTTCGTCATCCGTTTCGTTTGGCATATTTTTGGATTTTTTTTTTTAACCCCGAAAATTTTCCCTGATAAATAAGATTTTCTCTCCAATAATTTGAGTTTTTTCAAAAAAACTAATCCCAGGGATTTCAGTACTAGGGATCATTTTAAACCCATTAAAAATTTTAATGCAATAATTTTTCCTTCCTTTTTTTTTGGGGTTGGCAATAAAACCCGAGCCAATATACGGGGGGAAATTTTTTGTCTTTTTTGAGGTGATAGGGAAACATAATTTAATTTCATATCTAACAATATTAATATGAGCCACTGATTTTTTTTAGATCTCATATTACGGATATATTCCTTCCCTTTTTTTTAAATTAATAAATTTTTCTGTTCATCGTCGATTAGTTTTTTTCCTCTTGCCCCCATATTTAAATACCCCCAAAACCTTTTATCTGAGGTTTTTTGGGGGCCATTCCATTTAAATTCCCCTTTTTTTTGCCTTTTTTTTTCCCAAAAAAAATTTCCCCCTTTTCTTTTTTAATTGATTCTTAAAAAATTTTTCTTATTCCCGCTTCTATGAGATTGAAATCTATTTTTTTTTGAATTGTTGAAAAATTTTTTCTATATTTATTCATTTTTTTTCCCTATTTTTTTTAAAACGTTTTTTCCCTTTTTGTAGTTAAAAAATTTTCCTGAATTATTTAATTTTATTTTTAAAAAATATTTTATTTTTGGGGGTCTATATGAATATGGGCCGAATTCTTAATGGGATACGCAATTTTTTTTATATTTAAAAATTTCCCTTTGTGACCTTTTTGTTACAATTTTGCAAATATTATATTCCCCCTTGAAAGTTCTGGGGAAAATTATATTCGGGTATTGTAATTTGCTAATTAATTTTTTTTTTCCCAATTTGATGGCTTCTTTTTAAACTGACAGGACTTTCAGATAAAAAATTTTTTTTAAAAGGGTCTAAAAACCAAAGAAATTGAACCAAAAAATCCTGTCGTATTTTTTTTCTCTAATACATTGTCAATTTATTTTTTCCGTGAGGTGCCTTATCTTTTATGCCATATTTTAATCTTTTGAAAAAAAATTTTAACTGATTCATTCTTTTCTTGATAACAATTCAAAAAATTTTTTTTTTTCTTTTCCCGGTACTTTCAATTTCTAAACCGCCTTAAAATTCCTTTTTAAATTTAAATTTCCAGTTGTGGGATTTTGTAAACTTATTCTGTTTAAAAATAATCTTTGCGATACCTTTAGTTTTAATTAACTATAGAACTTATTTGGGCTGTTGTCCATTTTGCACAGCGCCAAACCCCCAATTTTAGAATAAAAAAAATTTTATTTCTTGGGACCTTTTAAAAAAAAGGGGAAAAATTTTCCAAAGTGATACTAATTTGGGGTTTATATCTAACCCCCCGGCACGTTGTTTATTTTGATTTAATTATTTTGATAAAAACCCCTTGATTGAAAATAAAAAAAACAATTTTTTTTTTGAATACCCCTTTCCCGAGTTTTTGATCGGATAAACGCTAATCTATTTATTTTCCCAATATCGTGTTTGCAAAATAAAAAAATATTATACTAACTATTTTCACAATCTTTCTACCATTTACTTCGTTAAAGCTTTTTTTTTTCGAACTTATTTGTAAAAAAAAAAAAAAAAATATTTATATTAAAAAAAAAATTTAAATTAACTTTTTTTTTTTTTTTTCGTGGAAAAAATCAAAATGCGTTTTAAAAAACTTCCTTTAAAATTTTTCCCCCCCCGACACCCAAAATTTTTTTTTCCCCTTTTTTTACGGGGGGTTATTTTTAAACCCCCCCCACCTGTAATACCCAAAAATTTTTGTTGGTTGGGGAAAAAGGATTTGAGCTATGACTGTTGGGAAAAAGGGGGGGGTACTGAAACTAGGTCTGGGGGCTGATCTGATTTTATTTTCTTAAATACCGGGGAAAAAGGGTTTTTTATTCAAAGTACTACCGTTAGAAAAAATTGAACCAAACAATGATTTGATAAAATAAAAAAAACCCCTTAAAAAGTTAAGAATGTTTATATATTTAATAAAACTGACAAAATTCCCCTAATCTTATATGGACGAAGATAGGCAAATTCCAAAAAAAAATTTTAGGTATTGGCAGAAATTCTGCAGGGTTTCCCAAATGAAAAAATTTTTCTAAAAGAAATTTTTAAAAGTGCTGAAAATGACAAAAAAATTTTCTTTTTTGAAAACTTGGGTTTGAAAATATGGACATATTTTGAAATAAAATTTTAATGGGTTTTTTTTCCACATAATAAATACAGAAAAAAACAAACTCACCCGTTTAACCTTATTCACTGGGGAGTTTTAAAAAATTAAAATTTATTATTACTAGTTTTTTTTTCCCCCCGTCAATCGTTTTTTCTAATTAATTCGCCCGGTATTTGTATACAGTTAAGGTTTTTTTTAAATGATCGTGAACCATTAAAATTGGAAACCGTATTATCCTGTTTTGGAACTTTTAAATTTGGGGAAACCCCTTACTTTTCAGTGTTTTAAAGGGCCCCAAATTATTTAAATTTGGCTGAGTTTCTAGTTTGCTTTTCCCTTACATTTTATACCGCACTTTTGGGAATGACATGTTCTCCAAATTTTTCGTATTTAAAAGGGATTACTAAATGAGGTTGTTTTCCCTTTTTTCCTTATTTTGGGTTAATCCGTGGTTTCACGTATAACAAAAAAACCAATTGAATGAATTGAATATTGCAAATCAGTTTTTTTAGTGTCGTCCCACGGGAGCTAGTAGGCGGAGCTTAGGTTTTTGGGTCGAAAACTGATAAAGGGTTTTTTTTTTCAAACCCCGTTCGGGCTTTTTTATTTAAATTTGGGATAATATTTTACTGAATGCAGGTATTTGACGCTGGGAATGCCCGGGCAGTCAAAATCTTTGTTTTCCCCAGATAATGATTTAGGGTCCGGTCAAAAAGGGTATTTTTTGGGAAATTTTTTTTAAAAGATTTTTTAAATTTTCTCCCGAAAAAAGTAGGTTTTAGAACGTATGTTATCAGCTTTTTAGTTCGGTGGTTATTACTTTTTCTGTTTATCAAGAATAAACGTTTTTTTGTATCAAAAAAAATTTTTCTGTGTTTACGGGATAAAATTGTCTTTTAACATTCCCCGAAACCCTGCAAAAAAATGAAACGATTTAAAACCATGCCCGCAGTATTAAAATTTTGGTTTTTTGGGGGAATGATTTTGCTTTGAAATTGACTAAAGGTTTGAGATTTTCCCTTTTCTGCCTTTTCCCACGTTTTTCTTTTAATTCCTAGGTAACATTGCCTAAATTTTTTTGTACATGAATTTTTTTTGAAAATTCATTTGAAAAATTTTTTTAATTAATTAAAAGGGGATTGGGAGGAAAATGTTATCCGGAATTATATTTGAATGAAAAATTGAAATATTTTTTTGACGTCATTCAAAATAAATAAAGGGGTGTTTGGGGGGTTTTGGGGGAAATTTTTCGTTTTTTCCTTCCTAGTGAAAAAAAAAAATATAACATCAGATAAACTATTTTGTAAAATTAATTGGTTCATAAATTTTTTTTTCAGGTTTCAAAAAAATGTTAATATTGTAAAAAGGAATGGATATATTTGGGGAGATATTTTTGATTTTTCCCCTGCCCTAGTAAAATAAAATATATAATATCAGATAATTTTATATAAAATTGATTGTTTTTTTACAATTTTTTACTGGGTTTTGGGGAAAGCAAAATTTATTAAAAAAATTGGGGGGTTTGTATTGCAATTTTTTTTTTTTTCCGGCCCCCTAAAATTTATAATATCAGTACATTATTATATAAAAAAAAATTTATTTCATAATTTTCTTACTAGGTTCCAGGGGAAAATTTAATATTGACTACAAAAAAGGTGAATAAAAATATAACTATACCCATACATATTCTTAAATATTCTTCATATTCTTTTAAGGGGTTTAAATTTTGAAAAAATTTTTTAGCGGTAATAATTTTTTCTCAAATAATTTAGAAAACAATTTTTTTTTTTTTTTAAAAAGAAAGTTGTTGGGTATGTTGGGGTTAAAAAAAATTACTTTAAATACCCTGTCAATCAATATTTTATTTTGGATTTAAATTCCTTAAATTTAAAAAGAGTTAGTAATAAAGTGATAATACAAACTTTTTTAAAAAAAAAATTTAAAACCGAAAAAAGGGGGAATGAAAAGAAAAAAAAAAATAAACCTTCTTGTCTCGTAACACCCATAACAATTTTTGTGGGGCCCAAAAAAAAAGCGAATTAGATAAGGGTAAAATGATGGATCGAGTTGGGGGTGACTTCTGATAATTTTTTTTAAACCCTTTAATGATGTTCGTTGATTGTTTGTTTGGCCCCGATAAAACCCCAGTTTTTATAGTTTTTCTAACCCAATTGGAACGGAAAAAAAAGAGCACTACGAGGGTGTTCATATGCCCCCCGGGAAATGGAAATGATATAACCAGTGTTTTTTTCTTTCAAAGGTTCCTGGTAAATCAAAAAAAAAATCTGGCGCATCCAGTTCCCAGATTATTAGTAAAGGCGCACAAATATATTTGAGAAGAAAGTTTGGTTTGGGACATTTTTATTCCGCTGCATAATATCCTGTTTTGTTTTTTCCTTAATCACGCCGTGCCGTGGGGTTTAAAAGGAATTATCCATTGAAAATAATTTTATCATTATGGTTTTGGGCCTTTTTGAAACAAATAATAAAACCAGTTGAGATAAATGTTTTTTTCTTTTACATGGGGGGATCAAGGATTGAAAGAACAAGCCGAAAAATAAAAATATTCGAACGCCTACAAGGGCAAGTGCAAAGAGAACCCCTTCCCCCGAAATTTTATGTCTTTCCCAAATTTGGGGGTTAGAAATACTTCCTTGTTACTGAGACTGAGAAGGTTTATTTTTTTTTTACTTTTTTTTTTATTTCGCCGGTTTAATTTTTTTTTTAAAAAAGTTTTAATTTTTCAATTTTTTTGGATAAAATATAAATTACTCCCACTTTTTTTTTTTTTACCCAAAAATTCTTACCCCCTTTTCAACTATTTCCAGTTAATAATAGATATCTACTTTACATTTTTTTTAATAAAAATTATTTTTTTGCGGGTTGTTTTTTCATTTTTATATCATTCCATCCTCTATAGAATATAATTTTGAGGAGGGAACGAAATAATGTCAGAGGATCTGTCATTGTCAACTACGATTTTTGTCCCAATGTTCAAAGTAAAAATCAATTATCCCTTTTTTCCCCCCGTAAAGGTATATAATTCCTTGAAATCTAAATATAACGTATACCCTCTAAAAAAAAAGAATCACCCAAATCAAAAACCCCAGTACAAAGTTTCCTGATAGAATCGGTTAACACCAGAATTCAGGGGGAATTTTAACCCCCGGGGATTTTTTTTTTGGCCCCCTGAAAAAAAAAAAAAAAAATATCAGAACGGACGCCCAGAAAAAGTTAGGGGATCATACAAAAAAAAAATGGAAAAAAAAATATGCGGGTCGACTAGAGAATTCCTCCTTTTGGGTTTCGTGTTTAAAAAATGAACTTTCAATCGTATAATTGTGTTCTTTTTTTAAAAAAATCCCATTGAAATTTACCATTAAAAAGGAAAAAACTAACATCCGTGGAAGAAACGGGGGAAACTTAAAGAAAAAAATTTAAAAGTTGGGAAATTTCTGTGATATTGGCCTTTTTTTTTTCTGGAAAAAGGTTTTTAAAAAAACCCCCTTTTGTTTTTCCCCCAAAAAAAAGGGGGGGGAAAAAAAAAAAAAAAAAAAAAATTTTTTTTTTTTCAAAAAAAATAAAAAACAAAAATTTTTTAACAAAAAATTTTTTTCGGGTTTAAAATTTTTTTTTCAATAAAGGGCTTTTAAAAACGGAAAAAAAAAAAAACTTTTAAAAATTTTGTTTTAAACCCCGGGGTTCGTTTTTTTTTTTTTTTTTGAAAAAATTTTTTGGCCAATTTTAATTTTCCACCGTGTGAAATAAAATTTTGGGGTTTGGGTGCCCCGAAAATTTTTGTACTTTTTTGTATGATAATTTTTTTCCCCAAAGCAAATTTTTTTCTATTTTTTTTATAATGCCCGTTTTTGAGCCATTTCTAGGTAGATTGAAAAAACAAAACTGATAGAGAACAAACCCAAAAAAAAGTAAAAAAGTTAAATTTGTTATTTTAAAAAAAAAAACCCCTTTTTTTTTAAACCGCCTTATGAAATTCAAACATAAAGCTAAGCATTGAAGTTCAAATTTACTAACCAAATCAAATTTAGGGATAAATAATGTTTTATTAATTTTTCAATTCAAAATATTCGTTGGTTGAAATTTTATTTACTGGTGAGAATATTGAATAACTTTTTTTGCTCAATATCAGTGCATGACTACACCTAGTGACAAGACTTAATCGTGTTTTCATAATTAATCTCCCAAAATGTCTATTCCACAAATATTTGATAAGTATTCCACAAATATTGATTTAGGTTATTGAAGCCAGATAAAATGAGAATATATATATTTGTTTCTTAGTAAGGGTAGAACAAAATGGTAATTTTTTTTTTCAATCTGGTTCAAAGAATTTTCATGAGGTCCTCGTTAAATTCCAAACACATTTTCCTATATTTATCAATTTGACCCATTCTTCGCACCTGAACAACTTTTTTTTAATTCTCCCAAATCTTAGGTCACGTGATATAAGTTGCAACGGATTTCTTTAGTTGTCAGACATGCAGGAACGAACCACGACAATAGTTTTTCAGAAATTTCAATAACAATTTTTTCCCATATGTACCCAACTTTATGACGGACACTGTGAATATAGAGTGTTAATTAAGTATGTTGACAAACTTCGACAGCTTATTCTTTGGAAATTTCAGGACGAAAAGTTTATATAAACATATGTCCCAAACGGCTTGTTTTTTCGAGGTACAGGGTTATCAAAATGAATTTTTTCGAAATTTTTTTGGAGTTTACTTCGACTTTTTTGACAATAATCAATTGAAATTAGGCAAGCACAATCAATTAAATAGTGCGCACAATACAACATAATTCATTTCTCAAATGATTCACAGGGTCCTCCTTGTTCTACCCTTCAGATTTTTTCAGATAAACTCTAGTAACTATCTTCCATCATTACAAGATTACCTTTTGGAAAATTTTATGTTGAAAAGTAAACATTCAAGTGAAAATTAAAAAAAAAAGTTTTTTAGAATACGAAAAATCTATATGAGTTCTCTAGCAAGACTGGAAAAAAAGGTTTTTCAATCAAATACCCGAATGAAAATGCAAATTTTACTGACAGAATTTTCAGGTTGAAAGTTAGGATTTCCACAATATCTTTCAGATGTAATTCAATATTCCGCAATGGCGGGAAGTAGTTTTTTCTGTTAGATATCACAAAGAGTAACATCATTTTCCAATTTTCAATTGAGAATGTTTTTTTTTTCAAATTTTATGATGTTATGCGATACTGGAAAATGTTTGCATTGATTTTTTCATTATAGCTTTCAAACCGTACAAGTAAATGAATATTCTTTCTCCTTATCTGTCAGTGGTGGCGGAAAAAAAATTCCGAAGGGTCGAACAAGGCTTGACTATAAAAAAGGGGACCCTGTGAATTATTTGAGACATGAGTTATTTCACATCGTGCTCACTGTTGAATGGATCATACAATTCAGACTGATTACTGTAGAAAAATCAAGTAAACTCAAAACTCTTGAAGAAATTCATATATCACCTGTACCTCGAAACCAAGCCTTTTGGGCCATATGTTTATATAAACTTTTCTTCCTGAAATCTCCCAAAGAATCCTCCCGGGTTTGTCAACGTACTTAATTGACACTCTGTATATACTAGCTGACCCGACAGAACTGTTCAATTTCCTATATTACCTGGTTATTTTCCTGATAACTCTCGTCCGCCTAGAATTTATTTTTTTCTATGTTGTTTTATCTGGGTCATGCTTTTGACTTTGTCCGCTTCCCGTTATCCTGTTTTCTCGTTATCCCGTTTTCCCATTATCCCCTCATCCCGATTTCAAGTTTTTCCGTTATCCCGTTTTCCTGTTATTTCGTTTTCCTGTTATCCCGTTATACCCTTATCCTGTTATACCATTTTATCGTTATCCTGTTTTCCTGTTATTTTGTTTCCCAGTTATCCCGATATCCTGTTTTCCTGTTATCGCATTTCCCCGTTTAAATTTATTATGTATATATAAGTATATTGTTATATCAAATATATGTTGACTATTAAAAGAATAAAAAGTTGATAAAATGATACTCATACATCACATGAATACCTGCTATGGTGGTTTTACAATTTGTAGTTTTATGTTCGACGCGGCTCATCAAAGAGTTTAGCAGTGGAGCTTTTCTATTGACATCGAAAGGTTTCCAACCATCCATTTAGTTTGGGGGACATAACAAAGACATCTCAATTAATTTCTCATAAAAAATTATAAAATATCAAATCTGAGAACAGAAAATGGTTGAATAAGATTTTATAACCAATTTGTATAAATAATATTAAGTATAGAAATATAAGCTGTATATAAAATAAGTTTCATAGTGTAGAATAAGAAAAGTTGCTTTTAAAAGTGCGTGGAAACTGAAATTTCGTGCGAAAAAACAAACATTGATGGTTGCTACGGAACGAAGAATAGAGTTGAAAAAAAAGGAATTTCGGAGAAATCGTTAGAAACATTTTCATCAGATAAATGAATCCGAATGAGCAGAAAACACAACTGTGAGAGCAATTCCAATCAATAATCCAAACCAACAAACAGCCTACAACTATTTGAGCAAGAAACCACTTACCCGCTATCCAGATCACATTCCACACAGGACATAACCAACAATAAAAGGGAGCCAACTTCTGACACTTCCAAAACACTGGACACAGCCAGGAGTCTTCGTGAGTGGACAAACGCAACGAACTACAGGTACTTTTCAAAAACACGAATAAACGAAATGATATCTTTGGTATTAGACACTTTTTGGGGTCTTTGGTAATATTTATCCACAGTGGGGAACTTCATTTCATACTTATAACCACTTTGTCAATGTAACCTGTAACTATGTATTTGCTCATTCATTCTATTGTGCATGAGCAAGTCATGTGATGATTTTTCAAGTTCATAGATTCCATTATATTCAGCATAAGCTAGATATCGCAGGAGTAGGATTTTGAAACCTTTGGAAATTCATTTCAATGAAAGAAAAACAAATTTAACTATTTTCTGTTTTGTTATTCATCTTTTGATCATATCACGTACTATATTTTCATGAAACGATAACTCAACTTCAAATAAAGCAACTAGATGGCGCAACCGAACTCTGCTGAGCTGAAGGATCATCATGTCACCATAGACGTACGAATAAGGTAACAAAGGAAAAGTGAAATGGTAGCCGGATATTCTATTGTTATGATAAGTATTTTTCTAAGAATCAAGTCAAATTGATAAAAAAATCAATCAAGCTTACTATTATAACAAATAGCAAAATTATTGTGATGACTGAATATGACTGTGATGACTGAATATAATAATAATAATCAATAAAAAACAAAATAAAATAAAAGAAACAAATATTTGTTTCATGTCCAAGAAAGCCACTATCGGCCTACAGCTGTTACATGGTTTCCTCAAAAACGGTATAAGATATGGTATATTTTTGAAATCAGAAAAAAGGATCATTCCAAAAATTCAATAATATACAGGGTATTCCATTAAAAAAAGACCCTGAATTCTGCAGGCGACTCTATTTTTGAAAGCATTTTATCAAAATTCAGTCGTAACCACACAACTTTTACATTATTTTTTTCTATAGGCAATAATAACGATGATAAGGTGTGGGTAATTTATAGTGAATAACCTGGTACAACTAATAGCTTCCAAAATAAATACATGATCTACAAATCCTTCTGATGTCCGTGTTGTACCTCTGGAGACTGATGAATAAATAATCAAATATCCACGTCACAGCGATTGTGGATCGAGACGAAAACACGACGCTCCGACGAAATCTCATTTGGGGTTCGTCAATGACACGGCAGAAAAACGAACTGATCCGAGGGCGATGTCCAGTTTACCGGTCGAACGCCGGTAATCCCCGATTCCTGTGCGTGATTGGAACATATAAACGTCGTTTCCAGTTGTTTTTCTCATACGTCGCTTCTCGAACATCTTTCCATAATCCTCTTCCAGCTTTTCACGCCTTTATTGTTCCCAATTCACTAACACTCTATAGTAGGAAGAGGATTTTTTCTTCGGGGTCCTTGGGATATACAGAGTGATTCAAAAGTACTTTGACAAACTTCGGGAGGTGATTCCTCACAATATTCTAATATGAATTGTTCTAATAAATATGTCCGAAAACGCTTCGTTTCCAAGATACAGGGTGGTAAAGTTTTATTTTTATTTTCGTTTTTTTTAATAACTTTCAAAATACTGTCTTCAATCAAACGAAAATTGGTTTTGAGAGGTTTTTGAGGTGTCGAATTCGAAACTGATGTTACTATTGCTCTTACTTGTAGGGGGCGCCACCTACACGTCTTTTTCTTTTTTGAAGATTCATAACTTTTCTGAGCGTACTTCTAGCACATTTTTTATTAAAAAAATAAATTCCTCTATCATATCTCCGTAAAAAGCTAGCCCTGTTACAAGTTGCTATAAGCAACCATTTTCTAGATATTTGGACTTGAAAATTTCAAGTCGATTATTTGGTAATGGATGCGTGTTGAAGTTATTACCATTATTTTGCATTTTCCACAAGAATGCTTAGGAAATAAATTTGACGTTTAAGTAAGTAGTTTTGGTGATTACATATTAGGTGACAGTTAAGCGTTTTGTTGTTTTGTTGAAGTTTCTGTAAGTTTTGAGACACTTATTTCGAAAAAATTGATTATTTAAACAATAATGCTCATTTAACGGATATGCATTTCATGTATGGCCGTGCGGATGGCAATGCGCGCGAAGCAAGACGTATTTACCAGGAGCGATTTCCTAATCGAGTACTGCCTTCAGCTCCAACATTTACCAGTCTCCACCGTCGTTTGGCAGAAACAGGTCGCTTTAAGAGAGCAGCTGATATTATTGGAAGACCACGAGCAGTCCGAACTCCAGAATTGGGAGAAGCTGTTTTGAACGCTCTCGAGGAGAATCCAGAAACAAGTTCAAGAATAATTGCTGAAGCTCTCAATTGTACTCAGTCCATAGCTTGGAGAATTATCTACGTTCAACAATCATATTTATACCATATTCAAAGGCTACAAGCTCTTTTGCCACGAGACTTTTCCCAACGCATTACTATGTGTCAGTGGTTTTTGAGAAAATTGACTGGAAATCCTCAATTTCCAATCTATGTACTCTTCACGGACGAGGCAAACTTCTCCCGAAATGCTATCATGAACTTTCATAACAACCATGTTTGGGCTCTGGAAAATCCGCACGCAGTTAGTGAAAGACATTATCAGTATCAATTTTCTGTAAATATATGGGCGGCAATAATTGATAATTACTTGATAGGTACTTTCTTTCTTCCTTTCCGACTGAATGGCGCAACTTACAGAGACTTTTAAGAAAATGAATTGCCGGGACTCCTTCAGAATGTACCATTAGAAATTCGTATCCGCATGTGGTTTATGCATGATGGGGCTCCGGCCCATTAAAGTGTTGTAGCCAGGGAATTCCTTGACACTGTCTTTCCAAATCGATGGATCGGTAGGGGTGTAGAAGAACCTAACCAGGCGTGGGCACAAAAGTCCACAGATCTAAGGCCGATAGATTTTTATTTTTGGGGACTTTTAAGTCCCTAGTTTATAAAACTCCAGTAGCGAACGGGGAAGATCTAAGAAACCAAATAGTAGACCCCTGTGAAACAATAAGAAACACATCAATAATTTTTGAGCGGGTACGAGATTCAATGACTAGAAGACTGAATGCCTGTATCTTCCCTGAAGGTGGACACTTTGAACAATTTATTTGGATACAATTTAGTTTTCTTTATTTTATTTTATCCTACATATTCAAAATTTCTTGAAATAAAATGTTGATATTTCTTGCAAATTTTATTGAAACAAATACAGATTTTGCACCCTTGATACAAAAATAACTATTTCAAACGAGTAAAAATAAATAGAATAGAGGCGCCCCCTACAAAAAACCAAAACTACTTACTTGAACGTCAAATTCATTTCCTAAGCATTCTTGTGGAAAATACAAAATAATGATAATAACTTCAACACGCATCGACTATCAAATAATCGACTTGAAATTTTCAAGTCCAAATATCTAGAGAACGGTTGCTTATAGCGACTTGTAACAAGGGTAGCTTTTTCACGGAGATATGATAGAGGAACTGATTTTTTCACCAAAACATGTACTCGAGTACGCCCAGAAAAGTTATGGATCTTCAAAAAAGAAAAGACGTGTAGGTGGCGCCCCATACGAGTAAGAGCAATAATAACATCAGGTTCGAATTCGACACCTCAAAAAACTTCTCAACACCAATTTTCGTTCAATTAAGATCAGTATTTCAAAAGTTATTTGAAAAAATGTAAATAAAAATAAAACTTCAACACCCTGTATCTTGGAAACGAAGCGTTTTCGGACATATATTTATTCGGACAATTCCTATTAGAATACTGTGAGGAATCACTTTCTGAAGTTTGTCAAAGTACTTTTGAATCACCCTGTATTATGAATGAGTTTTGCCAGCTTAGACAATGTAACTTGTTACTTGTTGTGCTGATGTAACTACAGCAACCATCAATATTTTAAACATATCATGATATTTGTAGCCATTCAAATGATTCGAAAAATAGTGGATACAATCATTCGACTTAGATCATTCGAACTATTACCTATACAATTGATTCATAATAATCACTTGATATTATAGGCATTGCAGACGTCAAAAGACTAAATAAATTATTTGTATTTTGATATAGTCTTCAAGAATGCATTCGATGGAGTTTTCACATATTTATGCTTTAGAAAAACAAACGGATCCCCTTCAAAGAGAGCAATCATCAGATGAACCCCATAAAATTTTATTGCCACCCGTTTCAACAAACCGGCCTTCGAATCGAGACATCTGACGATCTCCAGACGAATTCACTTGTTTGTAGACCTTTGAGGAAATATCCATGAATCAGAAGATCTGGGAGAAAAGTACACACGAAACAGAACAATCAGCAACAACGTCTTTGTTTATTCAGAGACCTTCGTTTGTTTGTGGAACATTGAATTCTAGTTTACACAGTAGCTGCAATAAACAAACAATCGTTTGACTTGCTTCGGTTTATTATTGTAGTGGCTGTTACACCAGAACTAACAGCTGCCACTATCGGGATTTGGCGAATATGGTTTGGTGTGCTACAGGGTGTGGCTATAAATTCGGAACCCTATCTATCTGAGGATTCGTCCTAGTCCAGGAAGAGTTCAAAATTTTCGGCTTCAGTTGAGAAAAGTTTTGGCTTTTTACTTCTTCATTTCATGTGAATTTTGGTTCTATTTTAAATGGGTCACACTGTATAAATATATATATATATATATATATATATATATATATATATATATATATATATATATATAAATATATATATATATATATATATATATATATATATATATATATATATATATATATATATATATAATATATATATATACAGTGTGACCCATTTAAAATGGAACCACCCTTGTAGAATACGAATTTTTCAGTCATTCTCAAAAACAAAATTTTAGAATATTAAGCATCAAATCAAATATATATATATATATATATATATATATATATATATATATATATATATATATATTTATATATATATATATATATATATTTATATATATATATATACATATATATATATATATACAGTGTGACCCATTTAAAATGGAACCACCCTTGTAGAATACGAATTTTTCAGTCATTCTCAAAAACAAAATTTTAGAATATTAAGCATCAAAACTGTATCTTGACACAAATTTTCATAACTTTAGTTTCATTTCCAAGGCACTCTATGGTTTTTTTCTTCGTCAAAAACGGCAAAAGTTTAATGGGCAATTTTTGTTTTGATATTTGACTACACCACTGGATTCGTAGTCCTTATAAATGGAAAACATGAAAATTTTATAAAGAAATATTAGTTACAACAACTTTCATTTTGGAAACAAAGTATTTGATTAAAATTTTTATTTAGATTATAGACATATTTGAAATCTGGCAACACTGCCGAAACAAAGTAGAACACCAGTGAATTTTCACAATGAGAATCCGAAGTCAATAGCTCATTCCGTTCTACAGTTATAACTCCTGAAATTATGGTAATGTGAGCGATTTTGTAATATAAATCTGACTACGCCACTGGATTTGTAAATTTTATTCCCTTAAAATCATGTATTTGAGTTTAGGTTATAAGTGTATTCGAAAATAACAGAAAATTTTGAATTCATTTTCAAGTTATGAAGTCGATAAAAACGAAATGAACCGAAATTATTTATTCAATAATAAAACCGAAAGCAGGACAAAAAATTTTCCTTTTAAATTCTGCAAAACTCAACTAAAACAAGCTTCTAGAGAAGGTATCAATAATTTGAGGAAAGCTGAACTAATACATTAGGCATATGTATTGTACTAAATCAATAGTAGGCTGTGATTTAATACACCACAAATCGCTCACATTACCATACTTTCAGGAGTTATAACTGTAGAACGGAATGAGCTATTGACTTCTGATTTTCGCTGTACAAATTCATTGGTGTTCTACTTTGTATCGGCAGAGTTGCCAGATTTTAAATATGTCTATAATCTAAATAAAAATGATAATCAAATACTTTGTTTCCAAAATTAAAGTTGTTGTAACTTCGTTGTTAACCAATATTTATGAAATTTCGATGATTTTCATTTATAAGGACTACTTATCCAGTGGTGTAGTCAAATTTGGATACCAAAGTTGCCTAATTAACTAAAGTTATGAAAATTTGTGTCAAGATACTGTTTTTGATGCTTAATATAAAAAAAAATATATTTGGGATTGACTGAAAAATGCGTATTCTGCAGGGGTAGTTCCATTTTAAATGGGTCACACTGTGTATATATAACACATGGAGCTAAATAAATTTCACTTCAGTCGTGTGGTCTAAAGCACACTCGTTTTTTCATTTTTAAATTGATGGGGCCGATACTTGATGAAAATCCATATTGAAACAAGCAAAAAATCATTTAGTGAAGTGAGACTAAATGATTTTTTCCTCTCAAAAATCATTTAAATAAAAGATTCTTGTACTGGTACAGGTATGTGGATGGCATCTTTATGTACTTTGTGGGAAACTGTAAGACAATTAGAAATGTTCATCGGCAATACAATTAAATTCACAAAGGGAATGGAAACAGATAATTCTATAAACTTTTTTACCTGACTGTAACAAAAATCAATGATAATCATAACTTTTCAATTTTCCCTACAGACATTACGTCACAGTACCTCAATACCTTCATACCAAAATAAATTATACAGGGATTGATCAATATTCATCTTCACGAAATTTTATAAATAATTGTATACAACTAAACAAATTGCAATTAATATCGGTTACAGTTCAAACCTGATGGAGAATATTACTTCAAGAAAACTTTAGAAAAAAGACGAGAAGTGTTTCCTACTCAAAACGAAAAATATAATTTTATTGTTATTACATATTCAGGCCGTAAAAAATCTGCTTTTGTATGTAAAAACAACATAAATATTGCTCACAAAACAGATAAAGACTTAAGTGAATTTATTGAGAACAATAAAGATATAACTGAGAAATGTGATGAATCTGGCGAATATAAATTAACTTGTGGCTCTTGTGCAAGAATTTACATTGACCAAATCATTTTTAAAACGATTATCAGAACATAGGAACTGTTTCGTAAATAGAAAAACAAAACAAGTTTTGCTACCCACCCTTTTGCCCGGAAAACATGGTTAACCATTTCAAAATATTAAGTACATAGGGAAAATAGGTGTATCTATATTCAAGGTTACATTAATGTTTCCATTGTTATCATAAAAAGCGTAGGATGAATAAAGCCCTTTGCCAATTCGAAAAATCCTGATTAAAAATAACGGTAAAGCCGCTTAATAATACATTTACATGAATTGCCCGAGGGCTTATTATGAAAATTTAAAAGTCCGCGAAGTGAGAGAATAAGAAGAAAAACACCAAGTTTTTGGAGAGATTATAATTTTAAAGTACAATAAATGCGCATGAGGAAAGAGGAGTTAGGAAGAATTTGCAGAGATTAAGTCTGGAAATTGCGGTTTTGGATTATACAGGGGTGGCAGAATAACTTGAAGGATTACGGTTTACATGGAAAATACTTTCAAGAGCATATGAAAATTATGTGGCATATACGTAAAACAGAATTGAAAGCTAGTTCTGAGAATTGTTTCCAGAAGTGTATAGGTATTTGCTGCTGAGTTTAATGAATACTTCTTGGAGGCTATTCCATTATTTTCCCACAATTAGAATTTGAAGGATATTATACAAAGAAGAAATATCATTAAGTATCAATTAAAATATTCTCCATGGCAAGATTTCATTCCGATTTACTCAGCATATTTTTTGTGACTTCTGTGCATCTCAAATTTAGTTTTTATCTCCTAAAAAAATCATCACATATACAACGTGGGTGAGAAAAGAGTTATTTTGCAATATCTCCTGGATGTGGAAGCCCTTTAAGCATCAAAGAGGATAGTAGCAATTGTGTTAGTTTTCTCATCACCATCACTGGGGGCACTGGATTGGAATTAATTTATTTATCAGAGTTAAGAAATTGTAACATTTTTCAATGAAACGCCAAAACAAATCAATTTTCAATCAATCACCTAGGTCATCAATGTGAGAATAGAAAAACCAATGTAAACTATCAAATAATTGAAATACTCACAATACATTCGAAAAAAAAGCTTCATTTTCCTTCAAATGGTGAAATGATATTAAAATTGACTTACATTTTCCATTGATTTGGAAACAAAAATCATATTTATTTTCCTTCTGTCCTGAATCCATTGATTCATGAAAATGTATCTATAATCTGTAAATTTTGTTTGGTTTTTTGCGTCGAATAAAAGTCCTAGACACGAGCTAGTTCACAGGTATGAAAAATAATGCCGTTGCGGAGTGAGTTTAGAGCTATTTTTCTCTGAATGCGGAAACTTAATTTATAAACTTTCTACAAACGATGATATACTATTAAGAAATATTTAGAACAGTTATAGGTGAACAATTATTATTCCTATGACTCACTGTGACTGGGAGTGCCTCAGTTGTCAAAGTGAAAGTAATTTCAATTATGTTCTACCATGATTTTGACGGAGCTCTCCGTGCCGAACTCTCTGCATTCGCGTACTGGGACACTTTAGGGGGCCGGGAAACTGTTCCCCGAGGGTCCATGCGATTTTTTACAATTTGTTTTTTCAGAAGTTTTTATTAGTATGCTGTGTTAATGTGTTTAAAGTCCGATTTCATTTATAATTGGTATGTGGGAAGTTTTGGTAACGGAGATCATTATTTTGTTAAAAAAAATCAGGTATTCAAGATTGCGGCTCCGATATGGCTGATGGTCCTTCTATTCAAATCGATATCTGGAGGTTTTTGGGGTCGCATATTATGATTTTGTTGTCAACATTTAAGATGGAGGATCAAATATGGCGGACTATATTTATTATCCGAATGAATCGGTATGTAGGGGTTTTTGGGGTCGGAAATCATGATTTGTCAAAAATCGATAATTCGAGGAGACAGCTTCAAACTATTCGATATTATATGAGTAAAGTTTTCACTAGCGTGCGAGTCGTATTTTTCACCACACTAGGTAATTCAATGCCACACTCATAAATAATATATCATAATCATCCCCCACCCAAACTTGAACATTAAATCATTTAATAGAAGTTTTTAACTTAAAAAAAATATTTGATCAGTGAACCTCCAATAGAACCAGTTATGACAGGCAAAATATTAGCACAAACTGTCGTAAAATTACAGGAACATTCAAATGTTATTCATTGTGTGGGAATTGGCACCGATGGGTGCAATTTAATGTTGGGTGAACCTAAAGGAGCCGTTAAAGAATTACAGCAAGAATTGAAAAATTCTCTGAAGTGCCCATGCAATAATCATGCATTGAATTTATCTATTCTGCATCAATGGAAATAAATAACAAAAGTTATGTGATACAAGGTGTATTGGAAGCAAAATTTCACAGACTTGAAACCATAGAAAATTTGTACGCACGCGGAGAAGATCATTTCAAATATTTTACAAACATTGGAATTCAAAAGAGGGAAGGTGACGATAAACAAAATTTCCAAAGAAATATCGGAGATTCACGAAATGTTAGAGATCGACATCACTATATAGTTATTCTAATCCCAATTGGAACGGCAATAAAGATAAGAGCACTACGAGGAGTATTCATATGCAGTGCCCGGCAAATGGGAAATTTATATACTACCAGTGTTTTTACTTTCAAAGCGTTCCTGGTACAATCATGAAAAAGTTAAGTGGTGTGGGCCTAGTTGCCCAAATTATTAGTAAAGGCACTATCAAATATATTTGAGGAATAAAAGCTCGGATAGCTGAATTGGACATCTGTTATCTGAAGCCGCATGATTTCCACAGTTCACAATTAGTCTAGTTAGCAAGTGCTTTTTAGGTCAAAATTTTTTCGCATTCTCCCAAAATTATGATTGAGGTGTCATTCGATTCGGAATGGCATGTAGATATTTTTTGAGAAAATGCTAAGGCCGCTCGCAAAAATTGCAATAGTTATAAACAATTGAGTGAAAAAAAAAGGGGGTTTGGTTTTTCGCCAATATTTCAGAAACTATTCGAGATAATTCAGATTTGAAAAAAGTTGCAAAAAGAGAAGGAAATTTTCCAACAAAAAAATACGACTCCCGGAACTATAGGACCAATATTCATAATTTTCCCAGAGGGTTGAAAATACGCCCGAAAACGGGTACTCCGGCTTGCGCAAGCCACGCCCCCGTCGGACCTTTAATGAATAAATATTATTTAAACTTATTAAATATGAAAATTAAAAATTTCTAAAATTCAGGCGCCTGCACGATAGATCAGTGAATAATAATCCGTGGTCAAAACATTTTTATCGCGATTTTTCAATAAGTTATCCATTAGTTAATTAACAATTTTTTGTAGCACGAACATTAACATTGCAAGTGCGATAATTGTTAAACTATTAATCTGAGAATTGGAGCTATGTTTCGAAGGTCTAAGAATAGATTCCCGTTGGAAAAATTTAAAAATTGGTAATTTTCGTTTTGTTATTAACAATTTACTAAGGTGAAAAATTATAAAGCTTCATTAAAAAAAAAATTTTAATATTTCATTGATCCGTTTTCTTATGATCAGAAGCTATTTAAAAATGATTTTTAATAGTTTTTATCTCCTATCGCTTGAAAAATTGTTATAAACAAATGCGTTGTTTATGGGATAATTAAAAAAAAATTTATAACATAATCTTTGATGATAATTATGATTTTCCACGAAAAAAAATGTTTCTTACAAAAAAAAATGTATTGCCTTAAAACGCATTTGTTAAATAACAATTTTTTTTACCACTTGTTATAAAACTTGAGGAATAATTTTTTTTCAGATCATTATTTATCTTGGTTTTCAAATAAAAAAAAAATAATTATTTAAATTTCCATTGTTTATTTAATAAACAATTTTATATAAACAAATGAATTATCTCTTTGTATTTTTTTTCTTTTTCTACTTGAAAAAACCAAAACAACCATCTATTATTTTTAGAAAAAGAAATTATCAATATTTTTTATTGAACTTTCAATTTTCTGTTCTCTTTCATTTCACCACTCTGACCTGGTTTTTTAAGTTTAATTTTATTATAACTTTTCAACTAATGAAGATACAAGGAAAAAATTTAAGTCTTATTTATTCTTTATTAATTAAACAGCTATGTAGATGTTCACAAATTTAGTCTCAAGTCGACATTCGAACATTACGCATCGTCCAAAAGTTATTACATAGTTATTTTCTTGTGAAAATGGATTTGGAAGTGACTTGTTTCTTCTGTGAAAATCTGTTGGGTACTTTGCCAACTGTGCGAATCAAGCAAAAATCAATTAATACTGTGATAAATCACAGTAAAACGTTGAAAGATGATAAGTGGGGAATTGTAATTCATCAAACTGAATAGATGTGCATAAAAACTGTCGGGATGCTTACACCTATTCTGCAAAACATGCTTCTACTTCAGTTGAACCTTCAACATCTCGTTACTCATCACGTGGTTTTGAGGAATTCGATTTTGATAAATTGTGTTTGTTGTGTTCTAGTCCATGGCGAAGCAAAGTAAAAGAAGAGAAGTTCTTGATCAGATACGACTTATTAAAAGCAAAATTAATCGAAATCGCTGAACAAAGAAACGATGAATACTGTGGAATCATTAAAAGTCGTGTGAATTGTGTTGAATCTCTTGTTGAAGTTGGCGCTCGTTAAAAACCAGGTCAGAGTGGTGAAATGAAAGAGAACAGAAAATTGAAAGTTCAATAAAAAATATAAATAATTTTTTTTTCTTAAAATAATAGATGATTCTCTTAGTTTTCCCAAGTAGAAAAATAAAAGAAATACAAAGAGATAATTCATTTGTTTATGATAAATTGTTTATTGAATAAACAATGAAAATTCAATTAATATTTTTTCATTTTTTTTAATATCGAAGACCAAGATGAATAATGATGTGAAAAAATTGATGGTTCCTTAATTTTCATAACAAGTGGTAAAAAAAAATTATTTAACAAATGCGTTTTTAAGCAATACATTTTTTTGTGAGAAATGTTTTTTTTAGAAAAATCATAATTATCATCAAATATTATGTTATAAATTTTTTTTAAATTATCTCATAAACAACGCATTTGTTTATAACAATTTTTCAAACAAGAGGAGATACAGATTATTAAAAATCATTTTCGAGTAGCTCCTGATCATAAGAAAACGGATCAATAATAATATTATAAAAAAACTTTTTTTTCAATGTTTAATGAAGCTTTATAATTTTTCACCTCAATAAATTGTTAAAAACAAAACGAAAATTCACAATTTTCAAATTGTTCCAACGGGAATCTATTCTCAGACCTTTGAAAAATAGCTCCACAGAAGGAAAACATTCTCAGATTAATAGTTTAACAATTATCGCACTTGCAATGTTAATGTTCGTGCTACAAAAAATTGTTAATTAACTAATGGATAACTTATTGAAAAATCGCGATAAAAATTTTTGGACCACGGATTATTGTTCATTGATCTATCCTGCAGGCGCCTGCAATTTTTCAATTTTTAATTTTCATATTTAATGAGTTTAAATAATATTTATTCATTAAAGGTCCGACGGGAGCGTACCCGTTTTCGGGCGTATTTTCAACCCTCTGGGAAAATTATAAATAATGGTCTTACAGTTCCGAAAGTCGGAACTTTTTCTTAGAAAATTTGCTTTTCTTTTTGCGACTCTTTTCAAATTTGAATTATTTCGAAAAGTTTTTGAGATATTGGCGAAAAACCAAACCCCCTTTTTTTTCACTAAATTGTTGATCACTATTGCAATTTCTGCGAGCGGCCTTAGCATTTTCTCAAAAAATATCTACATGCCATTCCGAACCGAATGACACCTCAATCATAATTTTCGGAGAATGCGAAAAAATGTTGACCCAAAAAGCACTTGTTAACTAGACTAAATATTCCTTAATCAGTGCCGTGTGTTGGTGAGGTTAGGAATTATCCATTGAAAATAATGTTATCGATATGGTTTTCTGGAGACCTTTCGAAACAAGTAATAAAATTTAGTTGAGATAACATGTGTCTACTTTTACGTGGGGTGATCATGATTGTAAGAATAAGTAGCTGAAAAAATTACACTGGAAAATAATATACCGACGCCTATGTCATGGCGATAATTGGAAAGAGAAATAATTCACGAAACTTTTTATGTCGGTCCAATTGGGATTAAAAATACTATACCACGAGTGGTGGGTAAACAAACTATGAGTCCAAATATACAATGTTATGGAATCACTGTCTGTTTTCCTATCCTTGATAGTATCATAGAGTATTTCAGATTCAACAATAAAGCTGTAATCTATTTTCAAAGTGTTGTACCTTCCATCTGCTTGGAACATTCACATGCACATCTAGAAAACTTCAAAAACAATTTGGTAACATTTTTGACCCAATTAATTGAAAATGAATCTGAAATTTCTTCGTACCGCAGACTTACATCAGTACTGGAACTATGGATAAATGAATGGAAGAATTGTCATGCCCGATAGTGGTTCCGATTCATTATTGAAGAGTGATAAAAATATGTTCCTTTTATTTTATTCTATTCTACAAATTAAGCTACATTGCCAAGATCAGAGTCTCTCTTCTTTGAGATTAAAAACCTATATAAGATCAACCATGTCGGAGAATCTCTCAACAGGACTTGCCTTGTTAAATATAAATCGGGGCATACAAATTTTTATTACAGCAATTCTTTATCAAAAATTAAATCAAGTGCCTAACAGTCCCACCCATTTGAACAAAAAAGAGAATAAATGAAGGGTCCAAACTTCGGGAATTTTAGATTGAAGAATATCGCTTCATCTATCTATTGAATCGCAATCCAGTATCACATTTATTTTCAACAAGAAACGAAAATTTGTCAACTTATCCAATCCTATCTCTGGGTTTCATCAACGAAATTCCAGTATAATTTTCAGTTCCAATCTGTAGCCGGATTAGAATCGATAGTGTGATTAATTAATCAGTGACCAGATATATTTCACGGCTACCTACTTAAAGTTTAACAGGGGCCATTTAGGAGAAAAACGAGCACTATAACGGTGGGGATGTTGTGGGAGGGTTGTTTCTGTTGTATAGAGCCATTTAACGTAGCAGCCAGAGGAAGGCCGAATCAAGGCCCTCTATAAAACAAGACGCGATGAAAGCTTGGCAACATTGGAGCTGAACTGAACAATCCATATAATAATTAACGTTTTCAACCGACGAAACCAAAAAGAAGGAGGTTCTGTAGTCGACGCGTATTTTTTCTTCTTTTTTATGTATGATCACGCATAACTTTTTACTGAGATGTCCGATTCCGATAATTCTTTTTTCAGTGGATAGGGTGTTCTTTGTAGTTGGTCCCATTCGAATTGAAAGAATAGAATCCACCCCTAAGGGTAGCAGAATGAAGGATATTGATCGCTCACCCTCTGAATTCTGGTCCGTTAAACGATTCTATCAGGCATAACTTTGCACTGGGTTCTTCGATTTGGATGATTCTTTTTTAAATAGATAGGGTATACCTCATATTTGGATTTTGAATGGAATCATCCACCCTTACGGGTAGAAAAATGGGGGATAGTTAATTTTTCACTTGTGAACATTGGCACACACATATGTAGTTGACAATGACAGATCGCACAATATTTTATATTCTATGACAGGATGGAAATAAACCAACCAGAACAAAAAAAAAAATTCATATTACAACAAATAGTAAAAGTAGATAATCATAGCCAATAGCCAATATCATCATAGCCAATAAATCATAGCCATAAATCATAGCCATAAATCATAGCCAATATCTTTGCGCACCTATTTGCTGGAAATTCCACTCTGGATTCATCGGGAAAACAACCCCCGAACATTACACCTATTGACAGTCACATGCCCGAGATCACCTTTCGCCAACGTACTATCAGAAAGATTTTGCTGGGTCTCAACACCAACAAAGCCTGTGGATCTGACGGAATCCCGCCGATTGTTCTCAAGAAATGTGCCCCCGAACTAACACCTGTTCTTTGCAAGTTGTTCAACCACTCTTACAATTTGGGGGTATTTCCGTCCAATTGGAAAATTGCAAGAGTACAGCCAGTCCCTAAGAAAGGCAAAAAGGCCCTACCTAGCAATCACAGACCTATCGCACTGCTATCTATTATTCCAAAGGTCATGGAAAAAGCCATCAACATCGAGCTCATGAAATATCTGGAAGACTCAGGAATTGTCAACGATAGGCAATATGGCTTCCGCCATCAGAGATCAACTGGTGACCTGCTCGCTTACGTCTCACATATATGGCAGCTATCTATTGAAAAGTATGGAGAAACTTTAGCTGTGGCTTTAGATATCTCCAACAACAATTTTCGAGTGGGGATCTAATAATTTGGTAGAATTCAATGCAAACAAAGCACAAGCATGTCTTTTCTCTAGAAAAGCCGATCTCACTGTGCCTAACATAACTTTGTCAGGAGTAACCATACCACTGAAGTCATCCATATCGATGCTTGGTATTACCATCAGCAATAACCTTTTCTGGGAAAATTACGTGAGGTCCATTGCCAAAAGTGCATCCCAAAAACTTGGTTTTTTGTTTCGTGCCGAGAGCTATTTCATCCCCACTCAGCTGCTTATGATCTATAAGGCACAGATCCGACCTGTCCTGGAATACTGTTCCCATATTTGGAGCGCGGCACCTAAACATATCCTGAGGCTATTGGATTCTGTCCAAAAAAAGGTAATTCATCTCGTCGGTGATGCCTCGCTTACAAACTCGCTCACTTGTCTGGAACACCGTAGAAAAGTTGGCGATTTGTCTCTATTTTATAGATATTTTCCTGGGCGATGCTCTTCTGAAATATCAACAATCGTTCCTGCTTTGGCAGTCTCTTCGAGATTAACCCGTCAAGTTCAGTCATCACACCCCTTCGTGGTCACTTTGGAGACCTGCAGAACATCACTTTCAAAGACTCGTTCATCCAACGAACAGCGAGGCTTTGAATTCATTGCCTAGGGAGGTGTTCCCCGAGGCATACAACCTCCAGAAATTTAAGAAGAACACCAACTCCTACCTTCTTTCCCTTGGTTCCCACGATGTTCTCTGAACATCACAGGATATCCCTTTTCGTGGGAACCAGAACATAAAAAAAAAAAAAAATAACTGGTAATAGTTGGTGTTAGGTGAGTAAGTGAGTATTTTGGAAGTAATCAAAAAACAAGTAGGTAGTAATTAGTAGATTTCAGCCACAAAAAATTTAAAAATAAAAACTTTTTAACAAAAAATTAAACCGACGAAATACGGATCTGAAAAGTAAAAAATAAAATAAACCTTCTTAGTCTCAATAACTGGGCTCCTAAACTAATGTAAGTAACTAATTTTGAGTCGGCGCCAAACGAACAATCAACTTACATTAGTTTACTTACATTAGTTTAGGAGCTTAGTTATTGATGAAGAAGGTTTATTTTACTTTTCAGTTCCGTATGTCGTCGGTTTAATTTTTTGTTAAAAAGTTTTTATGAAGTGCAATGTCAACACAGGATATGTATGATGTGTATGAATATATAATTAATTTTTCACTTCATAATAATATCATAAACTTTTCATACAATCCGCTTCTTTTATCATGTCTTGACATTGCTATTTTTGAACCATAAGAGAGACGACGACGACTAAATTGGCAAAAAAAGAATAATTTTGGAGAGCATTAGTTTGAAAAAAAATTACAGGAAAACCCCATGCTATTTTGGTTTTTTTACGCTGGATTCTTTATTTAAAAAAATCTAACAAAAATGGAAAGCGATAGTGTTATTGTATGTGAAATCTGCTGTAATAGTGTACCAAATATGACGTTTCGTGTTTCCACTGCCAACATCAAGTTTTTTTTTTTAAACGGACCTGTCTCTTTATAACCAATATCGATAAACCGTTGAAACACAAATTCAGTGATATATCAGGATTGTCAACTAACGGCTTCTCATCTGAAATCCCTAACATCATCAGTGACAATAATTTTTAATGGCGGTCCTGTCGTAGTTCTTTTGCAATTTTTTTTTTATTTTGTCAAAATGAATTTAATATTTGGCCAACATCGACATTACCTAAGAATTTCGATGAAAAAAATAATACATCATAACGAAAATTGACAATTTCAAATCTGATTTCTCTTAAATGAATCTTTATTAAAAATTGTTTTCATAGTTCTCTAATCCTGAATGAAGAAAATATCAGTTATTTTCCAAAAGACGATTTCTGTTTGATTTAGTACAATTAAATAGCATTTCAGTTCTTTCACCATTCAAAAATACGTAGGCTTTGCTACATTTCTATGACAGAAAAAATAAATGTGTTTTTGATATATGTTGAAGGCTGTCAGGAGTTCATGGAATCGGTTACTTATTAAAAATATTTTAAAATGTCGACAGGACTGATATGTTATTCACTTATGCTGATATGAATGGAAATTCTCTTTTGGAAAGAAATACGTATGATGACTTCTACCCGAATCGTCGTATTCCAAACAATAAAATATTTAGACTATTAGAAAGAAATTTGAGAGACTATGCCGCATTTGAAAACTAGAGAATATGTTGTCACTGGAAGTATGACGAACCAAATAGATGTTTGGGGTAGGCAAATAGTACCTAATGAAGATTAACAATCTATAAAAACTACTCTTTCATTTAATTTCAGGTTTTGTTGGTTATAAAAATATTTCAGTGTACGCAAAGTTCACTACCTTTATGAAAGGGATTACGGACGAAGAGTGCGATTTTCGAAGTGGGTAAGACCTGAAAATCGAAAAGTTATTTCTTGAAAAATTATATGGAGTGACGAATCAAAATTCACCAACAACGGTTGCTTTAACAGGACCATTGGTTGGGGGTTTTGGGAACAAACATACTAGGTCCTTTCTTTTGATGAGACTTCGAATGGTGGAATGTATTTACATGTTTTATCAAATGAGTTTGGTCATTTGGATGAATTGCCACTGAACATCCGCCGTGAAACAGAATATTTTCGGTGCCCCTTCCCTCATCTCAGGGTTACGGAGTGGGTGCTGTTGAACAAAACCGGAAGACACAAAAAGCCCAAGAGACTGAGATGCAGCTGTCGACGAAACCAGCATGCGATGAAAAAAAATTACTCAGCAATAGTAAGGAAACATTTAAATGCAATATTCCCAAGAAACTTTACACCATTAGATTTTTATGTCAGGTAATACGTAAAGAATGAAGTTTTCTGGACACCGACTACAGATATCGATCATCTCAAAGAAAACATAAGGCATGCATCTAATAGCATTACACCCACCATGTTAGAAAATTTCCATAAAAGAAATTTAATGGACATAGCCCTCAAAGAAAAGTGTTAACCGCAGATACTTGTTTCGGGCTTTCGGCCCTCATCAGTATGGTGCAAGGATGAACAACACTTGGTAGTAAAAGACAAACCAACGGAGTCAAAAAACAGAAACCAGCCGCATATTTGTGGTTTCGGTTAACAGACCCTGCGTGACATCGAGGTCCAGGATTATATATAAGGGAATGTTTACCTGTTTACGTTGAACAAACAATAGGAGCCCATGTGAGACTAAATTTTTGCGCATGGGCAGATGAGTGAGTTTAGTTGTGAATATATAACATGTATAGAAGTTAAGGTTAGGTTAATAACTATATATAATAAAGATAACAAACAGTAATGGTTGGGATAAATAACAAATTGTAGCTAAATATGTGTGATTCTCAATTTTTTTATTTTTTTTCACATAACATTATATATACAGGGTGGGGCACCCCATACAACACGGTCCCTGTAAACCAAACCATTAATTTTTCCGAAATTTCTCCATTTCATTATGTATATGGATTAAGACTGCAAAAGGAAATTATTTTGGAGTCTACAGGGTGCCTCAAAAAAGTGTGACATATCAAAGTTGTGTTTTTTTTAAATGGAACACCCTTTATTTTGTTACACTTTTGAATAGGTTACGAACAAATTATATGAATAGAAAAATAGAAAAAATCGAATTTAAACGGTTTTCTTCACATAAAGGATTCAATATAAAATTGAACCAGAGAAAGGTAGATCTCAGGTGAAAAACAACTACTTTCCTGGCAAATACCACGCAGAACGTTGAATGATATTCACCTGAAAATCCATGCATACTTCCATATAATATCAATGGACATTGAATGCAAATGTTTCTTTCTGATAAGGCAAATACCACGCAGCCCTTTCAGGCTTCTTGGCCCTCATCAGTACGGAGTAGTCAACCAGCCAAAGGTCAAAGAACTCTGGCTGAAGTGAGACACAACGTAAACAAACCATCATCGATCTTGTAACACCTATAGGTACGCCGGAAAAGATAAGCTTTAACTGGCGGTACCCTGAGTGACGAAAAAACACTCCGAAAATCTCCACCTCGATAGGTTTCTAAATAAAAGATTCCTTCTCGTAGGATTTGGGAAGCCCGTCTAGCTATAGCGAGAGATAAGTGCCATGTGAAGTGGAATGAATAGAAAAATCGAATTTAAACGGTTTCTTCACATAAAAGGATTCAATATAAAATTGAACCAGAGAAGGTAGATCTCAGGTGAAAAACAACTACTTTCCTGGCAAATCCAAGAACGTTGAATGATATTCACCTGAAAATCCATGCATACTTCCATATAATATCAATGGACATTGAATGCAAATGTTTCTTTCTGATAAGCTCGATTATGTTTAATTTATGTCGTGTTCACCTAACAATCCGCATACCGGTTTCAGGCTTCTTTGGCCCTCATCGGTACGGAGTAGTCAACCAGCCAAAGGTCAAAGAACTCTGGCTGAAGTGAGACCAACGTAAACAAACCATCATCGATCTTTAACACCTATAGGTACGCCGGAAAAGATAAACTTTACTGGCGGTACCTAGGGGACGAAAAAACACTCCGAAAATCTCCCACCTCGATAGGTTTCTAAATAAAAGATTCCTTCTCAGTAGAATTGGCAAGCCCGTCTAGCATATAGCGAGAGATAAGTGCCGTGAAGTGGAATGAATAGAAAAATCGAATTTAAACGGTTTTCTTCACATAAAGGATTCAATATAAAATTGAACCAGAAAGGTAGATCTCAGGTGAAAAACAACTACTTTCCTGGCAAATACCAGCAGAACGTTGAATGATATTCACCTGAAAATCCATGCATACTTCCATATAATATCAATGGACATTGAATGCAAATGTTTCTTTCTGATAAAGCTCGATTATGTTTAATTTATGTCGTGTTCACCTAACAATCCGCATACCGGTTTCAGGCTTCTTGGCCCTCATCAGTACGGGTAGTCAACCAGCCAAAGGTCAAAGAACTCTGGCTGAAGTGAGACACAACGTAAACAAACCATCATCGATCTTGTAACACCTATAGGTACGCCGGAAAAAATAAACTTTAACTGGCGGTACCTAGTGACAGAAAAGAAACACTCCAAAATCTCCACCTCGATAGGTTTCTAAATAAAAGATTCCTTCTCAGTGGAATTGGCAAGCCCGTCTGCATATGCGAGAATAGAATGCCTGTAAGTGGAATGAATAGAAAAATCGAATTTAAACGGTTTTTTTTCCCAAAAGGATTCAATATAAAATTGAACCGAAAGGTAGATCCGGTGAAAAAAACTACTTTCCTGGCAAATCCGGAACGTTGAATGATATTCACCTAAAATCCTCTCTTCCATATAATATCAATGGACTTGAATGCAAATGTTTCTTTCGATAAGCCGATTATGTTTTTTTGTTGTTCACCTAACAATCCATACCGTTTCCGGGCTTCTTGGCCCTCATCGTAGGAAGTAACCAGCCAAAGGTCAAAGAACTCTGGCGAAGTGGACACAATAAACAAACCATCATCGATCTTTCACCTATGGTACGCCGGAAAGATAACTTTAACTGGCGGTACCCTGGTGACGAAAGAAACCTCAAAACTCCCTCGATGGCAAATAAAGATTCCTTCTCGGTAAATTGGAAGCCCGTCTATATGGAGGATAAGTGCCATGTGAAGTGGAATGAATAGAAAAAATCTAATTTAAACGGTTTTTCCAAAAGGATTCAATATAAAATTAACCAGAGAATGATCTCGGGAAAAACAACTCTTTCCTGGCAAATCCACGCGGAACGTTGGATATTCCCGAAAATCCAGCGCTTTGTGAAGAAACCGTTTAAAATTCGATTTTCTATTCTTTCGAAATTTTAAACTACCCTGAAAGAACTTTAAAACCTATCGAAAATGAAAATTTCGATGTTCCTTCTTCCCAAGTTAAAGTTATCTTTCGCAACTAAATTTTACGATGATATTTTGTTTGTAACCCCAAGTTCCCAACGATTTCCTAACCTGGTTATGAGCGATTAAACAAATAAACTTATCGAAAACTTTGCATTCAATTCATTGAAATATGGAAGTACTTTCATTCAACTTCGTTTATTGGAAAAAATTTTCCCAATCCCTTCTGGTTCATTATATTGAATCCTTTAATGAAAACCGTTTAAAAATTTTTATTCGCCCTAAATATCTTAACAAATTATGCTTCATTGATTTTATTAACCGTTCTCCAGTTATTGATATTTTTTGAAAATTCTGGGTACATGGAAACAAAATCATCGAAATTATAAAAATCCCTTCGAATTCTGACCAAGGGTTTTGGGCAGTTTCGATAAAACCCGTTTTCTCAATTTATACAAAATGTACAAAATCATCGTCACTTTTATAATTTCGGAAAAATCTTTTTATTTCGGGAAAGAACCCTGTAGTTTTTTGGTCTGAAAATTAAATTCAATTATCTTTCATTTCTATTGGGGTTCCTATACCCTAACCTAAATGGTTTCAGATATTGGCTTTTTTTAAATTGTTCTTCTTTCAATGCATTCTTTGAAGAAACGACTTAATTCAACTTTTGAAAGAATTCTTATTGACAGTTATCTGTTTTGTTATTCAAAACATTCCTGAATTATTGCGTCGAAAATGAAAACTTTCCCATTCAAGAACGTAAGATATGATTTCAGCGATTGGTGAGTGTTTAGAGTTCCTTCTGGCGTCGGGGTGTATGCCCAAAAATATCAAACCGGAATCATCCAAACAAAGTTGGTTCTCAAACTTTGTCTAATTCCGTAGGACTGGAAGTGTACATGAAAAACAATTCACCAAAACCTATGGTGGAAATAGGAAAATGAATTTTTATATGGAATCAATCATAGAAAACCCTCAACGTGTCAACGTAAAGATCGGAAAGATACAGGGATAAGCGGAGGGCATTTCTGGGTAATACAAAATACAAATTTCACCCGTACCGTATTCAGATGCCAGAATTATATGAATAGACTTCTATCGCGAATCGAGTTTGTCTATGGGTTCTGGTCAAGTTTAGTGAGGATGAACATTTTTTTGGATTCCATTTTATTTTCTGATTCATGTACATTCCATAACAATGGCTTAGTGAACGTACACAATTTATAGTACCATACTTTTTTTATGGAAACTTTAATGGTCAGAAATTTTTACAATTTTACGAAGATCTGCCTGAGCTTCTGGAGAATGTCCCTTTAAATGTCAGACAACGGATGTAGTTACAATTGGATGGAGCTCCGGCACATTTCAAATTCAGTGTCAGACAGTTTTTGAATATGTGCTTTCCGAATAAATGGATTGGTAGGGAAGGACCACAAAATTTGACAGCGAGATCACCAGATTTGACTTGCCTCGATTTTTTCCCATGGGGATACTTGGAAAATGGGGTTTACGACACTCCTCCAACCACACTGGAAAATATGATAATAAGGGCTGCTTTTCGAAGAGTGACGCCTCAAATGTTATTAAATGTTAAGAAGTCTTTCATAGAGAGAGTGGCTCTTTGTATTCAACAGGATGGTCGTCATTTCGAGCACCTTCTTTGAATTAAATACATTCATGTTTCATATTTTGTTGTTGTTTCAGTTGAATAATAAAAAATCAGATCAGAATATGAATGTAAATGATAACTTCATTTTAGTGAACAGTAAATATTTTTGATAAAGTGAAGCATAACAACTGTCAATGAGGATTCTGTGAGCAAATCAGATAAATGTCGTTTCAAAGCTATCTTGATTCAAAGAATGCATTGAAATAAGAACTACTATTTGAAAAAGCCAATATCTGAAAAACTATTTAGGTTAGGTATAGGGAACCCCAATATGAAATGAAAGATAATTGAATTTTATATTGTTCAGACCAAAAAAATACAGGGTGTTCTATTTGATACAACAAATTTATCTTTGTCCGAAGTTATAAAAGCCCAAAACCTCTTGGTCAGAATTCGAAGGGATGATTTCTATACATTTCGATGTTATTCAGTTTCCAATTGTACCTAGCATTTTCATAAAAAAATCAATAATTCGAGAACATTTATAGTTAGGTACCTAGTACCTTTTATGAAATCATTTTATTTTTTCCTGACCTATTCAACAGTGTAACGAAGTACAGCGTGTTCCATTTAAAAAAACAGAATTTCAATATGTCACACTTTTTTGAGCTACCCTGTAGACTCCAAAATAATTTCTTTTCGCAGCCTTAATCTATATACATATAATGAAATGGAAAAATTCCCGAAAAAATCAATGGTTTGGTTTACAGGGACCGTATGGAGTGCCCCACCCTGTAGATATATTTGTATATACCTATAAGAGAATATATCATAATCTCATTCACATATTCCGCTGACTCCCCATCCATCATAACATTTATATCTCACCACACTATCCATCCCATGATCCAAAAAAGATCATTTCAGAGAAGAAAACGATATTTAATTTAACTCAATATTTATTTTTTCCCTTCAATAACTCTCTCTCTCCCATTTTTCTCACCTTACTCCCCTGCTGATGTCTGATTGGAGAATTGTAATTCTGAGACAATCTTTTTTCCAAAAATATTGTTTTTGGTGGAAATAGTCCATTTTCTCAAAGTGGAGATTATTCTTTTGAGGCTATCCATGGAAATAAAACAACCCATGTGTACTGAACTACTGAAGATGGGACTTTTATAGTTCCGAAATGCATATAGTTTATTCAACTTCAAGTTGTTTTTGTTTCAGCCCAGACGCGAAATGGTGCTACAACTACGAAGTTCTCTCAATAAGTTTCAAAATGTTTGAAATTTTATTTATAAATTTTCTCCATAGAATATAATTCCGTCAAGCCCAACAAATCTAATTGATAAAATAACGTTTGAGCCTAATGAGACATTGCATCTCAATTCAACAATGTTGCCCAACTTTCAACCACAGCTTCTCATATAGAAGGCACTGAAGAATATTTGTTGTGGACCTGCCTGATATCTCCCTACTTTCATATACGATATTTATTGGACAACAAAAAGTTCAAAGGGCCTACATAAATTTGGAATGTCCGTCAATGAAACCCTTATAAACAGCCCTTTTTGTTGCGGTATGCTGGAGATCTATTTGTTTCGGGATACGGGCAATATTTCCGAGGCGATTTCGAGTTTACGAATATGTTAAACTGGAAAATGGGAGAAAATATCATGCAACAAAAATGATATTTGAAAAAAAAAAAAATACTGAGTTATCTTGGAAGTGAAAGATACAATTTGATTACCGGTTTTGAATTTGTTATGAAGGGATTCAATTAAACATTCATACAATTTCACGCTGACATAACATTGAAAGGATTGTTTTTTTAAGGAAAAACATGAAAAAAAATTAAATTATAATTTTTTTTATTCATGATTGTTTTTTCGGTATCAAAAAAAAATATATTCAAAATATTTATTAGCTTACAACAATTTGTTTATTAAATAAAAAAATAAAAACAAACTGTCAATTTTTCAGAATTTTAAAGAAAAGTAATGATTTGAAAAAAATTGTTTCTGAATATTGATTTCAAGCAACAAAAAAGCGTTTTTGAACAATCTAAATTTTTTTAAGAAATAATTTTTCTCTTGAAAGTAATTATTTTTATCATTGGTCGAATAATTGATGACTGAAATAATTTTCTCAGTGGGTTTCATATTTTTTAGAATACAGGATTTTTAGCCTTCCACTATATTTTCCATCGATATACTTTCTTTGGGTGGGATTGTACAAGGAACTATAATATTCAAGCTTAGATCTAACTACTGGAAAGTAGTGGTAGTATGTATTATACAGTTATCTATATGACTCGAAAAAAACATGACCACATTTCAGTTGTTGACCAGAATATAGACTCAATGAATAATAGAAAACTGAGATATGTTACCAATAAGAATAAAAGAGTGAGATAATGATAAAAAAATTAAACTGAACTCAACAATGGAACATCCTGAGGTAACTTGAATATATCGATAAAAAAAACAATGTTTCCCAAACACTTTGGATTCAGGAATGCTGTCGACAATATGAGTTTCAACGAGCACTGCAATTTACATATATTGTTCGTCAAAACATCGCCATTTATTTGTTTGGATGGATTTAAAACCTGTCCATTTTTTTCGCTCCACATCTCAAGGACCGTGACTAATTTTGTTGAAAGGGTTAAAAATCTAGAATCCAGTAGCGTGAATCAGCACCTCCTCAAAAAGATTATGATCCCAAGTTCTTCCTTCCTGATCAACCAAAAATACTCACTGTATAGCTGGAAGGCTCTCCTGCCTAATTATCCCTTTCTTTCAGGGTGCTGCTTTATATATTTTATCTTATCTCGACGAGTATTAAACTAGGGTAGCTCCCGTTTGTTTTATTACCGAAATGAGTTTAATATCAAAATGTAATTATTATCATTATCTGTTATCTTTCGCATCTCCTGCTGAAAAGGTGATTTTCCTTTTTTATTGTTACTGCTTTCTGCTTTTACGCTGATGTACGACCTTTCTTCTTCTCGCGTAAAACGGAAAGTGGTCCCTAATGTCGAGATGTTTCGAAGTTGATGATGAATTTACGATTAATGTGCTTGGGGGAGATGACTGACTGTAGGGTCAGTTATCATATACTTCCCAACATTGCATTTCCATTATCTCCATTTATGGCCACAATGTTCCTAGCTACTCTGAAACTTCTTTGATTGATTCATGTTGCAAGTTCAATAGACATCAGAGCAGGCGCGGTTGAAGGGGAGGGATGGGAGGCATGGATATTTTATAAAAAAATTTGGTATTATTTATTATAAATTATACCCAAATTTGTGAAGGAATAAACTATCACAAATTTAGGTAGTATATGGATGGATCTCTAATTGCAAATGTGGCTAGGCTTGTGGATCTTTGATCAAATAATGTGTCGAAGACAATTTGGAGAGTAAATGAATAATAATGATATTTATTAACCGACCAAAAACCATAATAACTTCGTTATAGTATAATATAATCAACATTTTTTCCATATACTGAATCCCGCACGGAAAACATAGGATTTTGGTTGATTGCGGGATTCAATGAAACTCTGGTGAGTTGTAGATCACGATTTGTCGGTAACACTTTGAGGTGGTTCCCCCACGAGACGGTTGAATCAGGGAATCATTAAAATTTGATTATTCGTAATCAAAGGACAATTCGATTTGAAACGCGAAAAAAAAAATTTTTTGAAGTGGGGCACTTGCCACCCCAATCGACTCTAGGAAATTTCTTCGTTATAGAAAGTCGGCTACTCCCTCTCCCCCTCACTAGAAATTATACGTCATGGGAAATAATTATCGTTTTTCGATAAAACTTCAATGGACTTTTTTGTAGTACTCATTTGAACTTTTTTTTGGGGGGGAAGGGACCCCCCCCCCCCTTTAGGCTGTGACCTTCCCCGTGAACTATTTTGAATAACGAGAGTAGTTTTGATTATATCTTATTATAGATGATCAATCACTTTGATTTTTGTTCACTATATCTGTGATATCCTGCTCTAGCTCCTCCTCGTTTTTCATAGTTTTTCATAAACTCCTTAATTTTAGTACTAACGGTAGAATTAATAATGTGCTGTTTGCCTATGCATGGTCCATATGTAATAACAAAAACAGAAAATTACTCTATCACAAATTGTGATTATTTCTGGTTTATTTTCGTGATATGGGAAAAATATGTTATGCCTTTGGAAACGCAACACTATTATGATCCAAAACAGTTATTAGTTTACCGGGGTCATCACAAACTTACTCAAAAAAATACCATTTCGACGTTGCTAACTTCACTAATCAGAATTGGGATTTTGAATAGTTTAATTTCAAGATTTGGCTGGGTAATGTTGATAGTTAGGAAAGCAATACTTAAATAATGAAAATCAGAAGTCAGCACAATTAGGTTTGGAAAATTCGATATCCAAAATGACTTCAATTGTATTGATATTCAGAGAAGGTGTATAAGAATTATCTTTGACCAATCGTCAAATACTTCTTCATGAAGTTTTCTATAAGATGAAAGAATATTCCAAACTCCAAGGATTAAATATATACATAAATATATGATCGCTTCACCTAGGTCAGAAGCAAAAATCACAGCTCTGGATTCATTATCACCAAATCAGAAACTATACAAAAATACATCCCGAAGACCATGAATAATATATAGTATCACAACTATATCACATACTTCTTGTGATTGACACCAAAAATATATCTAAATGCAGTATAAATGAAACCATGATATTTGAGAAACCCTCTTTGAATCCCAATGAACCCTTGTCAGAGAAAGCAATCAAAACACATGAGACTGAACACAGATATCTTGATTCAATTCGATAATATTACACGTGACATTTATAATTCACCTGAAATCACTTGAAAAATAAATATGGTACTGCACTGGAATCAATTATCAGCTTGTCCTAAATAGGTTTAATTTCTGTTTGCTGAGCAAAAAATATTGATGAATCAAGATAACTGAACTTTATGAAGGAATATCCCACGTTCTCGTTAGAAAATATTTCAACATGACATATTTAAATTGGTCAAAAATATTCCTACATACATCGATCGATATCACACTGTAACTCACTGCTTTGAAATCAATTTCGCAGATCGCAAATCTCCACATTCTTCTTCGCACTGACTCTAATGACTGTTCGCCATTAGATGGCGCTAAGATCTGCAATAGTGATTCTCAGATTGGAATCAATAAGATAACTTGAGCTACTCTAAATCATTCTGTATCTCCGAGCATACCAATAAGAAATGTAACAGATATATCGTTACATATGATACGAACACAGTATATTACTGGGTCATCAGAAAAGTACCACACCTGTTGAGTTATATGGAAGGTTACGCACAATAGCCAAACAGGACTCATTTTGAGTTTAATGCAAGATCCGTCACCGTCTTTCTGATCATTTTCTTATATTAATATTTGGCTACACAAGTCGACAGAAAACAAGCTTAGTGATCTCCACTGTGTTGCTATCGATGAATTTTGTACCACGCTTTCTTGGATAGGAAAGAACTCGTGGAAAATCACGTGACTGCATTCGCAAACCAACTCTATAATACTGATCCTGAAAACCTAAAAGCACGATGCAACGAATTTCGAGGTTCAGAAGAGTAAGAACTTCAGAGTTATAAGGAGGTCGCCACGGACGGTTATATTTTATCTACAAACGGGACATATTTTTGCGATTCGGCAAACAGAAATTCTGATATTTTCTTGAAGGAATACCAGAATGGTATAGACAATCTACGGGAATACTTTCAGGAAAACGATATTTTCAAACTGGATACGGGTTACAAAGATAGCGTACGATTTTCACAAGATCCGTGAATAAAAGCCTTCTGTCCATTTGGGAGTGCGTAAACAACTGTCAACAGAAGATGCCAATCATTCTAGTATTATCACCAAGACTAGGTGGATATATAATTGCGTCGTGAAATGGCCACATACTCAAATTCATTATTCAAAAGTCATTTTTGAAGTAGTTTGTGCCATGATAGATAAGTATCAAGAACCTATCCATAATGCAGGATGCCACAGTCGAGTTAACTAACGAGATGCGTCAAAAAGCTTTTGAAAAAAACCACGTGGAACAATTTGATCAGACATCGCAGGATTTGGCAGAACCCCATCGGGCATCAGATTGATTTTCCTAGACTTGAATTAGAAGCCCTCAAAAATCTAACGTGTGGAGTTTCCCAGTGGCGGCTATCTCCATCATATATACAGGATAATATGGACCAGGACGGAAGATATGGCATTGTTATAGATACGAGACTTAATGAAAATGGTTTAATCAGAGTCAGATTATTTTTCAGGCCTAGAAATGAGACTAAATATCAGTTGTTCGTGAGATTTGATATGTATGCAAACGAAATAACAGGACATTACTGCACATGTCAGTCGGGTGCCAGGGCGGGTAGGAATAAGCTGATATGCGGCAAGTACCATTCGGTACTTTAGCTACAGTCGGCATATAATAGAAAATATAAAATTTCCAATTACCAATACTTTGGAATACGATCAAGATATCGCTGTTCGTGAGGATGCAGAAGAAGAAAATGAGCTTCCTGAAAAAGTCTATCATTACATGCACATCAAGTAGTCGGGTACATATGTAGGGTAACTTTTTTTAGGGCCCTTGTATTATAGAAATATCAGTTTGGCTCAAGGTTTTTCAATATTATGGCTTAAGGGTTTTCACATATTAAAGTCAAAAGTTTAAAACATATGGTTCTTTAAGGTTTCTATTGAATTGAATATGATATGTTTAGTACTTTTCGATGACGGCGTTATGGTAAAATACTGGGTTTGTATCATAATAGTATTGCTTTCCAAACTGTCAACATTACTATGCCAAATCTCGAAATTGAACTATGATTTTTTTAAATTCTGATTGGTGAAGTTAGCAACGTCGAAATAATATTTTTTTTGAGTACGTTTGTGATGACCCTGGTAAACTAAATACTGTTTTGGATCATAATAGTATTGCGTTCCCAAAGGCATAACATATTTTACCCAAACCACGAGAATAAACGAGAAATAATTCCAATTTGTGATAAATTACCTTTATTTTCTGTTTTTGTAACTATTTTCAAAATCACCGTATTTCTCCTAAACTAATCATACGATTTAATCATGGTCCATTCAAAGTGTTCAGATCGTGATCTACAACATACCAGAGTTTCACTGAATTCCGCAATCTACCGAAATCACATGTATTCCGTGCGGGGTTCTTTGATATTTTGGAGGGGCCCACTTGTTTTGCATAAGTAAAATTAAACATTATCACAGAAAAGTTTGTATCTCAAATAAAATCCGAACTAGATGTGAATGCGAAACCATCACTTGCATACATCATTCTCTGCTGTACATTTCTGGACAGTTCTTTTTTCATTCGCCATGTACATTTCCAAAGCTTTTACGAATGAGCATGTAGGTTAAAATATACCTTCGATTGTTTGTTTTATTATTTTGTTTATAACCTAAAATAAGTTGTAATGATAAAAAATTTACCATCAGTCGACTAGTCTGAGGGCAATTTTACCTATTTATAGCTTTGACTTATTAGGCAAAATGTCTTGATTGCGCAATTCTCGACTTCTGAATTACTGAGTATGAAATAGAGAATCCATATACTACTTTAATCGAAAATGGAGGATCTATACATTACCAAAATTTGAAATGGAGGATCCATACACAAATTCGAAATGTGCATCACCTACATATGAAATGAAGGTTCCATACATTTGAGGTAAAGAATTCACAAACATCTCAATTTGTAATGAGGAATCTATACGTCCATAACTTTTAGACTAGGAGGAATCGGCGCATGAGTACCGAAAACTATTCCACCTCAATTTTTTTATGCGATCCTCTTCAAATTGCCCTACTGATGATACAAATGCATGTTGCCATGGGGCAACCCCGTGCCATATTGTTTAAACCGAAGTTGTTTAAACAATTGCAAGGAATTGTTATTTTTCAACCGGTTACTACGGAAATGAAATTATTGTAAAATTTTCTATTGGTGGAGCTACTCTATGTATAATCACGTATTATCGAAATTATACAAGGCAACTTAACTAAATTGAACGTTCTGATAGGTTAAAATTTACAATTTTTTTTATCAATGTTATACTGGTGTGTTTGTATAGTTTTATTGCGAGAAAAAGTAAAAGGATGACATTTTTTCAAATTAAGGTGAAGGGAATAGTATTGGCAGTAGCCGAAGAGAGTATCTAAGTTCTCTTGAAGAAGCTGAAAATCGATTGTACTTGATATAGTATGAAACATTTTCAGATCGTCTGCAAACATGAGAAATTTGTCAAACTTGAAAGAATTCGCAATATCATTCACAGAGATGTTGGAGAGCAATGGGCCCAGATGAGAGCCTTGCAGTACCCCTGAGGTAGGTATTTTGAAGGAGGAAGAGAAGTTGCTAATTCTTACACAATGACACCTGATTTGCGCGTATGATATGAACCAATCAAGTAGTATACCATGTATACCGATCCCAGCAAGTTTTTGCATCAAAATGCCATGATCAATGACATCCAACTGTCCCTCGTTCATACTCTCCAACAGATGTGTGTGTATATGAATAGGTTACTTTCGACAGATCTTCCTTCCACAAAACCATACTGTTCGATATTTATTAACCGACGAATCCAAAAAGGAGGAGGTTCTCTGGCCGACGCGTATATTTTTTTTATGTATGATCCCGCATAACTTTTTATTGAGACGTCCGATTCCGATAATTCTTTTCTCATTGGATGGGGTGTACTTTGAAGTTGGTCCCATTTGAATTTGAAAAATGAAATTCACCCCTGAGGGTAGCAACATGAAGGATATTGATCACCCACCCTCTGAATTCTGGTATGTTAATCGATTCTATCAGGCATAACTTTGTACTGGATTCTTCGATTTGGGTGATTCTTTTCTTATTCGATAGGGTATACCTCATAGTTGAGTTGATCAAATTTTGAATGGGATTATCCACCCTAACGGCTGGAAAAATAGGAAATAATTGATTTTTCACTTGTGAACATTGGCACACATATGTAGTTGACAATGACAGATCGCTGATGTCATTATTTTTGTTCTCCTACACCCGTCACAATCATTATATTCTATGAAAGGATGGAATGATATACAAAGTAATGAAATGAACTAACCAGAACAACAAAAATAATTTATATTACAACAAATAGTAAAAGTAGATAATCATATTATTTGACTGGTAATAGTTGAAGTAAGATGGATGAGTAAGTATTTTGGAAGTAATCAAAAAACAAGTAGGTAGTAATTAGTAGATTTCAGCCACAAGAAATTGAAAAAGAAAAACTTTTTAACAAAAAATTAAACCGACGAAATACGGAACTGCAAAGTAAAAAATTAAATAAACATTCTCAGTCTCAATAGCTGAGCTCCTAAACTGATGTAAGTAACTGATTTTGAGTCGGCGCCAAACGAAGATCATTGAATTACTTCAAAAAAATTATCAGAATGTCACCGCGCAACTCGATGCCATAATTTTACGCCTCTTCTAATCCATTTGCTTGTTTGTTTGGCACCGACTCAAAATTAGTTACTAACATTAGTTTAGGAGCTTAGTTATTGAGACTAAGAAGGTTCATTTTATTTCATACTTTTCAGTTCCGTATTTCGTCGGTTTAATAATTGTTAAGGAGTTTTCATTAGGTTCTTGACATCACAACATAGAAAGTCACAAATGATCGATTCAAATATTTTTGAAATTATGCACAATTCAGATATAGGTCGATAGTTGTCGATTAGGTTTTTATTACTGGAATTTATGAATTTGGGACAATGAAGGCAGTTTCTCAAACTACAGGAAAGCAGCCTTATTGCACACTAAGGAAAGTGGTTCAACGACGTCAGAGGCACAGTTTTTCATGGAGCATGTAGGTATTCCATCGAACCCAGGTGCTTTGATGGGTAATTTTTTTATTTGATTGAGAATGAGTGCCCTTGATATATAGTGAGATTGTATTTTGATTAGGTTCAGGATGGGAAGGGGGAGTATCCATCCATTAGTTGAATTAGGTGGATTAAAGACAGAACCAAAATGATTACAAAATTCTCAGATTTTTTGCCCATCTGTTATCAGCTCTTTTGTCATATTTGTTTATCGTAGTGACTGCTGTTTTTTTTTTAATTTAGCAAATTCCATGAATATTTATAGAATGACATTGGATTCGACTGAGTATAGATAGCTCCTATAGTCAGAACGATGAGAAATTTTGAGCGACCTCTCATAACTTTGAATCCTTGATAATCTATGTTATTTTCAAATTTTCTCCATTTTTTTGTTGGCTCTTTTCTTTTCTTTGATCATCATTAGAAATTCAGTGGTGTTGTACATGCCATATTATCAAATTACATAAAAAGAAAAAAATATAGAGCCAATATTCCCCTTAAAGCTTCAGATTATTATCAGTGACTTCTGCATAAATTACTGCATGGAGTGTATCCTGATGAATTTATCCCAAAGACATTTTTTTTAATTTGTTGATTATTCTATCTGATCGCTATGGAGTTGAGAGTTTGTGTCCGAAGTTTTGATAATCAATATCTCCACAATCTATTGTACTGCCAGCAACTATGTTGAAAAATCTGTTCATAGAAAAAGTATTTGTTTTCAACTGTTGGTGGAATCCTGGATAAGAATTGAAAAGCTCCACTGGACTCATCCACAATACTATATTCAAAACTAACACTGACTTCCTCCAATAAATCTACTAGGCGAATAATTCGCTGGTTATCTCGTCTCATTAATCTGTTGCTACAGAATCAAACACAGCAAGAACATAACTTTTCCAATTACAATGTTTGTGTGAGTAACCAATTTAGATAATCTGTTTGCAGATCGATATTGAGGTTAGGTGTTTTGTGTGCGAGCGTTTTCACAATATTAAATTTTATAATTACGGGTTTGGAATTTCGATTTGGTTCAGCCGGATATTTGATATTTTCTTGGTAGCTGTTGGAAATGGGTGGGAGGAAATGAGTTGGGAATATGAAAGCTCTTTTCTCACCGATGCGATCAAGTGAGAATGGATATTTTCATCTAGAAATTGAGGAAAGCTATCAGTAGCATCTGTGGAATCAGAACGAATGAATCTATGAAGAGGTGAATGTTGGAATTTTCAATGTAGGGAAGTATTTCTTCAGTTGAGTGAGGAGGCAATATCAATGTTTCTCAGCATTGTTTTTATGATTTGAAATCTCTCAGAGTCCGGACAAAATATTGCTATTGTTTGAAATATTGACGAAAAATCGACCCGTATGTCCAAGTTCCTTTCAATAATAGTATTATTTTTAAATGACACAGCTGGTACCTGACACAAATCCATATCAGGGCCAACACAAGGAAAAAGTAATTTGTTAATCCAACCAAATCTATTTGGTCACTCTTATTGGCTTGACTCGACTAAATAAAATACATCCCAAAACACAGGTGTATTAGATTGATGGAATCATTATAGTGCGGTGACAAAATGGATTTCTCAATTCAATGCGAAATTTCCTTTCAAATGATGAGAAGCACGATGAAATCGGAGTACGGAAAATATGTATTTTCCCGCTCTAAAGTGAAAAAATTGGCTAATTGGTATACTCCAAAGCCAAAATTTATTCACACACACAAAGTGAGAAAAATTATTTTTGCTCAGGGATCGGTGCAGACTTCTGTTGGAGGAATCGCAAAAAACTATGACAAAAACAATTTTGGGTTTTTTTTCCGGAAAAAAAAAATCATTTCTGGTTTTTTTCCGGAAGTTCGGATTTTTTTTTCTAACTCGGGAACGCTGAAAGAACTCCAATCGATTCAAACTGGCCGAATCAGCTCAGAAAAGGAGTTTCGTTTCGATACGGAGAAAAAATTAAAAAAGGCAAATTTTCGAACCCCTAAATTTCTTCGTAAAACCAAAGTGGTCGTATCGATCTCCGGTTTGAACCAATGTGGGAAATGCCGCGTAGATTCCCAAAATATAGCATATGTGGTATCTCAATTCGACAGATTCACCGTGAATCCTGAAAAGTGGGGATAACGGCGAGAGAAATCATAGATGGCGCACCGGTCGACTTTGACATGTCAGATGAAAAAACCATCGGAGCGCAATCTGAAAATAACTTTTCCATACGACAAAAACCCTGCTGAATCGTCGATAGCACATAAAATGAAAAAACTATTACCATCTTTTCCGCCGGCGCACCGACGTTTCCAGAATTTGCGACATCATAGCTCTCTTAGGTGCAGTCCGATCGACAAAATGATAACTTTTTTGAATTCAGCGGGGTTTTTCACGTATAGAAAAGTTATTTTCAGATTGCGCTCCGATGGTTTTTTCATTTGACATATATCAAAGTCGACCGGTGCGCCATCTATTATTTCCCTCGCCGTATCTCGATTTTTCAGAATTCTCGGTGAATCTGTCGGATTGAGATACAACATATGCTATATTTTCGGAATCTACGCGGCATTTTCCACATTCTGGTCGGAACCAGAGATCGATACGACCACTTTGGTTTTTCGAAGATATTTAAGGGGTTCGAAAATTTAACTTTATCGTAATGAATTTCCGTTTCTAGGCTAATTCGGCCCTTCTAATTGATTGGAGTTCGCAGAATTACTCTATCTTTTACCGTTCCCGAAATAAAAAAAAAACGAACTTCCGGAAAAAAACCGGAAACGATTTTTTTCCCAAAAAAAACGTTTTTTTATAGTTTTTTGCATACGTTTTCAGAATTTCACACCGATTGCTCTGTCCCTGACCTTTTTGCGATTATTTGGTAGGACCTCATTTTTCCGAAGGAATTCTCAATAGAGGGAGATACTTGCTTTTCCCCCAACATGTGTTATCGGATCTCTTGGAGAATTTACCAATACAAACTCGACTGAATATGTGGTTTCAACAAGATGGGGCACCTCCGCATAATAAAAGAAAATTTGGAGACACTTTTAATGAGAAATGGATTGGAAATAAGGGTGCAACACAATGGCCAGCTCAAAGTCCAGATATGACTTCACTGGATTTTTTTTGTGAGGATAAATAAAGACTTAGTTTATATGCGACGTCCACAAAATGTAGATAATGATTTGAAAAATAGTATCACAAATGTTTGTGCTTCCATATCGCGAGCGACGCTCTTAGCTTTCACGAATCGAGAAATATTAAAAAGGTACCATATGTGCATTCTACGTGAAGGGAGGCGGTTCAAACACTTACTGAATTAATTTATGTTATCACTTTGTTTTTTTCGTTATTACCATCATGTTGGTAACAACTACTTTTCTAGCAAATACCACGCAGAACGTTGAATGATATTCACCTGACAATGTATGCAAACTTCCATATGAATGGATATTGATCGCAAATGTTTCTTTCTGATAAGCTCGATTATGTTCAATTCATGTCGTGCCCGCCTAACAATCCGCATACCGGTTTCAGGCTTCTTGGCCCTCATCAGTACGGAGTAGTCACCAGCCAGAGATCCGGAGAGCTCTGGCCGAAGCGAGGCACAACATAAATTGAATCAGCAAGGAGTTTACAACATCTTTAGGTACGTCGGAAAATATAACTTATAACCGGCGGCACCTAGTGACAGAAAGAAACACTCCATACATTTCTCTTACTTCGATAGGATTCTGAATGAAATATTCCTTTTTAGTAGGAGTGGCTTAGTTTGCCCGACTGGCATATATTTGAAGAGAGAGGAGCCAAGTGAAGGGAGATGAAATAAGAAATGCAATGCATAAAGTACACAAAGTCGTCTTCACCAAGGATTCGATATAAATTGAATCACAACTGGTATGTTGTCTGTGAATTCACAGAAACACACAACTAGAGGAACAGGCAATGCAAATATAACTCATAGATCAATGTTGATAAACTCGTGTTATTGTTTTTTATTTTGACTTATTCATGGTCCCCTATGAGTGTGCCATATGGCCGAATCGCATAAAACATTGAAAAATCTGGGATGACATTCAAAAAAAAACGGATAACGCCTGGTGATGGATCTCTACGTAAATAAGAGGACCCTTTGACATCAAGATCATCTGCTTTCACGAAATATGGATATCATCTATCATTTTCCAGATGTTTGCGGAGTTTTATATGGGACACCCTGTATTTTTGTCGACTAACAGATTCAAAACTAACCGTTTGCCGTTCAAATCGAATACATCGTATCGCAAGTCTCATATTAAACAAAAATATTTTTCCGACTTGTTAGTGCATTCAAATAAAAGCCCGGCCTTACAATTTTTGTTTTCATATTTGCTTATTCATAAGTCCTCTGAACTCTCATACTCACGAACTCTTCTGTACTGTTCATCCCTCTTGTCTGGCATTACTGAGGGTCAGAATTTCAACCGTTCAATCTACCCAGGAGTCCGCACCCGAACCCGTGCCTGAAAGGCATGCAGATCCAGTCTCTGCTGAACGCTGAAGATTGTGTGGGCCAGGACGTGCTATTACCAACTATAACTCACTGTCCGTCCGCTTGGATGATAAACATGCAAATGTTTCTGTGTCGATTGAGAGTTTCATAGGATATATTGGGGTGACCAACTGACCTTTCTGGGTGCGGGAGCTACACGAGTTTAACATTTTCCCGCTGAAGGCTGGGTTATATTCTTGCATGGGTGATGTTTTTTATTATACCGGGTCACGCCGAATATACTAGCTAAGGCACAGTTTCAGTTCTAAGGCAGCTCTTGGCATAATCGACCCTGTATTTAGATCAGAAAGAAAAAGTATTTTTTTATTGTAACAGATGAACTAATTAAAGTTATAAAAACGTCATATTATAGAGATCGTCTGGAAGAAGTAGGAAACGATCCCCAGAAACTTTGGCAAACTGTTATTGAAGTATTGACTAACGGAGAAACATCACCAATAAAATCAATCATAACAAAGAATAATGAACAAGTCAGTGTCAAAATAGCAAACGAGTTCAACGAATACTTTATATCTGTAGGTGAAAAGCTTGCTGAAAATATAAACAGAAATTCAGATTATACGGAAAGAAAAACTATATGTGACCACTCAATGTTTCTACATCCATCCTGCAACACAAAATGAAATAGAAGAAATAATATAACAACTGAAGAATAAAAATTTCCCGGCATTGATAATATCAAAGCAGAACCCTCAAACTTATCTCCAACTATATAACAAAACCACTCACTTACAGTTAATAAATCTCTGGAACAGGGGTATTTTCCCTCAGCATTCAAAATGGCAATGGGGACGCCGATTCATAAAAATAGAAAGGGGATTGATGTTTCTAATAGGCCTTGATAACATGTCTATCCAAAATTATGGAGAAGATTATCCAGAGAAGGTTGAATTAATTCTTCGAAAAGTACAACCTAATGTCAGAATCACAGTATGGCTTCAGACAAAACATGTCCACTCAACATCCCATAAAAATATCAACACAAAACATATATTATTGTTTAGATGAGTCCAAACCATCAATTGGTATCTTCATAGATTTGCGAAAAGCATTCGATACCGCGGACCACTCTATATTACTCAAAACTCCAAAAGATATGGGGATAAGAGGCATACCACCCAACCTTGTTCTAAAGCCATTCATCTAATAGGCGGCAAAGACTCAAAATTGATGGAAGTGTGAGTGACGAAAAAACAATTGTATGTGATGTGGCCCAAGGAACGGTATTAAGACCAATTTTATTTGATATTCACCTCAACAAACTCTTCTTTCTGAATAACCACTCGAATATTATCAGTTTTGCCAATGACACTGTCATATTCTGCAAAGGCGATGACTGGTTCAATTTGGAAATGAAGTTGGAGCACGACTTGAACCAAATTAAGAAGTGGTTTGACTAGAGATTGCTATCAATAAATTTCGATAAAAAGTACTACTTACCATTCAGTAGCTATGATGTATCCCCACCCAAATGTGATATAGCAATAACTGGCAGGACTTCATTAGATCTGCCAAAAAAATCAAGTACCTTGGCATAATTCTGGATAACCATCTGAAATGGGCCACATCTATTATTTCTTGTAAAAAATCAATACAAAAAAATAATCAGCATTCTCTACCATAAACAAAAAAAAATATTGTATGAGAGTTTGGTAGATTTCCACTCAAACTTTGGAATAATTGGTTGGAGAGAAGAATCTAAAACACATCTGCACTACCTTGAAGTCATTCAAAAACGATTCTTGAGATGCAAAAGGGATACACCTACCATAACGATCTTCTCTACTCAGAAACTGCAATATTTGACTCAAGACTATTCTTCATCAATATACTACAGCTCAATATAAATACAAAAACGAATTGATCACCACAGTCATAATCACAGAACCCGCCACAAAAAAGTATTAGGATATCAGTCATGCACAAGTCAATCGGTCAAAGGAACTATCACTACCTGGATCCGAAACTTTTTAGCTATTTATACATACATATAATTTAAAATTATAATAATTATTTTTGGTATGTGAAATTCTGGAAGATTACCGGAAAGCATTTGAAAAGTTATAAGATTAGGATTTTTAACAGCCAAATAATTTTCAAGCTGCCTTAGGGATCTATTACTGCATACTAGGTCCAACTCTGTTTCAGATATTTATTGACGATATACTTTCCGTCCTGTGTCTCTGTTGCACAGTGACTCTTTCACTCTTTCTACGACGCATCTCAGAGGCCAAGCTGAAATGATCGACCTGTATCTTCCCAAATAGACAGCTTTTCTATTCTCTGACGACAATTCAATTGTTGTTTCGGAGAGAGATACTTCGAATGAAACATCAAATGTTACAGTATCCCGAATTGTAGGGTGGTATGAGAAAAACTCTTCATTGACCAATAAGATTTAAACCAACTACATAATAAAACGAAAACGGTCTGGAAGACCCACTTCACATTGATATACGAGAATTCCGAATGGGCTAAACAAACTCCTTCCAACTTTTGGAAGTGATGAAAGATGAAAAATTGGTCAGAGCAATATTGAGTAAATTATCGTCAGCTTGTTGTATTATACGATACCTCAGGTACCAAGAGAGACTTTCACACCACAACATGCCCCCCTTAAGGTTGAGCGCCCATGGATAGTAAATCCCCTTCATGTTATGTGTGAACGAGATTTACTATCCACTTCCATCCTCCCCCGCTCCTCCGTGGAGCGGTCCTCAACTCGCAAATGGCACGTTTGCGAAATTGAAATCGTACCTCCTGTGGTATGAAGTCAGCCTCTGAGTGCTTTAAACCCCTTATTATCTGATTGTTGTATGTTTACCTGACTTGTGCTGTGTGTGCATGGTGGTGATGTACCTGATGAGTGTGTAAGTGTCTGGTGTGATGTGGGTGTGTTGATCTTACGTGTTTTGTGTTGAGTTGTTACTCACCTAACGCGCCGGAGTGCTACTCTCGGTGGTGGACGGTCGTTTTGGTAGACTGGTCGCAAATACTTTTTTCTTTCTCTAAACCTGGGATAGTCCTGGTTTAGGTTGGCGTGGGTGTCCGTCTTCAGGAACGTCGTGGTGGCGTGGTTCCAAAGATGGTCGTCAATGAAGTTCGGATTGACATTCAGGTCCCTGTAGATAAATCTATTCGGGACGTATCTGGGAGCGTTCACTGCCATTCTTAGGCTCACGTTTGAGAATAGCTGGATCTTGGTCCTGTATGTTTGTGCGCATTGACCCCATGCAGCGGATGCATACAGGATGATGGGAAGGAGGATGGTCCTGATGAGAAGCAGTTTTAGCTGGAGGTCCATGTTGCTACTGCGTCCTATGAGGGGGTAGAGGTTCTTTCGGGCTGCTTTCGCTAGTCCGAGCCTCCGGTCTACGTGTTGCCTGAATGTCAATCTTTTGTCCAAGGTGACTCCAAGGTATTTGGCCTCGTTTGCCCAAGGGATTCGTTGGTCATTCATGATGACATGTCCTGACGGTGTTGCTCGCCTTCTGGTGAAAAGTATTGCTTGGCTCTTTTCCGCGTTGATCTCGATCTTCCATAGGTTGAACCAGTCCTCAAGCTTGTCTGCTTGATCTTGCAGGTATCGGGTTACTTGCGTTGCGTTCACCGATCTGGCCACTAGTGCTGTGTCGTCCGCGTACAGCGCTAGCTTGTTGAAGTTGTCAGCAGGCTTTGGGATGTCCGCCGTGTAGATGGAGAACAGGTGTGGAGATAAGACTGCGCCTTGCGGTACTCCTGCTTCTAGGGTCCTCACTCTGAGAGGACGTTGCCAACTTTACATTGGCACCGCCGTCCTCGCAGGAAGGAGTCTAGCAGCTTCACTATGGGAGTGGGGTACCGAGGTCTGTCATTTGGTGATTAAGCCATCGTGCCAGACCCTGTCGAAGGCTTTGGATACGTCTAGGAATGAGGCTCCTGTGTGGTGTCCCCTGCCCAGGTTGAAGCCTGTTACGGCAAAGTCCACTATCCTCAGGACCTGCATTTCCGTAGAGTGTCCTTGTCGGAAGCCGAACTGCTCGTCCGGTAGGACGTTGAGTTCTTCCGTGAGTGGTTCCAATCGTCTCTGGATGACTCGTTTTGCCACCTTGCTCATCGAGGGTGTGAGGCTGATGGGTCGGTGGTTTTGCGGTATCACATGGTTCTTGTTGGGTTTGGGGATCATGATGACCGTGGCTTCTTTCCATGGTCGTGGGAAAGTGTCTGAGCCTGAGAGACTTTCTGAGTAAGCCTCAAGATATCATACCTATATATCAGCTTGCCGGACCAAGGTGGGCCAATAGAACTTGCCTATTTTGTCACAACTTGTTTTGAATTAATGTTTTTTGATATTTTTTTATGGAGAAACCAAAACAGCATTGGGATGTTTTTCTGTGTTAACGAAAATCACAGTCCTTAACGTACACACGGATGATTTTGGTTCCCTCCAGAAACGATTTTTGCCTCAGTTATAGCCATTCAATTGTTTTTACTTCTTTCTTCAGACGTATGTTGCTTACCCTCCAAAATTATGCAAATTAAATCCTCTGTAAGTTTGACCACTGAAGACTGAGTTTTGGCTAAGCCAGATCACTGTGCACTATCGAAAGAGTTCTACTTCAACAGCGCGTAAAAGTTACACGCAGTAATTATTTTCATTGATGGTTTATGAGCAAGTGTCTTCTGTCGAATGATAATATACCATGACATTTCAGTAAAACTATTTAATCAGAGCAATAACAATTATGGTGTGGAAAACTCATGTAGACTACCTATCAAAAAAATTAAGATGTATTTTATATAGATATGAAAAAATTGTTGAATTCTTGAATAGAAAAGAAAGAATAATAGTTTATCAGAGTTTGGTGGAATCACATTTGAGTTATGGAATCATAGGTTGGGGAGGTGTTTCAAGAGCACACTATAATGCAATATAGGTTTCGCAAAATAAATTTTTTGACATTACTTTTGAACAAACACCATAGGTGTCCTACTGATCAACTTTTTGCCAGAGCGAAAGTATTAGATATCCGACAGATATATTATTTGCACGTCAATATAAAACAATACTTAAACAGAGGTGCATTACACAGTCGTACACATACTATGAAACTAGAAATAAACAAAAGTATTTACACCCATTATGAACAAATACATCGGACGAGAAGTTATCTGTACTCAGGGACTAATTATACAACACCTTGCCAGATAATACCAAAAAGAAAAATACAGTCAAAAGATTTAAGACTGAAGTAAAAAGTTATAAAATGAGTAGGCCAAGAAGAGAGGTACATGAATTCATTGACAATCCTTGATTAAAAATCAACTGATTACGTGTTTTGATTGTGATGCCATAGTTATACAATGATGAATTTCATTGATATGTGGAATAACTTTTTTATTTTTTGTTACATGGTGAATCATTATATCATCTACTGAATTTTTTCGATGGATATTCGTCAAATAAGTTTATGTTTAAGTGAAATCACTTTTTTATTTTTTGTTACATGTTGAATTATTATATCATCTACTGATTTTTTTTATGGATATTCGTTAGTTAAGTTCAGGTTTAAGTACTTAATTTATTTTATACATTTTAATTATTTATTTTTAATTACCTCACCACGTACAAACTGACGCCCAGATAGTTTATGTGGTTTATATGTGTTTATTGAAATGTTTTAAATTTTAACTTGTAACTGTACCATATTATGTCAATGAAGATACATACATAGACCATATCACTGAGGTTGAAATCACTCTCTTGGCAAGAGATCCATATCAAATTTTTTTAATGGGAGCCTTATTGAGGTTTAACTTTGAGATGAAATCACGCTATCTGAAAGTAAATGTTACTATAGAGACATCAAATATTGGGTGCCTGCATTATTAGTTTGTGTTTTCATGTCCATTTCACATCAAAATCTACTTCTATATATCCTTAAATTAAAATTGAAACCATTGTTGTTCGAAAGATTTCATTATGTCGTCAATCATTATTCATTACATGTTCGATTAGGATTAGGATATTATTTGTGATGGTGATCTGTTGAGTTATTACCAATAAATAAATGGCTCGAGAATTATCAAGCTTTCAGAATGATATAAAATGCATTGGACGTGGTGAAAACAGTCTTTTTATCTGGACATTCAGACATGTGTAATTTGGATCCTGGATTACGAATAATAGGTCCATTTCCTTTCAAACTATCTTTGAAGTGACAACTACACACAATTATTTGTATTGTTTTCTTTTGTCAATTCGGCTGAAAATTCACGCTCAAAACAGTAACATTCATAATTCATCTACTGAGTATCTTACCGCACTTGTTAATTTAAACTATTTGTTGGTTTAAGTATAATTGCAATTGGTATACAGAATACAGTCACAAAATCAAGTATTTCAAAGTTTTAAATAAAATATAGGCACAATCACCATATTATGTTGAGACTAGACCATGTATGATTAAACATGTACATTTTCGCCAAAAAGATAGCTCGATCAATAGTAAGAGAAACTGCCAGCATGTACTCAGCGATTTCGTATTCCCAATTTTTTGAATTGAAATTTGATAGGTTTTGATTAGCTTGTTGTAGGTTTTAGTGCTATTTCAAGATATAAATCAGAAATTTCCCAAGTTTTGAAACAGGCGAAGATTTAAATTTTGAGACCTACCATAAAATGCGTTTCGTATGGATCAGGATGTATCGTAATTTGAAATTCGAACTCTTATTTATTTATATCTCCCATAACTGATAAATGGGGAAAAAGTTTGTCGATAATATGTTATGCCAAATAAAATTGCATGTAACAGAATATTTTCCACAACGAATTCAGACATTCTTTAATAAAAATTTTCAGGAGATGGAATTTCCAAAGTCTGTCAATTGCAATTACTACAGTACCAACCATGAGAGCAGTTTTATAAGAACCCTTTTACATCCGCAAGCAGGTCTATTACAACAACTTGTTTTCCACATTGTTCGCTTGAAATACAGACGTATACGTTAATCTAAAAAGTGTGCATTTCCCACGTGTGTACTTGTGAGAAAACTCTCTGCTGAAGCAGAGTCGGAATTTTACTTGGGTAAAGATGTCGGTTTGAACTTCTCACTGTTCCGTGGAATTTAATGTTCAAACACTCAAGCTAAGGCACTCAGTTGGCAGATAAAAGAGGAAAAGTTCTAGGTTGTGCTGGGAAAAAAATAACAGTCCAGAAGAGGTTTATCGTACGTAAAACAGTGCGGACATTGAACAAAGCGTTTTCAAAAATCACCTATATGAAATTCGAGAATTTACAAATGCACAAAATGCGCCTATGAAATTAGTAGAAAGAATTGATTACTTTGAATTTATTGTTTCAGTCATTTCAAGCTGATAACAAAACAAACTACACTACAAGCTTAGAAGCTCTGTGAGGAGTATTTCAGTTTTCAGGACTAATTGTGCACAGTTTGATATTTTTCCACCCAAAAAACATACTTTACAAGCACGACATTTCATAGCCATAATATATTGTTTTGCCAATATTATATCATCAATCAAATACTCTCGTTATTTTTCTGCAAACTTTTTATCGTTCGTTGTGAACAATGAATTCAATTTGAAAATGTATAAGAAGTATTGTTTGCTGAAACATTCTTCAGGCTCTTGATGAGACTTTTCCAAAGAATTTACTGAAATTTCTCAGCATCACAATGAACAGAAGTGTGTAGAACAAGAGAAATAAAAAAGTTTTGAAAAGGTCGTTAATATTCCGGCATAGTGATAGAATATCAGAGAGAGAAGCATGGTCGTATCTGACGTGAAAGTCGAAAGCTGTCTCACATTTCTGTTTTTAGTGAGATATCAACACACATGTTGTATCGACGGAATATTAGAGACCACCCCACTCACAGTCTGCCAGTAATCGAACCTGCGACCTTTGGATCTCTTGTCCATACTCTAACCATCTGAGATATCGAGGAAACAGGTTCTACTGCGTATCGAAAAAATCGTTTTTTCTAGAATTTAATGTTATTGTTGTGGAAATGAATCACGGAGGTAAGGGATCTCGTGTACTATCAGTGGCCGTCAAGATCAATCCTAGCTTACCTTCATAATCCATTTCCACAACAACCAGGTGTAGCAATCGAATATCAATTGCCGAATACTATCCTAGATTTGTTTGAAAATATTGACAGGATGTTCATGAAATCAGATGTGGAATCATCTGCGACTGAAAGATAAACTTAGTCACTATCTTCCATCTTCAAGATGACCTCTTGTGGGGTATTCATGTTGAAAAGAAAACATTCCAATTGAATATTGAATAGAAATATTTTTCCATTCAATATTCAATTGAGAATGTTTCCCTTTTCAACTATTCCTAGCTTTTGTATCTTCCGTATATATTTCGCAATCTTTTATCGTCAACAAAATTTGGAAGTTTTGGATTTGTTATCAGTAGTAAGTATCCCTAGGTCATTAATAATAGACGAGATAATTTTATGACAATCGGAAAGCTCGTTCCTTGGTAACAGCCGAAGCCGAAGGCTGAGGGCTGTTACCAAGCAACGAGCTTGAGAAATTTGTCAAAAAATTATGAGGCATTTGTCAATGTCCGAGGGATATTCGGCGAAAATTTTTTCAACAAAAAAATTTATAACTCGACACAATGAAACATTTATTTATTTATCAAAAGTACAGTTAGTGAAAGTACAATTATTGAAATTTAACTCAACATTAGATTCGTTGTTGTTCTCTACTATAGAAGATCTATTACCACGCATAATATTTATGATCTTGTTGTGGTGTTCTTGATCGAGATTTGAGTATGGTTTTATAGAATTTTGATTACTATGACTAGTAATTTTCAGCAATTGTTGTTCTTCTACACCACTTTCTGACAATTCGCTAACAGCAGTTGATCTATTCGAGTGGTTTGTTATCTTTTTGTCGTTTATATTCAAGCCAATTGCCTCAGCAGCAGATTTAGTCCATCCATTTATTATATTTCTTCCAACAGGTACATTTCGTACCATTTGTCAGTTTCATTTTTCCAGTGTCGATTTGGTTTTAAGAACAGTCGTGGTGGGGTGATATTGTCGCCTCGTTTTGATATCAGTTCATGAGAACGACGTACAGGGCAGCTTCGTCTTTCACTATTGAAAACCAACTATTTACTACTTGTACAGCTCTTAGAACCACCTTGGCACGTTTTACTGAACACCATATTGTATTCAATGCGCTTTGTTAGAGAGTCGTCGTTATTTTTCTCGATTCGAAAAAATCCACCAGACAAGCAACTGCCACGCTAATTCTACAGCAGCAATATGGTAAAATTTACGCATAAGACCTTCAGGGGTATTTTGATCCCATAGCAATATTATTTTGTTAACTTCAGAGAAATTTAACGAAACTGAAGTGGACTTACGTTTACATGTATCTGCTTGTAGTTTCTTCCTGATTGCATCGCGGGCATCTCGGGCTGGTTTAAATACTATATTGTTAAACGGGTCAATCATAATATTATAGTCATTATAGTACTTTTTTTGCAAAATTTTTCAAGAAACGTTTCACATTGTCTTCACCGTTGCTTCTTTGAATTCGATCCCGTCTTTCTTTCTCATATTGACCGCATAATCTTTTAGTATCAACGCCAATTCTTCTAATCTTCTATGTTCATTCAATTCATATTCTCGTTCGCATCAGAATTCCATGAACATTCCCCAAATATATTTTTGACTGTGGGTTGTATTTCTGGATATTTATTCTTTGATTAGCGCATTTACACTTTGAACATTCGCATTGCCAAAACGTGACATTTTGAAATTTATTTGGAATGAAGTTGTCAAACTCGATCGTGTTGTCATAGTGATTGATAATTGCACTGAATGCAATTATCAGTGTAATGTTGACATGATTGAGTGAAATTGTTTCATATGACACAAAGTGACAAAATTTGGATGATTGTTAGAACTGTAAAAAAAATTTCATTTCAAGTGTTCAAAACGTCAGCAACTGATTTAAAATAGTTCAGATGCACTCTCTATGCCGATAATTTTCGTGACAATGCCAACTCAATTATAAGCTGGCATTGTCCTTCATTTTTTCTCAAATGGCTGGAGCAACATAAAAACTTTTTAACAAAAAATTAAACCGACGAAAAAATCAACTGAAAAGCGAGAAATAAAATAAACCTTCTTAGTCTAAATGATCATTGAGCTCCTAAACTAATGTAAGTAACTGATTTTGAGTCGGCGCCAAACAAACAATTATCGAAGATCCTTATCTATGAAAGAATTCATCAAAACGCAGCCGTGCATCTTGCTGCCGTCATTTTACGCTTCACCTTACTCAATTGCTAGTTTGTTTGGCGCCGACTCAAAATCAGTTACTAACATCAGTTTAGGAGCTCAACTTCATTAGACTAGAAGTTTATTATTTCTGCTTTCAGTGATTTTTCGTCGTTCAATCAAATTTTATCTTTTCTCAGTTCCGTATTTCGTCGGTTTAATTTTTTGTTAAAAAGTTTTATTTTCAATTTCTTGTGGCTGAAATCTACCAATTACTACCTACTTGTTTTTTGATTACTTCCAAAATACTTACTTACCCACCTTACTTCAACTATTACCAGTTAAATAATATGATTATCTACTTTTACTATCTGTTGTAATATAAATTATTTCCGTTGTTCTGGTTAGTTTATTCCATTACTTTGTATATCATTCCATCCTCTCATAAAATATACTGATTTTGACGGAACAAGAATAATGTCAGTAGCGATCTGTCATTGTCAACTACGTATGTGTGTGCTAATGTTCACTCGTGAAAAATCAATTATCCCCTATTTTTCTACCCGTAAGGGTGGCTAATTCCTTTCGAAATTCAAATATAAGGTATGCCCTACCTATTGAAAAAAGAATCATCCAAATCGAAGAACCCAGTACAAAGTTATACCTGATAGAATCGGTTAACGGACCAGAATTCAGAGGGTGAGTGATCAATATCCTTCATTTCGCTACCATTAGGAGTGGATTTCATCTTTTAAATTCAAATGGGACCAAAGTCGAAGTACACCCTATCCACTGAAAAAAGAATTATTGGAGTCGGACGCCTCAGTAAAAAGTTATGCGTGAGCATACAGTTTTGCTCTAACAAATCATCAACAAAAAAGCAACAAATTATTATCTATCCTAAATTTGATGCCGCTATGTTGACATGGACAGGCCAATAAGGGGCAACACTCAATTTTCTTGCCCAGATCCCTTCTGTGGTCTTTCCAAAGCCCACATCAACGAAGATTTCGGCGCTGGATAGCTGATCAAACTGAAACCCACTGGAAGAAGGTTCCAGGGCAAAGACAAGCAAAAAGGCTTCTGAGCCCATCGTCGAAGAAAGCTGAACATCTTCTCGAGGACAAGAAAGACTTGAAACTGGTAACGAGACTGCTCACTGGACATTGTTCTCTGAGGTGTTACCAAAAAAAATGTCTAGATCAGTCAGTGAACTGTGCCGTTACTGCAAAAACTTTGCTGAAACTGCAGAACACCTGCTTTGTAACTGCCAAGTGCTGTTTTGTAAAAGGCTTGAGTTCCTCGAAGGGGTTTCACTAACGCCTTCAGACATCAGGAACTAAGCTTCCAGAAAACTGATACGCTTGGGAAGGAGTTTCGGAATCCCGAGTCTGGATTAGATGAAGGGTAATATACAAAAGACATTATAGGTCGAGGTACGGAGAGGCTGAAGAACCATATTTTAATTACTGCATGTCCATATTTCTCTGCTGTTCATCTGCGCAAATACATCGTTTGCAGCTACTTCAGAATAAAGCAATGCGTATTTTATTACGTTGCAGCAGGTTAACAGCGATAAATGATATGTTAATGTTCAGGATCTTCTATCACTATTACTTAACACGAGTGTAACCCTAAGGCTCTTACTCTTTGAGCTTCGAACAAGTGGGCAACAGCCATTCACGGATTTGGAATTTTGACTGGATAAGGACTGGAGACCGGTCTCCAGCCCTTCCCATGATGGCGGTTCTCAAAAATGGCCGAGAAAGAATTTTGAATCTAGATTTTGAAAAATAAAATTTCTATAGAGGATGCAGCTTTCACTACCCGGGATAGGTTGATAGATAGCCCATCACTCCAGGGAGTCCTAGGACGTTTAAAGCGCGAGGGTCGTCTATGTTGTAATCAGTAGCTTCCCTCACGAGGGGGTTCTCGGTTATTGAGCAATCGAATACTTTCCGATTGCGGTCTCTGATTATACCCTGATGGAAGGCAGGTTCAAGTCTTCAAGTATCCGATCGTTCCGCACATACCACGGAGCATTCGTTATCATCCTCAGGACTTTCATTCGCGCCCGTTCCAGGACGCGAATGCTAGTCCTGCAGGTTTGGCCCCAGGCGGCCGAGGCATACAAAATGACAGGCCTGAACATCATTTTATAGATCTTGACTTTATTTTTTAAAGAGAGTTTACTTCTTCTATTAATCAGAGGGTAAAGTGCGCCGATTTTCTTAGCAATTCTGTTTTTTATTATATTCACATGCGGCTTCCAGGTGAACCGACGATTCACAGTAACCCTAAGTACTTGACTTGTTCCGACCATTCTATCTCCCTTCCAGAGATAGTCACTTCCCTCTCCGGGTTGTTTCTCTTGCGACCCATCGAGATCGCTTGTGTTTTATCGGGATTTAACTTTATTTTCCACTCCAGGTACCACTGCTGGAGGTCGTTTAATGCATTCTGCAAATAAACAACACCCATCAGGTGGTTGGCTGACGAAGAAAGTAAGGCCGTATCATCGGCGAACAGGGAGATTTTCACGTGTCTCGGTTCGTGGCATATCGGAGGTGAAGAGTGCGTATAATACAGGAGACAGTACTGCCCCCTGAGGAACGCCGGCCTCAATTTCTCTCGGGTCCGAGAGGAAATCGTCAACCTTGGTCTGAAATGTCCTACCCATGAGGAACGACTTTATCCACTTCACCAGGCTCAAAGGCAAGTGGAAATCGATCAATTTGCAGAGCAGCCTGTCCATACTCTGTCAAATGCTTTACTTATGTCTAGAAGGACAATATGAGCACTATTGTTGGTGTTTAGTGAAGAGATTGTATTTTCCACCAGCCTCAAAACCTGTAGCTCGGTGGAGTGAGCGCGACGAAAGCCGAACTGCTCATTCGGTAGGACATTTCTGTCCTCCACTTCATCGTCAAGCCTTTCGAGAACGATTTTTTCAGCCAACTTAGCTGAACAGCATAACAAACTGATTGGTCGATAATTTTGCGGGAAGGTCGGGTTCTGACCTTCTTTCGGGATCATGACCAGATATGTTAATGAAGCTGAAGTTTTCAAATATTTCCCAACTGATTATAGAGTCTGCATTAGTACTAATTTTTAAAATTGTTAATAGGCAAGCTCCTTCTTACTTGCAAGAATATATTATCAAAAGGGCAGATATGATACATTATAATCTAAGGTTCAATGACCAGTTCCACATACAAGGCTTCAATACAAATGCTTTGGAGAAAACCCCTCTTCATCGAAGGTTTGAGAATATATAATGATCCACCTCTGTTGGTTAAGACATCAGCAAATGTAAAAAAATTTAAAACAAGGTTAAGAAAAATGTATTTCAACGTATAGGTTGTATTGTTTATGTGTAATGATATCAATTGTAACATTTATGTACTGTTATATAATAGCTATTGATGCTAAATAAAGTTATATTATATATCGACCTCTCTACAATCTACAATCCACAATCTACAACAATTCATCCCAGAGTGTAAGCCGAATGCAGATGCAGGAGAAGACTTTCTTTCTTTGTGGAAAAAAGACGGTTGAAACCGTTAAGAAAATACCGTAAATATCTAGTGGAGGTATTATCGAGTGAAAGTTTATCAATCTATTGAAGGACTTGAGTGAATCTCTTGATTTTTCCTAATTTCGTGTAGCCCCAGGTGAAGTGGTGCCCTGACCAGAAATTCTAATATCATGTTAGTAATTTCTCTTTTAATCCTGAACAACGTCTACTTCCTGCCAAAAACCTTTGGAGGAATTCATCGCACATTCTTGTTTCTGCTTCATTTCAACCCTCTCATGCCTTTCAGCAACAAAGGTAATTATTTCATTCATACGAAATAACCGAAAAAAAAACTGGCTCGAACAATGATCGAAATTTGAACAGCACAATCAATAAGAAATATAGAAGTTCACCCCAATATTTCACTGAATTGAAAAATATCCCAATGCCGATAGTGATACCGACGACATTTTGATTAAATTTCGCATTCGTTACGATGATTGATGTTGGAGATAAACAAACGCCAGTTTGGAAATGTAAATAAGAGAAGTATCGGATGAAAAGGCAATAAGGAACATGGATCTTTTATTAAAACTTTTTGCGGTCCGGAGTTTTTTAATAAAAGCTTCTTGTCGTGGAATAAGCGACAGTCGCTCGACACCTCATGACTGGTAATGAGGAATTTCAGCGGCTTCAGGAAAATACTGAATAATATCCGCTCTGGATGAGGGAAAAAATTGGAAAATATATTGGAATATTCCTCAAAGTAACCTGTTATCCATAGTCCTCGAATTGTGAAACGCTCCTGATGAAACACTTCTGCTTATAGAGAAGTGAAACACAAAATGTGATTGAAGAAACTTTCAGTAATTTAAAGATTGTTCCCTTATCAATTTCTTCTGAGATACATCAATCGAATAATTAAACGTTTTTTTTTATCCAAACTGGAACCCCCTCAAATAAAAAAATCAATGAAAATAATTCCCGATGATCTTAACAACTAATATTGAGGAGGTTTGTTGGGACTTGGATCAATTTTGTGGAAGAAAAACTATTGTTTCGTTGCCAGCGTTTCGAATTTTAATAAATTAATCTTCAGGGCTCCGTAACAATGAGTTTTTGTAAGTTGAAGGGGTTAAAAAATAGTAAAAATGAAGAAACATTTGACCACAAGAATTGGAATATTTCACAGTAAAATAGATCATTAAAAAGAGGAAAGACTTACCAAAAATTCGTTTATCCGAGTTGGATGTGAATAAAAATAATACATAAACAGACATTCTAGATTCAAACGAAAAACACTTTCACGGAACAAGCGTTTTAAATCAAGTGCGGACAAACGATTACTCGGATAAAATTAAAAAAATATTCGTGAACCATGTATTTCTTTTATTGATGGAGAAAAACAATTGTGGTAAAAAACGATAACAAATCATTCAGGAATCTGACTTATCAAATTGAAATAGGATGTGTTCAATCCTTCTATGTCTCTCCTGGTGTTGACGGTGTCTTAGTGGACAATTCCATCCATTTCGCTTGGAAGTCTTTTTGGCAGGAAAGGTTCTTTATCAAGGGATGATGGGGTTTTTGAAATTAAAAGTATTACCATTTTGTCCGGTTTTTCTACTAGAGCAGTGGGATTTTGGGCATTGAGTTTTTTGTGTCCCTAATCGTGGACAAATCAAACAATTTCTATTAAAAAACAATTACCCTCCATCACTGATAAAAAAAATCTTCAGGATAACAAACCCTTTAACAAAACCAATAATTTGACTATAAAATATCGCAAAATACCGTATGTGGAAAATCTCTCTGAAAAACTTGCAGAAATTTTGAACGAGCCTTACAACTGAGCAAAGTATATTTGTATATCCCATCATATATTATTTGTATTATTTAAATTATATATTATTTGTATATTATTTAAATTGTCGTTAAATTTTCATTCACTACATTACTAAGTCGGGTTGGATGGAAGAACAAGGAAACGAAAATATTACCTAGATCTCTTTTTTGTCGATTGATTCCTGCCTCTTGATAGGTGTTGTATGTCTTCATCCCTAGCTATTTTCAAGTATGAAAAATATAAAAGCAATCATTTACCAGACCTGAAAATAAAATTCAAACATAATCAAGCCCAGAGGTGAGAATTCCATAGTTCATTTATTTATTAGTAATCCATCATTCAGTATCACATTTATTGAAATACAGTATCTCCTGCATATTTTGAGTTCATCGCCGTTCATTAACCAGGTTCAATTCAATTCCTGAGTACTGAATGGCAAGAAAGCTGATTATGCAATAGGCAGCGCAATAAATCATGACTCAACGATATTTTTAATATTAATTGAAATTATTGTTTTTGGCTCGGTTCTTTTTATTGTGCCTGTTAATGCTGCCAGTCCATCCACATCTCCTTTCCTTGGTTTTTATAATTATGTAAGTGGTACTTCTATTTACTCTTTGGTACATACCCTATTGTTCACTTCACTCAGTATTTTGGTATTCTCCATTATGTATATTTTTGGTTTCTGATATTTTCAATAAACAATAATAGTTCTCACTTCACTTTTTTTATTTCACTATACCAGGGCGGTCACAATCACAGGAGTAAAAATGTTTCAACTTCTCACAAGCCAAGCAAGATAACTAGTGGGCACCCTGAACAGTTAGGAGGCCAGGGTTTCACAGGGTCTACCAAAGTAGGGTGCGACATATGGTGGAGGTCCGGTCTTCGTTCCTTGAGGTTTCCTTCTTCATAATGAGCCTGCAACAAAAAAAAATCGAATGTTAACAGCAAATAAAATTTTTCCTGGTATATTTTTTCTCTTTCAGTATTCCAACTGTATGCTAAATGACTATACCTGGTGTATGCGATTGTTTTGGCTTTCAATATGTTTTTTCATAGTTGTCTAAAGGGGAAAAAGTGTCAAGTATGGAAAAATAGTACCTACCTAATAGAAATATGGCGATTATTTATTTTTCAAAATACAGAATCAATTTACCTGACCTGAGAATCAAATTCGAACATTATTTAGCCCAGAGGTGAAAATTCCATAGTTCATTTATTTATTAGTAATTCATCATTCAGTATCACATATATTGAAATGCAGTATATCCTGCATATTTAAAGTTCATCGCTGTTCATTAACCAGGTATAGGATTTCAATTCAATTCCTGAGTACCGAATTGCAAGAAAGCTGATTCTGCAATAGGCAGCGCGATAAATCATGACTCAACGATATTTTCAATGTGACATTGGGAAATTATTGTCCGAGAGAAATTATGACGAAGGAATTCGTGGCATGATGGACAGATTATTAAATTATTTATTTATTATTATATTTGGCTAAATCTCATCAGTGGTTGGAGATCATCTTCCCAGTTCTTCCACTTGAATCGTCGATTCGACGATGATGTTGGGTGAATAGGTATCGGTTCTCGACGGCCATTGATAAATACGTTCGATTTTCGATTCATTGCAACATTCACATTAAATTGAGGAAGTAAAGTGTTAGCGAGTGTGTGTCGATTCTTATAGCCTCGATAGCTCAGTGGTGAGAGCGTATGTCCGGAAAGCATAAGGTTGTGGGTTCGAGTCCCACTTGAGGATGCTTATTTTTCTTAATTCAATAATCTGTCCATAATGCCACAAATTCCTTCTTCATGATATTTTTAATGTAAATTGAAATTATTGTTTTTGGCTCGGTTCTTTTTATTCTGCCTGTTCATGCTGCCAGTCCATGATGACACATCTCCTTCCCTTGGTTTTTTAAATTATGTAAGTGTTACTCTATTTACTCTTTGGTACAAACCCTATTGTTCACTTCACTTAGTATTTTGGTTTGATTACTCTCGTTAGTATTTTGGTATTCTCCATTATGAATATTTTTGGTTTCTAATATTTTTAATAAACCACAATGTTTTTATTCCATCAGTATTTTGTATTCACCATTATGTTATTTTTTGTCACCTTATATTTTTTATGAACACAATAGTTTCCACTCCACTTTTTCCTTTCACTATACTAGGATGGTCAAAAGCACAGAAATAAAATGTTTTAACGTCTCGCAAGCCAAGCAAGATAATCAGTGGGCACCCTTAACAGTTAGGGAGCCAGGGTTCCACAGGGTCTTCCAAAGTGGGGCGCGACACTATGAGAGCCATTATTATTATTATTAATACCATTTGAGTGTCAGTAGGGATCTTGCTTTTTTATGTTTATGACGTATGTTTACTACTATCAATCAATTTATAAGCGAAAGATAGAGGTCGGTTGAATTGGTTGATATCCCAATTGCTTGTAAATCGCCAAAGAATGGCACGGGAGTGCAAATAGTTAGTTTAAACCCTTTATAGGTCGCGGTAACTTGTCGAGAAATCATTCTCTTAATAATTCAGAGTAATATCACAGATCATTATACAACTGCACTTCAGATTATACTTAACCAGGATGAACATGTGGCAACTAATAAGATAAATTCAAAAAATATATTGATCACGACAAACTCCAGAATACGCTGCACAACATCAAATCCAAACGCTGGAACTAATGAATTCATAGATATCCTCACTCGAGCCATAAATGATTGCACAACCGTAAGGAGGGCCAAAAGAAGAAACACAAAGATTACACCATGGATAACAAATGCTCTTGTTAAATCAACAGATACGAGAAATAAACTGTTCCAAAGTCTCCGAAACGATCCCCATAACATGGAATTGAAAACACAATATACAAATTATAAAAATAAGCTCACAAATTTAATTAAGAAATACAAATTCGACTATTACCAAAAACAAATCAACTTAATTCAACCGATGCACCAATGTTATGGAAAATAGTTAAAGAAATAAGTAAAACCAAAAAAAGTAACCGCAACCAAAAACAATGAAAGATGAATCGGGGGAATTGAAAGATGATAAAAAGCAAATAGAATTCAACACTTTTTTCACCCAAATAGGTAAGAAAATGGCAAATAAAGTGAAAAACGACCCCAATTACAAACCACATAGAGCAGTTTCTGTGAACTCGTTTGTGTTATTACCAACCGATAATAAAGAAGTTGAGAGCATCATCAGTGAACTGAAAACAAAAAAATCTGCAGGTGTAGACGATATCAAAGCAGAAACTATTGAAATAATTCCTACATATATTCTAGAACCTCTTACATACATTATAAATCTGTGCATGGAACAAGGTATCTGGCCCAGAGCGCTTAAGGAATCAATAGAAGTACCAGTTTACAAAAAAGGAGATGAGACAGCGACCACTAATTATAGACCGATATCTCTAATAACGCATCTATCGAAAATTTTCGAAATTTTTTTGAAAAAACGGTTAGCTTCTTATATATCTAAATATAATCTAATATGGAGTATGCAGTATGGTTTTAGAGAGATTATCTCCTCCCAAGACGCGTTGTTGGCACTAACTACGAAGATTTCTTCTGTTCTGGATGGGAACATGCCAAGTCTATGTGTATTTATTGATCTGTCTAAAGCTTTCGATACTGTAAGCCATAATCTCCTCTTACAGACATTGGAAGATATTGGCATCAGAAATAATTGTTTAAAACTCTCCGAAAGTTATCTTGCCAATAGATTTCAGTTTGTCAGAGTGGATGATGTGCAAAGCGATCAAATGCAAATTGAGTATGGAGTTCCTCAAGGGACTGTTTTGGGTCCAATTCTTTTCAATATTTACATCAATGGCATGTTCTCTATCAGGAGCAGTGGAGAAATACCCGGTTTTGCTGATGACACCGCAATATTTTATAAAGCAAACACCTGGCAAGAATTGAGAATCACAGTAGAGACAGACCTTCCTTCAATAAAAAAATTGTGAGAAAACAAATTACATACTGCAAAAAGCCTACTACCTACCTTTTAGCTGTAATCGGTCCAACACGTCATCATTCGATAGTCTCACGATCACCACAATAAGTCAACAGTATATAATCCTGCCTGATTTTTTTTTTAATATCTGGGGGTAATGATAGACACGAATCTCGAATGGGATTCCCATATTAACTATGTCTGTAATAAGTTACGTATGATTCTCTACAAGTTCAAATATCTGAAAGACATATTACCTTTCCATCAGCTCAAAGTACTGTACCATGCATTAGTTGAGAGCCACTTGCGATATTGTATAGTCGGATGGGGAGGGGCATTGAAAACACATATTCATCCTCTGGAAATACTGAAAAAAAGGTTCATCAAGCTGATTATGTCCAAAGACTATAAATATCCATCTGAAGAACTATTTCATGAAGCACATGTATTCGATTTTCGTCAGCTTTTTTATAATAATGTCAATATAAAATACCACCGAGAAAAACCTAATAATTCAAACCTACCTACTCATAATCACCCAACTCGAAAAAAACACCATCACAAAATCCCACAAATGCAAAAATCTATTGGCCAGCGGTCATACCAATATATGGCTCCGAAAATTTATAACTCCATATCTCTCCATATACAAAAAATTGATAACTTGATTCTATATAAGGAAGAGTTGAAAATCTTCATTCACAGCCAACCTAGGGGAAAAGTTGCCGACATGATAATGTGATTTTGAATTTCAAAACCCTATACTCCGAAACTTTAGTAACGTTATAATATGCTTGTTTAGTCCAGCTCTATATATGTATGTATCCATGCGAGTATTTATTTGATTCATTCTTCTCTTATTCCTTTACGTCCACAGTTTAATCTCATTTTAAATTTATTTTTAACACCTTTTGCGAAACAAATGTTCTACACTTATCGTTATGATTACTTTATTCCTTGAAACCATCTCAAATTGAATTTATATTGCCAATTAAGTTTATTATTCATATTATTCATACCCTGTATGAAAAAATAGTGTATTGCATAGACTTGAATTTACAAAAATGGGTATTCCCGTTCAACCAGAAGTGTAATCGGATCGATGATTCATTGTCGAATTCCCGATGACTCGATAACACGACCATCCACGTACCCTTGAACTCTGAAAATACTTTCACTGAATCATCAAAGACACCAACTCCCATCTCATCCCGCCTAATCAGCAAAGTTTCTCCTATTAAACGTTCACTCAAAATGGAAGTTCCTCAACTCCAGCCATTCGAACAATAGTAACACGAATTATTGTTGCAGTCCCCATGGACTCGATTGAAGGCGTACTCGGCAGGAAGCAAAGTCTGCCCTGTGATATCAGGCCGAAGGGAAAGGACGATGCCGTCGCTATGGTGCTGTGGTTCAAGGAGACCATCGGGGAGCCTTTGTACAGGTGAGTTATGCAATTCATTATTGAAAGCATCGCAGTTTGCGGGAACTTAGAGCTCAGATTATTGTGTAGGAAATCCAATAGAATTCCTTCGGTAACTAGAGATAAGATCTTTATTTTCCAGTAGACATCATAACATCGCATAGGAAGAGTCATTCAATTAAATCTAGGTAAAGATAAAAACATAGAAACACACAACAATTCCAAAATTCAGAATTTCAATTTTCAGATGAAATCAAAAAGCTGAAATCACAGGTTTGAAGTGAAAACATCAACCTCAATTAAAATTGTCCTGAAAGAAACATCACGACATCTCAGAATAAAAGCATATAAACAAAACATTAGGGTTCTATGACATAAACTCTCCAACACTATACAGACACTTTTCAAGTAGAAATTCTCGCAATTGTATTTTGAATATTTTAATACATTTACTTTTTTTCATATATTTTGTCAGTTTATCAAATACCCTGGGCTCCATAGAGAGAGGAGAGTTGAATGAAACGCCAAATTTATTGAAAGGTACATGAAGGTTATTTTTTGTTCGGGTATCAAATTGATGTCTGACTTTGTTGGTACTGAATAAAGTACTTCTATTCTCAAATGAGTAAACAGAGAGTTCAAAAATAAATAATATAAATAAATAATAATGTTGAAATTTTATAGTACTTGAAGACATCCCTGCAACTTGTACGGCCCGATATACCGACGAGAGAACGCAAAACTCGCTTTTGGGCAATAAAAACATCGTGTAAGGATACAGATAAACCAAGGCATATACCATATCGCAATCTACTTTCAGCTTGTGCATAGTAGAGTGATAGCAGCTGATTTATTTCCAACACTTTCTTAGTGGTTCTGAATTGATATGATAGTGAATTCATTTTTGATATCAATGACTGACGGTGACTTTTCCAGTTTATACATGAATCAATTTGAAAACCTAAAAACGTTATAACGTTACTAGAGATATATTGCGCTGAGGCATCATCTGAGCCGAATGTGATATATTAACACAATTCTTGACGGTTATGAAACCTTATGGATTTGTTTTCCCAACATTTAAAAACAGCTGATTTGCAGAATACCATTCGTGCAATCTGGAGAAAACTGTGTTGCATTTATATGTCAAGGCTAGATCGGTTTTATCTGATATGATCACGGATGTATCATCTGCATATGAAGTTAATGATGCCGGTACTGATAAAATACTCAAATCATTAATAAAAAGGATGAACAATACTGGGCCCAAAACTGAGCCCTGAGGCACACCAAGATCAATGTCCTTTATTTCAGAATTTTTGTTGTTCACAGTGACATATTGTTTTCTATACCTCAAATAATCTGATATCCATTGCAGAGGTAGCCCTCTGATACCATGTTTATCCAATTTTTCGAGTAATATAGAATGATAGACGCAGTCGAATGCCCTGCTAAGATCACAAAAGATTCCCACAGGGCACTCGCCTGCCCCAATGAATTCGATTATTCTATCATAGTATAAATGAACTGCTGTTGTGGTTGATCTCTTACCAAGAAATCCATGTTGGCTTCTAGAGAAAATATTGAATTTATGACAGGAAGGAAGAAGCCTGTTCAAGAACGCGTATTCAAAAACCTTCGAAGAACTTGATGGAACTGTTATTGGTCTATAGTTTTCTACTAAATGTTTGTCCTTCTTTTTGAATACTGGTGAAATTCTTCCAATTTTTAACATATTTGGAAAATTGCCAGTGGAAAATGATAGATTCACCAAATGTAAAAGTGGAGTGGATAGGATATGGAGTGTTTTTGTCAAGAGAAACATGGGTACTTCATCGTGACCTGAAGAAAACTTATTTTTCAATTTTATTCGTAGTAGGTTATATAGCTCAGTCTGATCATACGGGGTAAGGAAAAAGGAGCCACATGATGTTGCGATCCTTTTAATGAAGAAATCTGAATCAGGACCTTTACAGTCGATTTGGTTGACGATGTTTCGGGGTTTTTCTATAAAATAATTGTTAAATAAGTTTGCTACAGTCGCTGTTTCCTTCACAAAATAATCCCCCACTTTTATTTCAATTTCATCTCGAACAGTTTTTATTTTATTTTATAGTTCAGCAACTATTTGCCATGCCAATTTTGTTGGGTTGTCAGATTTATTGATTTTATTTTGAAAATACTCTTTTTTTGTTGTTGTAATCAAATGATCATGTTTTTGTTTTTCTGTTCTATACATATATGTTAACTCAAAGCTTGATCTAGTTCATTTATGTCAGAAAGTCCTGTCCATTTCTCACTTTCGATATCAGTGACAAATTTTTCAATCGCGTCATTACTATATATACGTTTAGGTTGTACAGCTATCCGGTTGGAATTTTTTATCGCTCCGAAATCGAACAAAACTGATTTGTGATCAGAAATCGTATTATCCACAACACAACATGTTCCGTGGTTTATGAAATTACTTAATATTTGATCGAGAGTTGTGAGCGTGTTTTGCGTTACTCTCGTTGGCCAATGAACTATGGGATTCATATTGAAGGATTCAAATACATTATATAATTTGATGAGATCTCTAGAAGGATGACTACAATAACAATCCAAATTGGAGTCCCCACATACCAACAAATTGAAATTCGGTTCGAAAATATCAACAAATAGGTCATACATCCTATTCAAAAAAATATGTATGTTCCCGGAAGGGGACCTATAACAACATATAATAATTGTGTTTACTGAATCTAGTTTATATGAAATACCACAAACTTCGAAATCTCGTATCAGTACAGTATTCATCTAGATCAAGTTTATTTATGCCCATTATATTTTTTTTTGTCAACTGAAGAAACCTTATCACAATTCCTCAGAATGTCTTTGGAATATACAGATGTTTCCTTTCTGCACTGAGAACCTCTTCCTCTGGGATGAGATATTATTTTCCAGTTAACATCAATTTTGCCAAATAGAAGGATGGATTGTGATACCTATCCACGTACCTCAGTCATTTAGGATTGATTTTGGAGAAAAATAAAATTGCAAATGACGGGACATATAATTTCATTCACAGATTATACTATGATTCTATTCATAGCGAATTAATGCACTGCAGTTGAGGAAATAGCAGAGAAAAAATTGAAAAGAGTAACGAGTTGGTTCAAGAATAATTCACTCACGGTGAGTTTGAACAAAACCCATAGTCACTATATGTTTTCGGGTCCATTTCGAGAAGAAAACTTCCTATGAACATATGTCTTGAAGGTCTTAACTTTTGAACTATATGGTGAAAAATTTTAAGTTTTTTTTTTTGTTATGATAACGTTTTATGACCCTAGACATTTTTGTGAAACGTAGCATCTTTCATGCATCGAAAAGCATTTTCTAAATGTACAACATAACTCTTTGTTCTTACCAGTGGCGTGCGTGCGGGATTTACACTGAATCATTTTAAAGTAAAAATTATTTTTGCAATCCTCATTTCCTTCTGAGAAAATCTGCTCTCATACATTTTTTCAGTTTCACGTACGGTTTTCGCATAAAAAAATTAAATTCATTTATTTGCACGTTCTATCAAGGATTAAAAACATATCTAGTAGGTAAGAAGCAGATTTTATTTCGTAAACATAAACGGTTTTGACAGTTGTGTACCTAGTCCAGTTTTCACGTATTCAAGTCATCATAATTAACAATATTATTGAAAAAGGTAAGTACACGAAAAATTGGGAACAATTTGAATATCTCACATATTCTCCATGACTTTTTATTATATCCCTATCATATCCAACGGGTTCAGGAGCTACTCCCACGCGAATTTCCATCACGGATGAACTATTGCCAATGGATTCTTCAAAAAGTTTATGAAAATCCATTATGTGATACTGCAATTTTATTCACCGATGAAGCCAATTTTTCCAGACTGAGACTTTCACATAATTTTCGGGCTGAAGAAAACCAACATGCAATCTTGGAATCCCGTCACCAGAAGCAGTTTTCCGGTAACGTGTGGGCTGGAATATGCGGTGATTATTTAATTAGACCCCATTTTCTTGGTAAATGGGCATGATTACCAGCAGTTTGTCGAAAAAGAATTGCCAGCTTTGATGGAAGATGTTCCCATTTTAGTAAGAAATCGACTGAGGTTTATGCACGATGGAGCGTCAGTGCACTTCAGTGCTCTAGCGCGCGAATATTTAAACCTGACCTCAATAGTTTAAATTATTCCCTGTGGGTCATCTTATAATATTGGTTTACAGCATACCAACTAAGTAGTACCAAGAGAAAGACACGTAACATGAAATAAATATAAAACGACTCAGATGAATCTATAACTAACAAAAAGAAAATAGCTGACGAGTTTAACAATGTATACACTCAAATAGGAAAAAAAATAGCAAAAATATTAAATCCCAACCATTTTCCCCAACTCTTTCATACTTCTCCAACTGATAACAGGAAATCGAGAATATTATTGGTGAACTAAAAAATCTGTTGGTATAGACAAAATCGAAGCGGAAACTATTAGAACAATCTGTACACATATTCTGGAACCTCTAACATACATAATTAACTTGTGCATGGAAAGAGGTATCTGGCCACGAGCGTTTAAAGAATCGGTGGTGGTACCAATTCACAAAAAAGGAGATGAAACATTGATTCCTAACTGTAGACCAATTTCGGTAATAAGACATCTAACGAAAGTTTTTGAAAAAGACTAGCTACTTCTATTTCCAAATATAACCTGATATCAATAAACATTATGGCTTCAGAGAGAATCTCTCCACCCAAGATGCACTATTGGCACTCACCTCTGAGATTTCCACTGCTCTGGATAAAAATATAGCATGTCTATGCTTATTTATTTATTTATTGATCTATCAAAAGCGTTCGACACAGTGAGTCTGAAACTATTCCAAAGTTATTTGACCGACAGATATCAGTCTGTGAGAGTGAAAGAAGCACTTAGTGATAGGAGAAAAATTGAGTATGGTATACCTCAAGGAATCGTTTTGGGGCTCATTCTATTTAATATACAGGGTGTCCCTGGATTTCCTCTTTTCTTTTTGTTCCTAAAAGCCTCCGTTACCGAGTTACGGGCCCTCAAAGTTACAAAATGAAAAATGTTTTTCTTTGATAACTTTCAAAGTGAATATTCAAAATCATCCTAATTTTGGTGATTGACTGAACAAATGAATTCCTTCGATGAGCTTTCATGCAGAAGTCAGTTGTTTTGCTACAAAGTCAGGAACGGACTACCTCCGATGGTCCACACCCCAAAACTTTGAAATGACTGAGATTTATTAATATGTTTTAACGAAACAAGGTTACCTGGGCAATTTCCACATCCAACCTGAGATGTCTACCATTATTCGAAAAGATTAATTTGTAATGAAAATAGAAATGATAGGTACAATGTTCATAACACATTTTTATCATGCAAACACGTTTACCTTACAAAACTCATATGGTGTAAATAATAAATCGCAAGCCGCAAGAGCAAATAGAAATGCAAAATCCGCTACAAAAACTGCTCGATAAGGCCCCCGTCTCTCTCAATACATTTTCTTAGTCAGCCCAAACATTCTCTCTGCACTTGAAATAGCATGCCGGGGTCGTTTCGTAAGGCTTCACAATGTAATGTAATTCTATTCAAGAAGGCATCTCTGGTGTGAATAGGTGTAGCGTCAACGAGGCTTTTCAGATAGCCCCACAGAAAGAAATCCAATGGATTTAAATCCGGAGACCACGGTGGCCATGAATATGGCCCACCTCTACCAATCCATCTATTGGGAAAAATCTGGTTCAGATGGTCCCGCTTAATCAAACTGAAATGAGAAGGAGCGCCATCATGCATAAACCACATATCTCTTCGGGTTTGCAAACTGTTCGGCCATATCAAAACATTTCAACCTGTGCTATTAGAATATTGACAATACAATGACAACGCACCTCTTAACAGAACAAAATCGCATTCCAGTTGTCATTTTTTATCCACACTAATTTTATATTTTTCTACAAGGTGTTTTTGTCAACATCTGTGGAAGAAATGGAACATAAATTTATTCACCGGATATTTTTCACCCATTCATGTGCAGCCGTTTTTGTAGTTTATTCGCTTGCTTTTTATTAGTTATGTCTTCCGATGTGCGTTTTTTCAGCTAAATTTATCTTCGGGTTAAAGATTTTCTCCCATAAAATTATACTTATCAGTGAAACTCCTCAACATTCAAGCTGTGATTACGAATTTGCAACATCCAAATGTTGAGTTTCATGAGATTCAGATAACACAACACGAAACGTGCTTATTCCACGCATACATACAAAATATGGACTGGATTCGATATTTCATAGTGGAGTAGCTTGTTAGTTCAAAAACACCACGAATCTACATAACTTGATATTTCATTCGAAAAAATATCTACATTGTGAATGAAACTCTCAACTAGGTACTGTACTTTTTATTTACGACTTAATTCTAGCATATTTTGTATTATCCCTGTTTTAAATGTTGTTGAATTAACGTTAGCATTAGTATTTCTACTGTGAAAATTATTCATTTCAAATAATGGTGGACGATCGGGTTTGATGTCTTATTAAGAATTGTTGCCCCGATCGAGTTTCTACACGAGTACTTTTATTCAGAAAATTATCTACGTAATCTTATTTTGTTGAAAACTATTATATATTATCTGTCATTTCAAAGTTTTGGGGTGTGACTTTGTAGCAAAACAACTGACTCCTGCATGGAAGCTCATCGAAGAAATCATTTGTTTAGTCAATCACCAAAATTTAGATGATTTTGAATATTCACTTTGAAAGTTATCAAAGAAATTTTTTTTTCATTTTGTAACTTTAAGGGCCCGTAACTTGGTAACGAAGGCTTTTAGGAACAAAAGTTATATGAAGTACTGGTATCATTTTGACCCCATCTATACATTCCTGGAAGGAAAAGAGGAAGTCCACAGACACCCTGTATATGTTAATGGCATATTCTCCATTAGGAGCAGTGGAAAAATTTTAGGTTTTGCTGACGACACAGTAATTTTTTATTAGGCAAGATCTTGGCAATAACTAAAAGTTATGGTGGAAATGCATTTCCTTCAATCAAAAACTGGCTGGAACACAATCTATCAACTGTTAATTTGAAAAAAAACATATTACTTACCCTTCAGCTGCAATCGGTTGAATTCACCATCATTTCAGAACCCCACATTTGACATAAGGGGAAAACAACATACTATCTCACCAGAAATTAAAGTTAAGTATTTGGGAATAATAATAGATACTCATCTAAAATGGGATGCCCATAACAATAATGTATGCAAAAAGCTAAGGATGATCATTTATGAATTCAAATACCTCAAAGATATATTTAATTTTCAACAACTCAAAGTTTTATACCACGCATTGGTCGAAAGTCATCTACGATATGGTATAATCGGCTGAAGAGGAGCCTTCAAAACCCATATTTATCCCCTAGAACTTCTACAAAAAAGATTCCTCAAGCTGATTATGTCTAAAGAATCTAAATATCCATCTGATGCATTATTTTCCGCAGCTCAAGTATTTGATATTCGCCAACTTTTTTATTACAACATCAATATCAGATACCATAAAAATAAACATAACTACAACCTACCGAGTCATCCTTACCATACAAGGCAAAAAAACAGCACATAGTTCCGAACAGACACAAATCTATCGGCCAACGCTCCTATAACTATATGTCTCCAACCCATATACAAAAAAACAACTATCTGGTATCACATAAGAAAAAATTGAAGTCATTCATATACAGTCAACAACGAAAAACAATTGTGGTTTTTGGTGTTTTTTTCATTGGGATATCAATCATTGTAGTATTCTGCATGACTTTAGCGGAACATAAATTTGAATTTATGCATAATTAGGGTAATTAGGACACATTTTGCGATGTATATTATAATGTGCTTTTACTCGTGAAAATGTAAAATATTCTTGTTCGAACAGTGTTTTCGTGTATAATCTCATTGGAAATGTTAATCCATGAAGAAAAAACGTTAAAAAGTTCTTTGAAAATGTACAAATTGGTGTAATTAGATCAATTTAGCAATATATGTATCAGGTATTTCTGTTACTGCATTCCATATTTTCGAATCATTTTGGGGGTTCGATGTATGAATGTTGTTTGGATTATAATAAATACTGTTTTTTTTCATTAATCTAGTGCAAAAATGACATTGAAAATTTGCAAATTTTAGTTATTAGATTTTATTGGACAGTGTGAATTCTTGGCATTTCTACGGAATAATTGTGTACTTTGAAAGGATTTTGCGGGAGTTTATGGGTTTTTTAATTTTATTGAATTAATCGTTGTGGTTTCTGCATGACTTTAGTACAAAAAATTAGTCTGAATTTAAGCCAGATAGGAGGAATCAGAGCATATTCTGCAATGTATATTGTAACATGTTTATACTTGTGAAAATGGATTATCTTCTTGTCAAAACAATCTGAAAGGTTACGGATGTTCATGGATAGTCACGAGTGGTCACCGATGGTCACGCAGGCCGGGTGGACAAGGATGGTCACGATGATGATCGTAGACGTTCACGGGTTTCATGGATGGTCACGAGTGGCCTCGAAAGGTCACTCGGGTCGGGATGATGGTCACGAAGATGATCGCGGTCGGTTAAGGATCTTACATGGATGGTCATGAGTGGTCACGGTTGTGTCTGTCTTGGTGAGCAGGTATCCTAGGTAGGAGAGATAACTTCTGGAAAACGCCTTGGAATGTAATCATGATATTGATAGAGAAAGCAGTGGAAAGATATATACACCATCTATGGGAGAACTCACTCCGAATATACCTGAACATCATAGCCGCGGGACCAAAAAGTACCCAGATGAACCTTCATAAGAAAAAGCATGGGATTTCGGGGTAGAACCCCCCTAGTTACACTACTAATGATACACAAAGTATTGCTTCCGTTTTGTAACTTCAACAATCTTGTTTGATCTATTTCTGGCTAATCTGACATTAATGAAATCAACTACCCAAATGATCACAAAAAAAAACAAGTGATGAAACAATATTCAGAAAGGTAAAGAACAGGTTGCCACAATACTCCCAATACAAAAAACAGTCTATAAAATGTTTGCCTACTGCTTAAAAAAAAAATATTAAAATAAAAGTTGTATGCTTGTATCCCAAATTCCAGTAAGTTTTTCAATGATAGTAGACTAATCAATAGAGATTTTTCCGTGACAAAAATACTACCAGGAAACTGACTTGCCATCATTCGAAAGAGGGTTATATCATGTTATGTTTCCAACTCGCAACTGTCATTGCTAAATTTGTTATGAATATTTAAAAGCATTTTCTTTTATTTTTATCGTTTTTGACTTGTAACTTGAAACCTTAAGAAGCATTCTCGATAGTCTCATGCAAAGAAAATGAGCCCTTGCACAACTCAATCGTCGGATTAATAGTAACGGAGAAAAACGGTAAAAAAATCTGCGTTTAAAAAAAATCATAACACCACCATTTTTCAAGTTTTAAAGCAGTCTCTCCACAACATAGTAGTGATTGATATTTCAGCAAGAATGGCACAATAACGGAGAATAAGTTTGGATTCCAAAAAAACCTTAGTACCGAGAATGCTGTTATCAAGCTAACTGAACAAATCATAAAGTCGTTGGATACTTCGAAGAAATGTATAGCAGTATTCTTAGACTCAGCCAAAGCATTCGATACAGTATCACACTCAATCTCATTGGACAAACTATATGAAAATGGAATAAGAGGACCAGCTCTTGACTTATTTCGGAATTACATTAAGGGCAGAACACAAAGGGTAAAGATCGAGGGCACTTTGAGTAACTCATTAGCAGTAACAATAGGAGTTCCGCAGGGTACCATTCTGGGTCCATTACTCTTCCTTGTTTATATAAACGATCTTAGTAACATACAAAATTTTAATGGGGAAATAATTCCATATGCTGACGACACTGCTATCGTTTTCACGCATGATACATGGACAGAACTATACAGTATCACGAGAAAAACCTCATAAATTTGAAGAAATGGCTACATAAAAATCTTCTGAGCCTAAATATCAGTAAAACCAAATTCATGACATTCACACTCACTCAAACCGACCAACCAAAAATCGAAAACATATACATACATAAAAAAATTGCTTAGCAATAAACGACTGGGTGATAATAGATCAGCACATGAGATGGGATGAACACGTTAAGTATGTGGTCAAAAGATCCAGGAAACTCTTACATAAATTTTACCAACCCAGAGACATTCTGAGAAAACAACTCTTACTTATAGTCTACAGCTCATTAGAATCAGTCATAAGATATTGCATTATAGCCTGGGGTGGAGTATTTAAAAACGTAATTAAAAAACTTCAAACAACACAAAACTCCATTCTAAAGATTATTTTCAGGAAAAATAGATTATTCTCTACACAACAACTTTATTAAGAAACTCGAGTCCTAAATGTAAGAAGTCTCTACACGCTGCAAAGCCTTACCTGGATTTACAAACAAAAAAATGAACTACGTCTTCAACAATCTAGAACTACGCGATTCACCACCAATCTTACAATAGATATCCCTAGATTCCACAAATCTCATACACAAAGAACTTTATTTTATCTAGGCCCCAAAATATTCAATTCACTACCCACAGAAATGAGAGAATGCAAGAGTCTCACAAGAAATTCGAATCATCAACTGAATTATATATCTCTGAAAACCAGCACATACTAAATATATTTCAGTAAAAAGAAAATATTGTGTCATATATTTCAGTGAAAAGAAAATATTGTGTGATTCCATTGATCCCTCTTCTCCTTCCAACTATAAGAAATTTTTAAAAACTTTTTAGGCTTCGGTTAGTTTTTATATATGTATTTATATATATATATATGTGTGTATATATAGGTTAGTGATAATCAATTTGAAAATACCAGCTACATTGAAAACGGTTAGCTAGAATGATAGAAATGCACCACAAGCCTTCCAGGCTTAGGCATTCACTCCAGACTAGCTAACCATGCACCTCAATTTAAGAAAATTATTATATGATCCAATGTAATACTCACCTCATCACCTCACTGAATGATGAATCTGAATCGGATATAAACTACATGTGTGAAAAACTCAGGAACTGTTGGATTATTAGTTTTGGCATAATTGCAATTCGATTTTTTCAATTCACTTCATTGCAGCAGACCTGGATGCAACATAGGTGGTCCGATTTCAATTTTCTCAGAAGATTTCGAGTGTTGAAGTACAGTACTACAAAATGACTATTCCAATTTTGCGTTGAAATGCTGCGAAATAGGTGAGAAATACTTGCAAACATGACCGAAAACCGGCGAGGGCATGAAAGCGGCTCGAAAGTGGGGGTAGAGCAGCAGATTCATAACGTGCGCAGCGCGCTTGTATCACTATACATACGCCTCCCCGCGTCTGCTGCTCTACCCCCACAACTCAGCCGCTTTCACGCACTCGCCCATTTTCGATCATGTTTTGCAAGTATTTTCCACCTGTTTTCCAGCATTTTAACGCAATATGAGAATATACGTTTTGTAGTACCTACTACACTTCTACTCTCGAAATATTTTCGAAAAATTGGAATCGGACCACCTATAATGCATCCATGGCTGCTGCAATAAAGTGCATTAAAAAATTCAGATTGCAATTATGCCAAAAGTAATGTTCCGACAATACCTGAGTTTTTCACGCAGAAAGTACATATTAGTCACTACTATGTTGTGGAAAATTTGCACTACAACTTAAAAAGAGGTGGAGTTATGATTTTTTAATAAAAGCTGTTTTATTTTTTATTTTTCTGATTTTTCTCCGTTACTAATAATCCGATCGAGTTGTGTTAGGCTCATTTTCATTGCATTTAGATTCTCTACAATTCATCCAGAGATTGATTCAATAGTTTTCAAGTTACAAGTCAAAAACGATGAAAAATTAATGCTTCCAAATGTTTATAACAAATTTAGCAATGACAGTTGGGAGTAGGGAACATAACACGATAAAACTTTCGTATGATGCCACAGTCGGTTTCGTGGTAGTATTTTTGTCACGGAATCAATAGAGCAGAAAATTTCTTATGATTGGCGGATAGGTATACACCCTGTTTTTCTCATTTCCATCATAAATTTTGCCGCATACATCAAAGACCGGACTCGTGTCGCAAAAAAGCAACATTAATGTTTGCTTGGAAATGAAATATAGAATGCGCGCAGTCTTGAATGAAATATGACTCTTGAACTTTGCTACTTCAAATAATTCCCAACTTTACCACATTCTCTCGAAAATCTTGTGCAAACACGGCATGTTATTTTTTCCCGTGTAAAATACATCTGCAGTTTTTCTCTTGGCGAAAAATGATACATACAGTCTTCCATTTTTGTTCATATTTTTTTCCAAAATAGATTATTTTGTTTTCTGTTTGTTAAACTGATAGTGAATTCGATATAATATACAGGGTGATTCAAAAGTACTTTGACAAACTTCAGGAGGTGATTCCTCACAATATTCTAAAATGAATTGTCCAAATAAATATATACCTGGAATGGCTACGTTTCCAAGATACAGGGTGTTGAAGTTTTATTTTTATTTTCGCGTTCTTTCCAATCACTTTTGAAATACTGACCTTGATTGAACGAAAATTGGTATTAAGTGGTTTTTTGAGGTGTCAAATTCGATCCTGATGTTATTATTACTCTTAGTCGTGAGGGGCACCACCTACACGTCTTTTTCTATTTTGAAGATTCATAACTTTTTAGAGCGAAGTTCTAGCACATTTTTCAGTGAAAAAATCGATTCCTCTATCATATCTACGTGAAACAGCTATCCCTGTTACAAGTCACTATAAGCAACCGTTTTCTAGATATTTGGACTTGGAAATTTCAAGTTGATTATTTGATAATCGATGCGTGTTGAAGTTATTACCATGATTTGGCATTTTTCACAAGAATGTCTGGGAAATGAATTTGACGTTTAAGTAAGTAGTTTTTGTAATCACATATTATGTGACGGAGAAAGCTGTTTTGAACGCTCTCGAGGAGAATCCAGAAACAAGTACAAGAATAATTGCTGAAGCTCTCAACTCTACTCAGTCCACAGTTTGGAGAATTATCCACGATCAATATTATTATCCATATCATATTCAAAGAGTATAAGCTCTTTTTCCACGAGACTTTCCCCAACGCATTACTATGTGTCAGTCGTTCTTGAGAAAATTGGCTGGAAATCCTCAATTTTTGAGATATGTACACTCCACGGACGAGGCAAACTTCTCCCGAAATGCTATCACAAACTTCCATAACAACCATGTTTGGGCTCTAGAAAATCCGCACGCAGTTAGTGAAATACATTATTAGTATCAATTTTCTGTTAATGTATGGGCGCCAATAATTGATAATTACTTGATAGGTCCTTTCTTTGTTCCGTTCCGACTGGATGGCGAAACTTACAGAGACTTCTCAGAAAATGAATTGGTGGTACTACTCCAGAATGTACCATTAATAATTCGTATCCGCATGTGGCTTATGCTTATGATGGGGCTCCGGACCATTTTAGCGTTGTAGCCAGGGAATTCCTTAACACTGTCTATCCAAATCGATGGATCGCTAGGGGTGTAGAAGAACCTAACCAGGCGTGGGCACCAAAGTTCCCAGATCTAAACCCGATAGATTTTTATTTTTGGGGACATTTGGAGTCACTAGTTTATAAAACTCCAGTAGCGAACGAGGAAGATCTAAAAATCGAATAGTAGACGCCTGTGAAACAATAAGAAACACACCAATAATTTTTGAGCGGGTACGTGATTCAATGACTAGAAGACTGAATGCCTGTATCTTCGCCGAATGTGGTTACTGTGAACAATGGATTTGAATACAATTCAGTTTCCTTTATTTTATTTTATTCTACATATTCAAAATTTCTTGAAATAAAATGTTGATACTTCTTGCAAATTTTATTAAAACAAATACAGATTTTGCATACTTGATACAAAAATAACTATTTCAAACGAGTAAAAATAAATAGAATAGGTCGCGTCCCCTACAAAAAACCAAAACTACTTACTTAAACGTAAAATTCATTTCCTAAGCATTCTTGTGAAAAATGCAAAATACCTAATGGTAATAATTTCAGCACGCATCGATTATCGAATAATCGATTTAAAATTTTCAAGTCCAAATATCTAGAAAACGGTTGCTTATAGCGACTTGTAACAGGGGTAGCTTTTTTACGTAGATATGATAGAGCAATTGATTTTTCTCTAAAAAATGTGCTAGAAGTATGCTCAAATAAGTTATGAATCTTCGAAAAAGAGAAAGACGTGTAAGTTGCGCCCCCTACGAGTAAGAGCAATAATAACATGAGGTTCGAATTCGACACCTCAAAACACATCTCAATACCAATTTTCGTTGAATTGAGGTAAGTATTTTAACACCCTGTATCTTGGAAACGAAGCGTTTCCGGACATATATTTATGCGGACAATTCATATAAGAATATTGTGAGGAAGCACCTCCTGAAGTTTGTCAAAGTACTTTTGAATCACCCTGTATGAAGCAACAGGAAAATTGCAAAATATTATAGCTAAAAACAATTTCGCAGAGATCTCTAAAATTCTCACCTGGAGTATCAATAGAATGATATTGCTTTTCCCCTCAAAAAGTTTGCGAAAAAATAACTTTATCTCCAATACTGATCTGATTCACGAAATGTTTTCCTTTTTTACACGCTTTATATTAGCTTCTCTTGTATGTTTGTTTGTTTGTTTGTTTGTTTGTTTGTAACCGACTCTTTTGGGCGCGATTTTGACCCACTTCCAGACGTCCGAATGATTTGAAATTTGGCAGGTGTACATAATTCCGGTGACAATGCATTAAGAAATTTTTGTGTGAAGACAAAACAAAATGGCAGCTCCAATATGGCGTACGAGTTTTGTGATTATGGTCCGATTCGCTTCAAATTTGGTATCTGAGGGTTTTTGTGGTCGGAGATCATGATTCTTTTGTCAAGATTGGAAAATTCGAGATGGCGGCTCCAAAATGGTGGACGAGTTTTGTGATTATGGTCTGTTCTATTCAAAATTGGTATTTGGGGGTTTTTGGGGTCAAAAATTCTTTTGTAAAAATTGAAATATTCAAGATGGCGGCTTTGAAATGGCGGCCGAGATTTGTGATTATGGTCTGATTCTATTCAAAATTGGTATGTGGGGGTTTTTGGGGTCGATATTATAATTCTTTTGTAAAAATTGAAAAATTCAAGATGGCGGCTTGAAAATGGCGGCCGAGTTTTGTGATTATGGTCTGATTCTATTCAAAATTGGTATGTGGGGGAAAAACACAAAATGGCGGCTCCAAGATGGCGGACGAGATTTGAGTTTATGGTCTGATTCGATTCTGAATTGGTATGTGAGGGTTTTCGGGGTCGATGATTATGAATTTTTCATCAAAATTCATAAAATAAAAATGGCGGCTACAAGATGGCGGACGATTTCTGTGATTATGGTCCGATTCTATTCAAAATTGGTATGTGGAGGTTTTCGGGGTCAGGGATCATGAATTCACTGTCAAAATTAATGAATTCAAGATGGCGGTTTCAAGATGGTGGACAAGTTTTGTGATTTCTATTCAAAATTGGTATATCGGGGTTTTTGGCGTCGGAGATTATGAATTCAGTCGTAGATTATTGATTTTTTGTCAGAATTTATAAATTGAAGATGGCAGCTCCAGGATGGCGAACGAGTTAATCGTTAGATGATCTCCTCATTGAAAAACTAGATAGCTCAAAACTCACGGGAAAAAATCCTCATAATAACGATGCTTTAATGAAAATGCATAGATTAAGGCGTTCTTACTAGAAAGCACGGAATAAAATAATCAATGAAAAATATTTTCAAAAACAAGCTTTTATTCAAATACGCTAAAAAGTAAAAAATAATCGCTTTGGATGAAGTTATTAGCAGTACAAGAACAACGAAGTTTCTTGGCTTGTACATTGACAAAAAGTTAAAGTTTGAGGACCATATAAAAAAGCTGGGCAAAAAAATAGCCTCTGGATGTTTTGCAGTGAGAACGACCTCGTGGGAACTTGGTAGGGATATGGCCAAAAAGGTATACCATGCGGAAACTGATTCTCATCTGAGATATGGAATCTGCTTTTGGGGGTCTGGTAGTGGATTTTTATTCGAATCTATTTTCGTATTGCAGAAAAGGGCAATTAGATACTTGTGCAGAGCTAAATTCAGTGATTTTTGTAAGCCCTTGTTCATAGAACAACGAATCTTGACCTTACCTTGTATCTATATATTAGGAACAATTTGCCTAATTCACAGTAAGTTTAGGGATCGAGTGTATGGCACCGCACAATATATCACAAGACAAACCCTAAATATAACCTCACCAATTCCAAGATCTGCACGAATAAAAAATTCCATTATATATATAATGGCATAAAAATGTTCAATCATTTACCTAACGAAATTAAAACGATTAGGGATGAAAAAAAATTCAAAAGCTCTGTGAGAAATGTTTTACTCGACAGAGCATTCTACTCGTTGGACGAATTTTATTCTGTGAAATTTTAGATTTTATGTTAGTTTCTTTTTGTTTGTTATGCTTTTTAAATCGACTGATACGTATGGGTATTCACTTTGTATGTGCTATTCTGTTGATTCTATTTTATTCTATTTTATTCCATTTTATTTTTTAACATAATTTAATTAATTGTAAAGATCAGAATTCTGATTTGTGTATATACCCTTCTTTGTTATGTATAACTTTATACTATAAATAATCACCTCCAATTTTTAATAAACTGACGTCCAGTGACTAACATTAATATTGTTTGAAATTCATTTTATGTAATGTATGTTTTTGTATATATAGACTTCTACTTATATGAATAATTTGACGTGTAGTAACCTGCTCTACAAATTTTGTGTTATAATGACAAGGTGAATTCAATATATTTTTGAATATGTAACGAGGTATGTATAAAAAATAAGCATATAATCAATTGCTATTGATGTTCTCTTTTTTCTCTTTTACTGTTTTTTTCACTTTGTCGAAAGGAATTATCATTCTTCAGACATTAAAGTAATTTTGATTTGATTTGGATGTGCGACATAGGTTATTCCGTGAGTTATAGATTCAAAAGCTTGTCGCATCTGTATTCGAAATGAAAACTTTGCGCGACAAGCTCTTGAATCTATAACTGACGCAATAATCTACATCACACATCCAATGCAATTATTTTTAGCGCATTCGAATGAAAGTTATCTTTAAAAAGGTTTTTTATTATTATTATTTTTTTTGGCAGATGTAGAATGAATTAGTGGTACTGAAATTCTTGATGAAACGTGATGATTCGGCCACAAATCAATTGATGAAATATAGTGCGAAATTTTGAAAAATGAACATTTCTGTATTTGTCTTAAATAAAAGTCATTTACGAACACGTCCGGAAAATCCTGTTTTCTTTCGGACGAGTAGACAAAAAATATTTTATTTTTATCGAAACAATGTTTATCTTTCCGTGAATTCTAAAACAGAAGAATGAAAACGAGAGAACAACTATGTTACATTTCGCTTCCTAGAAATCTCCAAGTACATAAGTCACTTCCTATCTTGAACCATAAAAATTAACTACAGAAAGTAACGATGTTAGCGAACATCATCGAGCGCCCTCTGTGAGTATATGCAGCATTCATAAAGCTAACCGTGGTGCCGTAGCAAATCTAATAAAGCTCTCATATCCCCACAACCTTGGAGGATAAATTTATTTTCGAGTTAAAGATTTCGTCTCGGGCCTTTGGCGTTGTCTTAAATGCAACCCTGCAACATAATGGGATTATGGAAAAATGAAATGATAACCGACGTATATGGTGGCTTACTGAATGTGATGGGAGGGAGATTGATATTTTCACAAAGTGGTTTTCAGACGGAGCTCAAGATTTTCCTCCTCAGGGGTTTATAACCAGGAAATGGGTTGTGATATTTTTTGCGTCTTTATATTCCCACATTCATTTAGGTTGACTTTGCACTTACACGGAAAACGGTTGAGATTGATTCTCGAAGTTGGCAAAGTATCAAGTGAACTATTCAAAATCATATCTAACATGCTACTAGCATTCACGTTTATGAATCAATTTGAGATTGAGAAAAACAATAAAAGTAGCCTACATTTGAGAAAATGGTAGATATTCTGTAAACACAGAAAAAAAAATCAATATTGTTATAAGACATTACATATAAAACAAATTTACAAGCAGTCATTTTTTGAGACGCCATGCTGTGAATGATCTGATAAAACGAGCTGTTACAACTGCGGAAATTCCCTCAGTATTCGAACCTGTTGGAACAAGTAAAGACGACGGAAAACGTCTAGACGGAATGACCCTTATACCCTGGAAATTCAGAAAGCCTTCGGTTTGGGATTTCACATGGGTAGATACTGTTGCATCCTTCCATGTTATAACGACCTCAATCACGGAAGGTGCTGCAGCTATACTTCTGCTGAGAAATTGAAAATTCTCGAAAATATTCAAATATAGAAGAAAAAAAATTTATAAAATGTACTAATGATTCTAGATCATATGCTTTTCTGATTTAGCGCATTAGAATGGCAATTCAAAGAGGAAACGCCGCATCAGTTATGGGTACACTTCCCCCATCCCGAACTGGATGAAATTTTCTTACAGCCTCAAAAACCTTTTATTCAAAGACAAGAATGCCTTGATGAATCAAAGAACAATATCCTTCTGATGAAACGACGCGATAGAAGACTGTTTGATATAAATTATTCCTTTGATGGCATCATTAATGATGAATGCAGTTGTAACTACAACATCACCATCAGTCCACTTGTGCATGGAAATGCCCAAATTTTCGGACTTGATGAACTGGGAAACATTGACAAGAAAAATCGAATTTAAACGGTTTTCTTCACATAAAGGATTCAATATAAAATTGAACCAGAGAAAGGTAGATCTCAGGTGAAAAACAACTACTTTCCTGGCAAATACCACGCAGAACATTGAATGATATTCACCTGAAAATCCATGCATACTTCCATATAATATCAATGGACATTGAATGCAAATGTTTCTTTCTGATAAGCTCGATTATGTTTAATTTATGTCGTGTTCACCTAACAATCTGCATACCGGTTTCAGGCTTCTTGGCCCTCTCAGTACGGAGTAGTCAACCAGCCAAAGGTCCAAAATGATATTCACCTGAAAATCCATGCATATGTGAGACACTAACGTAAACAAACCATCATCGATCTTGTATCACCTATAGGTACGCCGGAAAGATAAACTTTAACTGGCGGTACCTAGTGACAGAAAGAACACTCCGAAAATCTCCCACCTCGATAGGTTTCTAAATAAAAGTATTCCTCTCAGTAGGAGTGGCAAGCCCGTCTAGCATATAGTGAGAGATAAGTGCCATGTGAAGTGGAATGAATAGAAAAATCGAATTTAAACGGTTTTCTTCACATAAAGGATTCAATATAAAATTGAACCAGAGAAAGGTAGATCTCAGGTGAAAAACAACTACTTTCCTGGCAAATACCACGCAGAACATTGAATGATATTCACCTGAAAATCCATGCATACTTCCATATAATATCAATGGACATTGAATGCAAATGTTTCTTTCTGATAAGCTCGATTATGTTTAATTTATGTCGTGTTCACCTAACAATCCGCATACCGGTTTCAGGCTTCTTGGCCCTCATCAGTACGGAGTAGTCAACCAGCCAAAGAACTCTGGCTGAAGTGAGACACAACGTAAACAAACCATCATCGATCTTGTAACACCTATAGGTACGCCGGAAAAGATAAACTTTAACTGGCGGTACCTAGTGACAGAAATAAACACTCCGAAAATCTCCCACCTCGATAGGTTTCTAAATACAAGATTCCTTCTCAGTAGGAGGTGGCAAGCCCGTCTAGCATATAGTGAGAGATAAGTGCCAGTGAAGTGGAATGAATAGAAAATCGAATTTAAAAGTTTCTTCACAAAGGATTCAATATAAAATTGAACCAGAGAAAGGTAGATCTCAGGTGAAAACAACTACTTTCCTGGCAAATACCACGCAGAACATTGAATGATATTCACCTGAAAATCCATGCATACTTCCATATAATATCAATGGACATTGAATGCAAATGTTTCTTTCTGATGAGCTCGATTATGTTTAATTTATGTCGTGTTCACCTAACAATCCGCATACCGGTTTCAGGCTTCTTGGCCCTCATCAGTACGGAGTAGTCAACCAGCCAAAGGTCCAATCAGGTGAATATCATTCAATGTTCTGCGTGGTATTTGCCAGGAAAGTAGTTGTTTTTCACCTGAGATCTACCTTTCTCTGGTTCAATTTTATATTGAATCCTTTATGTGAAGAAAACCGTTTAAATTCGATTTTTCTATTCATTCCACTTCACATGGCACTTATCTCTCACTATATGCTAGACGGTCTTGCCACTCCTACTGAGAAGGAATCTTTTATTTAGAAACCTATCGAGGTGGGAGATTTTCGAGTGTTTCTTTCTGTCACTAGGTACCGCCAGTTAAAGTTTATCTTTTCCGGCGTACCTATAGGTGTTACAAGATCGATGATGGTTTGTTTACGTTGTGTCTCACTTCAGCCCGAGTTCTTTGGACCTTTGGCTGGTTGACTACTCCGTACTGATGAGGGCCAAGAAGCCTGAAACCGGTATGCGGATTGTTAGGTGAACACGAAATAAATTAAACATAATCGAGCTTATCAGAAAGAAACATTTGCATTCAATGTCCATTGATATTATATGGAAGTATGCATTGATTTTCAGGTGAATATCATTCAATGTTCTGCGTGGTATTTGCCAGGAAAGTAGTTGTTTTTCACCTGAGATCTACCTTTCTCTGGTTCAATTTTATATTGAATCCTTTATGTGAAGAAAACCGTTTAAATTCGATTTTTCTATTCATTCCACTTCACATGGCACTTATCTCTCAAACATTGACAACACCTGCTCCATGGATAGCGTAATACAATGTTAATCGAATACCAGATGGTTGCTCGAGTATCTTAGAAAAGACGAGCATATGAGGGATATCAATACAAGCACTTCAAGTATGAAGGGTGCTTTAATAAAATCATTTGCGGTAGTGATAAAAGAACTTTGGTCGGAAGATACCATTGTTAGGGTGGTGAATACTGTTTCTTTGATAAGCCAGATACAAATATTCGCACCTCGTTTCGGGGGGTACGCTCAACAGGACGCCCAAGAATGTATCAGATATTTATTGCAAGGTCTTCATGAAGATGTAAACAGAGTAATAGAAAAGCCCAAACTTATCCTGGCAGAAATTGATGAGATATCGAGCGACTATGGAAAGACACATGAGTCTTGGTCAATATATATATATATATATATAGTTTCTTGACCACATATATATTTTCTTCAATTTTTCGGAATACAGGTCTGATTCAGTCAATTCATATAATTTCTCTTAACTCCGTTTCGACATGGTATTTCTCATCATCAGGTTAAAATAATTTTACAGACTAGGACTGTATCCTACGGAGTCCCACAGGGAACAGTACTAGGACCATTGCTGTCTACAATTCATATGAACGGTCTTCTCGAAATAAAAACGGAGGAAAACATCTTAAGTTTTGCCGACGACACAGCAGTCCTCTATAAATCTAATACATGGCAGGAATTGAAAACGCTGGTGGAGAATGATTTTCTGCAAATAGAAAAATGGTTTAGATCCAATGAACTGACGCTGAATTTCGATAGAACAAAGTAAATACCGTTTTCCTCTTATACTGGCGGCTTACCGACTATGGGTCCGCTGAAAATGGGAGAGAGCTACGAAATCCCAGAAGGCAAATCAATGAAATATCTTGGGATCGTAATATATCGCCATCTGCGGTGGGACCTACAAATCAGAAATGTTGTGGGAAATGTGAGGGGATTAGCACATGAATTCAAATACCTGAGATATTTTCTCGATATTGGAAATTCAAAAACATTATACCATCCACTAGTCGAGTCTCAATTACAGTACGGAATAATTGGATGGGGCGGAGTGACTGATACTCACGTAGAAAATTGGAACATTATACAAAAATATATTCTTGAAATGATGTGTCGTAAAGTACCTACTTACCCTAGCGACGACCTGTTCAAAGAATCCGGTGTACTCGACGTGAGACAACTTTTCTGTTTGAGTATACTAAAAAATATTAAAAAAGGATGTATAGCTTTACAGTCTATAAACCATGGCCATGACACTAGAAACAAAAAAAAAATGTAGTACAGCATCGTTGCGAAAAATATATAGGTAAGCGCAACGCATCTTACCTCGTCTTTATAACATCCTACCAATACCTATTAAAAATATTGCAAACAAAAATTGCTTCAAGAAAAAATCCAAAATATGGATAATTAAATCAGATAGATCTTTTTTTGGAAATTTTATATATCAGATATGATTCTGACATTCATCAATGTTCGCAACTTATCGCTTATCTAATTTCAAAGTCTCATATGTATATATGTGTATAGTGTATGTATGTGTGTATATATGTATATATGCATACATATGTATATATGTGCTGATGTATATGTATGGGTAAACTTGTGCGTCAAATGGCATGAGCAGTCACGCACAAGTGGTATATCAACTGATCATTTATATGCACACTTCAGTGACCTATTATTTGCCATGAGAACAGCTCATTGCTTTTACATTAATTTATAGTTGTTTTACCATTTTTTAACATATTATAAGACATTCTATTCATACACAATACTTAGCATAGTGTTTTTCGCTAATATATTGATTGAGGGTTATATTTCAAAATAATTCATTTGTTGTATCATATTAAATATTATGTCATTTTCAAATCATCATAATCCATCTTCATGTATCATAGGCAAACATAACATAGTCACGCACAAGGAGTATAACACTTAAAACTGTTATACACTTATGTGGCTTTCCTATGTTTATTCATATATATATATATATATATATATATATATATATATATAATTTTTTTTATGCGAATAAACATTATTATTATTATTATTCTGTCTCTTTTGACCCCTTCTGGAACCTTTCACTTCATATAAGAAGAACACCAACTCCTACCTTCTTTCCCTTGGTTCCCACGATGTTCTCTGAACATTACAGGATATCCCTTTTCGTGGGAACCAGAACATAAAAAAAAATATTCCACAGAGAACTGTCCAGCTCAGACTGTCACAATGTTTAGATTCATTTACTCAGGAAGAAACTTTGGATGGCGAACAGAAACCAACTTGTAAGGAAAATATCAAATGCACAAAGTCGTTATCTATACATGAATTTCCAAAAATATAAGTTATTCACTTGATACGATTTTCGCAGTTTTTTTTTTTTTATTTTCTGGTTCCCACAAAAAGGATATCTTAATATTCAGAAACATCGTGGAACTAAAGAAGGTAGGAGTTAGTGTTCTTCTTAAATTTCTGAAGGTTGTATGCCTCGGGGAACACCTCCTAGGAATGAGTTCCAAAGCCTCGCTGTTCGTTGGATGAACGAGTCTTTGGAAAGTGATATTCTGCAGGTCTCCAAAGTGACCACGAAGGGGTGTGATGACTGAACTTGACGGGTTAATCTCGAAGAGACTGCCAAAGCAGGAACGATTGTTGATATTTCAGAAGAGCATCGCCCATGAAACTATCAATAAAATAGAGACAAATCGCCAACTTTTCTACGGTGTTCCAGACAAGTGAGCGAGTTTGTAAGCGAGGCATCACCGACGAGACGAATTGCCCTTTTTTGGACAGAATTCAATAGCCTCAGGATATGTTTAGGTGCCGCACTCCAAATATGGGAACAGTATTCTGGTTGGATAGATTAGGGAAAATTAAATGTCACCATTGACTTTCCTTCAAGGATTAGACTCCACGTCGCTACAACTTGTATGCAGTGTCAATCATAGTGGAACATCCTATAGGGACACTACACGGCTTAGTGTAGGCACCCTTATGCAGACGATGACTCAAGAGTATCACTGATATCACCAGAATCCCTCATAAGTGGTGAAGCATTCGTCCTCTTCTATGAGCAAGAGAGCACCAAATCAATTATTTTTTTTTCCTGTTGTATTGTATTTTGTACTCAAAAGTTACTTGTTGCTATAATATGATTTAATGTATTGATTAAATCAAGAAAAAAAATTGGTAAATATCTGATTTATCTTGTTCTTTTATTTTCTTGTTGAGTTCGTGATTCATTATAATTTAATTATATATAATATAATTTAATGTATTGATTAAATCAAGAAAAAAAAATCTGTACATATCTGATTTATCTTATTCCTTTATTTTCTTGTTGAGTTCGTGATTTATTATTACCTAGCTAGTTTCTGGCTTGTTGTCTGATTCCAAAATGAAATTATTAAAAGTTGTTTTTTTTTCTTTATTCAACTGGAGTCTATGGCGTTTCTAATAAGCTCTGAGGCAGCGTAACTTTCTGCAGTTCTAGTACAGTCGCAAATGGTTTTCAGACTGGAGAGGTTTTTCCTGACTGAAGATTTCATCTGACAGGAGGTTTCATTTTTCCATGGACTTGTTTCCTGGGACAACATTTATTCCCGTGGTCGATTCAAATATCTTGAAAGTTATTAGCATAATCATTTATGTCATAGTTTTCTATGGTGGATATATTCCAAGAAATATTAGGCCAGTCAAAATAGACCGTCAATTCTCATTGATTACAAACATTTCTTCAGCAATGCCGTATGTTGAGGCATCCAGTAAAGACTGAATATAAAAATTTGCACACTCATCCGGTGACCGGAAATTACTCAAAGTCGCATAAAACGTTAATTAGCAATATCTCCTTGGACGAAATTTCAAACATTGTGCAATTGTATATTATTCCCCAACTTCTTTTCTACATCCCTTGTAAAATTTGCACACGCAATTTTCAACCGGAAATACGTATAATCCGCAAATGGTTTTGTCACCCCTAGAATGTTTTGAATTTGCAAACTTGTCATGTGTACGGAACATAAAAAATTATGGATAACGCTAAAACAGTGTCAGCGGCAAAGTTTTAGGGGTCACGGAATTGCAAACAATGTTTTCGTGCTTTGCAAGCTTTGGTGGCACAATTTTAAGTCGCCAATTGAGTTTGCGCCTTTATCAGTATCCCGGAAGATGGCGGAAATGAACATTATTGTTAGAAGCAATTTTCGCAAATGCCACAAAATTCCAAACTCTGTGCATTTTTTTCTTGAAGTTCTGCTATGGCAAACAAGTCTACGTATAAATTTGGAACCCTATAAAATGTCGGGAAAGCCGGGCAATAGAATATTCCTCTAGGAAAAACTATGCATACATAATATTTTATCAATATATTTCAACTTCAAGCACATATGAAGCAAATTTGTGAGTTTGTGATCTCGCCTTTTATCTGTTTTTCAGATAATTATGGAATAAATTTCGTAAAATGTAAAAGAATCCGAAGTATAGTATTCTCTAATTTAAACTCTATGGTTATATTGAAAAAACGGTCAAGATTTGCAAAAAATGTTATAAAGACTCGATTTAAGTGTTTCAGACTATAGGTAAGTGCTGATTACTCAATTTGAGTAACTTCAATCAAAATTCAGTGTTGTAGACTTGACTACATAGGTATGAACATCACAAGAGTGTAAGAAACATGCCAAAGAGTGTCACTCAAAAAAAAAAAAAAATTTACATTCTTATATGGTAAATCATGTAATAATTCAGACGTTATGACCAAATGTACAGTGAAATCATAACTCAGATGGCTATGTTACATGATTTTACCAAATGGTAATATCAAATAATTGTACTGAATGATTCCATTACGTGATATATACTAAATGATTATCTGTTCGTACAAATACTAAATAGTAGTAGACAATTATGTCTTATTGAGTGGTATTTTCAGATAGAAAACCATCAACTAAAAACTATATGTTGGAACTATACAGTGTTATCATCAGATATAACCATTCGGTGGAATCGTCTAATTTCACTATCGGGTATCATGAAAATGACGATATAACTTGACAATTCGCTTAAAAGGACAAAAAAGTTACCGGCTTCGGTAATTTGGTCCTTGAATAATTATCCTCTGATAATAAAAGCCGATTCCACCAGATCGGTTTCATTTATTGAGCGAAAATTTCAAAAAGATTAACATTTCGCGAAAATCTCCTAAATTGATAATATTTCATTGCCTTGCTTTACCGACGTTTTATTGGTTTTTTAAAAAAAAAAAAATTTGGAATTTTGTATCATCCGCGGAAATCGACTCAATTGACAATATTCCATTGCACTGTTTTCCCGACGGTTCATAGGGTTGCAAATTTATACCTAGGTAGGCTTGTTTGCCATTCCAGAACTTGGAGAAAAAATTGACACAAAGTTTGGAATTTTTTGTCATTCGCGAAAATCGTCTTAATTGATAATATTCTATTGCCCTGTTTTCCCGACGTTTTATAGGGTTGCAAATTCATACGTAGACTTGTTAGCCATAGCAGAACTTCAACAAGAAAATGCAAAAGTTTGGAATTTTGTGGAATTTGCGAAAATTGCTTCTAACAATAATGTTCATTACCGCCATCTTCCGCGATACTGAAAAAAGTGCAAACTCAGTTGACGACTTAAAATTATGTCACCACAGTTTGCAAAGCACGAAAACATTGTTTGCAATTTCGTGACCCCCAAAAAATTTCCCCTGACACTGCTTTTAGCGTTTTCCATAACATGAAAAGTTTGCAAATTAAAGCATTCTAGGGGCGACGAAACCATGATTTTACCACAAATTTGCACAATGTTTGCAATTTTGTAACCAGAATTAGCGCTAATTACAACGTAAACAAGGATTATTCGTATTTCCGGTTGAAATGCGTGTGCAAATTTACAAGGGATGTAGAAAGAAGTTAGGAAATATACCTGCAATTTGCACAATGTCTGCAATTTTGTCCAATAAGTTATTGCCAATTAACCTTTTATGCGAATTTGAGTAATTTCCGGTGCAAATTTTTATAGTTTTTACTTGCTGCATCAACATCCAGCAGTGCTAAAGAAATGTTTGTAATTATTGTGAATTTGCGGTCTTTTTTGACTGGCGTATATTAACTGTAGCAAAAACTTAGGGAACACCCTGTAAGAATGTCGCCGGGATCCCGAAACGGGGTCTCACACTTGGATTAGAAAGTTTTATCTTTCAAGGGTCATAAACAGTTAAATTTATGAAGAGTTCAACAATAAACAGTTTTCAGAGGCATTGCCATCTGTGGCACAGGGCTGGGAAAAATCAAAGTCAAAGGCCAGAATTAGTATTTTTCGAAGAATTGTGACATCTGCGAGCTTTCGTAACTATCTCGGGGGGGTCAAGTAGAAATCCCCAGCAGGGGTCCAAATTAGTGTGACGAGAAACTCAGGCCCCTTGTAAACCAGTTCATATTGTCTCGTCACGTACGAATCAAACCTTCGCAGAATGGGAATTTTTCTAAGGAAGGTCGGGTTTGTAACCGATTTTTTATGCGACGGAAAATTGTTGGATTTCATTGGCGAAATGAATTAGCACTCACATGAACAACCATTTGTATTTAGATTAAGGGCTTATTAGACTGCATAGAGTCAAGGGCGGGGGTTTTTCCGATTGTTTTTCCTCCTGAAATAAAAACCCGAAACTCTAGTTTGTAAAGGGCAATCACTTTTAGCAGTCTAAGAGAGAGAATTATTGTCAGAAAACGAAAGAGTCGAATTAAGAATTCCATAAGTTCCAAGTCGTACCGCGCGAGTACCGGGGAGGCGCCACCTCTCGGAGGACAAATATCCCGGGATATCCCCACCTACGTCTAAGATTCGGATTGGTCGACAGAGGCTTAACAACTTGGTTTATGATTTTTCAAAATACCACCTCATTGGTTCGGTAATTATGCCAACACGATTTGATTAGACCAGGGGTGGAATTTACTTTTATTGCCAGCCAAAATTTTGCTGTTGTAGGGTTTTTCAGAGAAAATCGGGGGGTTGAAATTGGACGAGGTAAATCCTCGCAGAAAAATAGTCAGTTGGTGTTTCATCGTTGCTCGTGTTAGTTGACCTATCCGAAATTGTAGTTCAGTCAATCAGTTCCTTTCTTCGGTCGAACTAGAGAACAGTCAAAAAAACGGGCGAATTAGCGTCGACTCGTCGGGTTCAGATCATTTCCAAATTTCGCTCACCGGTAACTGTGGAATTCTTGGTTCGAAGTAGAATTGTTCAACTATTGAAGTCATTGAGTTTCGTGAGATTTAAGTTCAGAACCTATTGGTTATAGAGTGTCATTCGATCCACTTAGTTTGCTCACAAATTCATTAGATTGTTTAATGTGTTAAAGTTTCTCTATCTAGTTTCATTTCATACATTTCATTCACGTATTTTATTCGCTCACCAAGAATTACTCTCAAATAAAAGCCATCTTTAGAATCAGTGTTTTACTGGGTATATTGGGGAATTGGGAAAGTGTGCTCCAAGGTTAGGCGTGGACGCCGAACCCGCCATTCGTATCCGTGGATACCGAGAGACGTCTTATTCCTGGGGAGAGGATTAACGAACTCAAAGGTAAGTGTCCCATATATGTGCTATCACACGTTCCTGGCATACGCTGAGATAACCACCTGTCGTCCTTCGGAAGCAAAGTGGCATATTTCGCAGAAACTCTGGCAGTTCTAAGTTTGTTTGGGCCGCCCAGTATCTTTCAATGAACTCACATTAGGGCCAACCGACAGTGAGTTATGCAATAAAGTCAATCAAAACACAACGGGGACTTTATAATTGGGGGTCGTGTGTTATATAACCAATGAATATTTCAGCTTCAATATATTTTTTTTCATATGAAGGAGTTTCCATCTATCTTGAGAAAATGTTCCACCACAACCAATTCCCTCTATGAACATAATTCACTGATGGTATACTGGGAATCATTGGCTATGAGAAATATTGATATATTTTTCGGCTTTCACTTCTCGGTCTCGAAATGATAGAAATGACCAATAAGTGTTATATTTTTCAATTTATATCGAATAAAGTCCACTCAAGCATCCCATCATAAACTTTCAAACTGGTCCCATATCGAATGTTGTACATCAAGTCCCCACCCACTCTAAATCAAATTATCGAATAAACTCCCTGGCTGTTAACTTGCACCTCGCAACGATTAAACTCTAAGGCGCTAACCACTCCGAGCTACGTGAGAATAGAGCCACCTGAAGTTTCGAAGAGATAAATGAGAGGGCTACCACAAGGGTTGTCTGTTTTGACAAGGGCCAACGAAATCCCAACGTTGTATTTCCTGTTTATTCGTGCGGGATGATGTGGATATTGCGGGGTCGTCGACGATTTTCTTCCGATAAAAAAGTATTTTTGTGCCAACATAGTGGTGATGATAATAAAAATATTCATCGATTCATCGTATCTTACAAATACATTGCGAGTGATCAAAAGGGGATAGACGTTGAGCTATGTTAGCTGTATTGATTATGATTATTATTTATTATTACAGGGTGTTTCAAAATTCAGTATCAAGATTTCAGGGGCGTAGTTTTCTTGTCAAAATAAGTTTTTTTTTTCCATAAACATGGGTCCGCAAATGCTTCGGTACCGATCTACAGAGTGTTAAGTATAAGATTTTTTTTAACCATACTCTTTCAGTTTTTGCGATATTAAGATCAAATTTGAAACATAGGTTACGTTTTAGGATTTACAGAGATTGCAGAGTGATTGTGCGAATCTACAGGGAGATATTTTTTCAGGGGTCAAGCACTATCAGTATCGGATCCCCAATTTTTTTTTTTTATCATCTTCATCCTTCTTTAAACAAAAATCCTCAATATCTGATTTTCCCATGTGAGTGTTGAATACACTGATGGCTCTTTTATTATCAATCTTCAGCATGGTATATATCTTATCTTTATAACTATTCAACTTTGTATTTATTATATGTATATATTGTTATGTTGGGAAATGTTGTAAAATAATTACACTTATAATTATCATCATTATTATCAAGTATTTCAGGTATCGTCGATAATGCTATGTTGTTTTACAATTTTCTTTGCCTTTTTTTCTACTATTATAGAATCTTATACCATGCTCCAGTCGATGCATATGTATCGAGAGGGTAGTCCTGAAGTAGTTCTATTATCAAAAGTATGTGACCCACGTAATATCTAATGAAAATCCACAATTAAATCATATCAAATTGAAATTTATAGAAAACATTGAATTCAAAGTAGGATCAACTAATATATAAGTTTTGAACATCCTGTATGACAATTCACATCAACAGGAAACCCACCAATGGGAGATCGAGATAGTTTGTGTCGGAAAAGTGATTATATATAAAAGATGTAATGGCAGAAATTGTAAAAATATCATTTCAGACGAATTTGTGAATAGTATGTGAGATTTAGAATTAGATTTCATTCATAAAATCATCAGTAGTAATTAGAATAACGAATAATTAGGTAGGAAGTGACACTTAATTCAGAAATCCGTGAGAAAATAAAAAATGTGTGTGTTACCATTGGAGGAGATAACAAGTTGAGAGGATATTGAAAGAAGTAACAAAAGAGGAGCCACGTACAAAAATTCTGAAAGAGATATTAATAGACAATTCAAGAAAAAAAATCGGTTAAACAATTCCGAACGAGAGATATTCCTAAAAGGCACAACTGGGAGAAATGAGTTATCAAAAATTACCACTTACCTGGTATAGAAGAGAAATCCATGGAAGAACGCACGTAAGCTGTCATTGCAATCTCAAAAGTACGTCCCCTGGAAACATCACAGGAAAAGGAGCAACAAGGTAATCTATTCACCGAAATCACCAAAGTGCAACTTTTCGTATATTTGTATGATGTATTTATCGCAGAGTAGGGCAGTTTCGAAGATTTTCATCTGAATAAAAACAACCAGTTGTTTATTTTCCGCAATCTGTGTTTTATCCAACCACACTTTTTCCCCACTGAACAGCATTTCATATCAAATCGTTAGTGCCAAGTCGGCAATACAGATCACAGAACCGACTGCTGAGAAGGAGCTGACTCATGTTCATAGGCGTACCTGACTGAGCTGGGAGAAGGTGAAAGAAGGAGGTTTAAAAAGAGAAGGGTAAGATAACATAGCCAGAGTTTTCATTTGTTATGATAAAGATTCAGATTATTTTTGCCCCTATATTGTATGCTGTAATAATAATTGCCAGCGAACGTCGCTGTTCTCTCGTCACGCTACCAACAATTATTATTTTCCTCACCACGGCTTAGCAACAGTTGGTACGCCCTTATCTCAAGGTGGCCGGTTCAAAGCAATAGAGACACTGCCACTGCTGGCTAACTTCAGTTTATTGAATGGTCTTTGGTATGTTTGTTGATCATTGTGAGAAAACAAACAACAAAATATCAAAAAGCACTTATCTCATTCATTCAGGAAGACTTAATAATACCTGGCCTACGAGAAATAACTTATACTAGGGTGAATCAAACAAATATTCACGGATAAGAATAATAAATCAGATCATGGATAGATAAACAGAACCTCACTTTTTCCATGAGAGTGACGTTTTCTCTTATTGTTCAAAATAGTGTGACATAAAGTTCTTCGAATGTGAAATATGTTATTTGTGAAATAGTTCAGGACCGAAAAAGCACTATTGAAGTTTTATACCTGGTTGGAACTGTTGGTGTTCTACTTATACCATGAATCAGGATGTCTCCTCTCTCCACTCGCTGTCAGGACTGCAATACCATGAATCAGGAACTATTTAGATGCGGAAATCAGCATTTGGATCCGTGGATATGTTATCATTAAGGTAATATTGGTTTTGTTTACCAAATGATGGGATTATTCCAATTTTCTTTTAGTGAAATTTTTGCGTGGCATCCGCTTGGAAATTTATTTTCGATCCCTCCTGAAGCTTTGTTTCCTATCGCCTAGATACATCTTTTTCTCCTTGTTTTTTCATTTGAATTTTTGAATTGGTGCACTAAATTGTCACTTTTCACTGTTTATATTTATATTGCATAATTTATATATACAATTATTTTTCCACTCTTATCATTATTTACAAGTTTCAATAATAATTGCTTCTGATACCATCTCATTGCTACTCTCCCACAATTTCCAAGGTTACACCTGACCATCTATTCCCTGATCGGCTATTTTTATAAAGACATTTGCTGTTCTATCATTGGCTACTCTTTGTTACCTACAGTTTCATATACTGTATGTTTCAAATTTATAAATGTGTTGATTACTGTTTATTCCTGAAAATTTTGTAAATTTAGACTTTTTATTGTCTTTTGAGCAATTATGAGTTATAATAATTTTGACAGTGTATGAAATTGATTGTTTTATAGTATTTTGACATTTTTATCTATCCATATTCTACCTAGGCTCACAATATACATATAATTTCAAAAGTTATTCACAAACAAACTCTTGAAACCATTAACCATCTAGTAATTATTCTTTTTGTGGGTTTTTAGTCTTTTAAAATTTACAACTGGCATAACATAACATAACAATATATATATATATATATATATATATATATATATATATATTTATATATGTATATATTATGGCGCAATCTCACTGGATCGCTAAACTAATGGCACTGTATTCCTTACAAACAAGCAGACATAGTAAGTTTAATTCTAATTCATTCACTATCACTTTTATACCATTATCTCTAGCTAGAAGGATTTGTTATATATGTGTGTGTATGTGTGTATTCATGTATGTATGTATATATGTATATGTATTATCCATATGCAACCCATTTGTGAAAAAATTGTGATTTTGATTGATAAATGAATTATTATTATTATCTTCAACAGTTGTTGGAAATAAGTCATGAGGAATCGAGAAATACAAAAACCATCGATTTTTATAAATAAATTCGTGTAACTAATGGTCAACAATAGTTTCAAGATGTCTTAGGGTTTATTGGAAAGACACATTTGTGTTCTATAAAATCTTTCTGAAGGTCCGTTACCTATCCCGTATAGTTTGAAAGGTAAAGCCGTTAATAACTGAAGATATCGAATGGCCATTGCACCAAGGGGAGTTTACGTGTTCACTTCGATATCATATCATTTGCTACCACCAACCTTTGTCACTTTCTCTCGTCGAACATCAAACAAACTGTCGAACAAAAACACCATTGTTGCTTTTTTTGTGGGAAACTCAAAAGAAAATCAATCACTTCCGTCAAATTAGGAGAACAATGAGAAAACCGAAACCCTCCGCTTTTTCTTAGTGGGTCTTAATTGATGACCATAATACTCCACTCAATATATGTCCATTGTTTCCTGTAAGAACTCAAACAGATGTTTACACGCATTCCCCTGATTGATTTTTCATTAACCTTCCTAAGGGGAAATATATCGTGTTGGGATGAGGTGTTCATTAGAGATAAAGCTTGGGAGGTATTATTTTCCTAGGGCTCACAAAAATAATTGAGTTTTTTTTACAAGCTTTTATTTAGTTCCACCTGTCCCGGTGACTATCTGTAATCAAATCTTTCAAGTTAAATTTGACCAACTTCTAGTTGCCCGATTAACGTGAAATTTCGCAGGTGTTCATAGTTCCCGTGACAATGCATTATGGCTCGGCCATTCTGAATCGATTGGAGTTCGCAGAATTGCTCTTTCTTTTACCGTTCCCGAGTTGGAAAAAAAAATCCGAACTTCTGGAAAAAAATCCGGAAAAATTTTTTTTCCCGAAAAAAAAACCCAAAATCGTTTTTTTATAGTTTTGTCCGTAAGTTTTCAGAATTTCACGCCGATCGCTCTGTCCCTGATCTTTTTGCGATTCTTCCAAAAGAAGTATGCACCGGTGCCTCCGCAAAACTAACTTTTCTCAATTTGGTGCGGAGAAAAAAAAATCCGGTAGTCCGATTCTATTGTGGTTCTCGCCATCCGGAAGGAATTTTTTTTTCTACGAGGACATGGAATTTCGCTTCGATATCTGCGACCATGATTTATTTACGATTTTTCGAAGAGAAGTCTGCACGGTAGCAGCATGATAGAACGCATTTTCGATGACGTCCCTATGGATGTTGACGATCTAAAAACGAATTGGGAAAAAAGGCTTTCCAGAATCAATTCTATTTTCTGACGTAAAAAGGTCCGCTGAATCCAAAAAGTGGCCATCTCGTCGATCGGACAGCAACTAAGAGAGTTATGATGTCGCAAAGTCTCGAAACGTCGGTGCGCCGGCGGAAAGGATGGTAATAGCTTTTTCATTTCATGTCCTATCGACGGGATGGTCACTTTTTCGGATTCATGCTGCTACCGTGCAGACTTCTCTTCGAAAAATCGTGAATAAATCAGGGACGCAGAAATTGATGCGAAACTCCATATCCCTGTAGAAAAAAGAATTTCCTTTCGAATGGGTCGCAGATATCGATGCAAAATTCCATATCTCTGTAGAAAACAAAATTTCCTTTCGAATGGCAAAAAGCACGATGGAATCGGAGTACGGAAAATTATTTTTTTTTCGCTCCAAAGTGAAAAAAGTGCTTTTTGCTGAGGCACCGGTGCAGACTTCTGAAGAATCGCAAAAAGATCAGGGACAAAGCGATCGGTGTGAAATTCTGGAAACTCACGCAAAAAAACTATGAAAAAAACGATTTTGGATTTTTTTTCCGGAAAAAAAATCATTTCTGGTTTTTTTTACTGGAAGATCGGATTGTTTTTTTCTAACTCGGGAACGGTGAAAGATAGAGCAATTCTGCGAACTCCAATCGATTCAGAATGACCGCATTAGTCTAGGAACATAATTTAGTTTCGATACGGAAAAAAATATTGAAGTCAAATTTTCGAGCAACGCCTAGATAGAGTGTGACCCATTTAAAATGGAACCACCCCTGTAGAATAAGCATTTTTCAGTCATTCTCAGAAAAAAAAATTTTTGAATATTGAGCATCAAAAACTGTATTTTGAAAGAAATTTTCATAAATTTAGTTTCATTTCCAAGGCACTCTTTGTTTTTTTTTATTTGTCAAAAACGGCAAAAGTTTATTGGGCAATTTTTGTTTCCAAATTTGACTACACCACTAGATTTGTAGTCGTTATAAATGAGAACCATCAAAATTTCATAGAAAAATATTGGTTAACAACGAAGTTACAATAACTTCAATTTTAGAAACAAAGTATTTGATTATAATTTTTATTAAATTATAGACATATTTAAAATCTGGCAACACTGCCGATACAAAGTAGAACACCAGTGAATCCGTACAGCGAAAATCCGAAGTCAATAGCTCATTCCGTTCTACAGTTATAACTCCTGAAAGTATGGTAATGTGAACGATTTGTGGTGGAAGCGATTTTGTAATAAAAATCTGACTACGCCACTGGATTTGTGAATTATATTCCCTTAAAACCATTTATTTGAGTTCAGGTTATGAGGGTTTTCGAAAATAACAGGAAATTAAAAATTCATTTTCAAGTTATGCGGTCTTCCATAGCCAATAAAAATGAAATGAACCGAATCAAGTTTTAAAGTATCAGAATTATTTATTCAATAATAAAACAGAAAGCAGGACAAAAAATGTTCCTTTTGAATTCTGCAAAACTCAACCAAAACAAGCTTCTAGAAAAGTTATCAATAATTTGAGGAAAGCTGAACTAATACATCAGGCATAGGTATTGTACTAAATCAATAGTAGGCTGTGATTTAGTACACCACGAATCGCTCACATTACCATACTTTCAGGAGTTATAACTGTAGAACGGAATGAGCTATTGACTTCGGATCTTTGCTGTACAAATTCACTAGTGTTCTGCTTTGTATCGGCAGTGTTGCCAGATTTCAAATATGTCTATAATCTAAATAAAAATTATAATCAAATACTTTGTTTCCAAAATTAAAGTTGTTGTAACTTCGTTGTTAACCAATATTTTTTTATGAAATTTCTATGGTTTTCTTTTATAAGGACTATGAATCCAGTGGTGTAGTCAAATTTGAAAACAAAAATTGCCCAATAAACTTCTGCCGTTTTTGACAAGAAAAAAAATAGAGTAAAAAAAAATTTTTGAGATTGACTGAAAAATACGTATTCTACAGGGGTGGTTCCATTTCAAATGGGTCACACTGTATCTTCTAAAAACCGAAGTGGTCGTATCGATCTCCGGTTTGAAACAAAATGTGGGAAATGCCGCGTAGATTCCGAAAATAGCACATGTGGTATCTCAATCCGACAGACTGAAAAAATCGAGATAACGGCGAGAGAAATCATAGATGGCGCACCGGTCGACTTTGACATATGACAAATGAAAAAACCATTGGAGCGCAATCTGAAAATGAGTTTTCTATACGTAAAAAACTCCACTGAATCCAAAAAAGTGGCCATATCGCCGATAGGACATGAAATGGAGAAGCTATTACCATCTTTTCCTCCGGCGCACCGACGTTTCGAGACTTTGCGACATCATAGCTCTCTTAGCTGCGGTCCAATCGATGAGATGGATTTAGCGGACCTTTTTAGGTCAGAAAAAGTTATATTCCGGAAAGCTCCTTTCTCATTTCGTTTTTAGATCGTCAACATCCATAGGGATGTCATCGATAATGCGTTTTCGCCATCTAACGCATATAATTCAACCAATTTAATATCCTTCTATTTGAATTAATCTATTTCCTTTGTTCGATTCAAATAAATATTTTAATAGTGTTGCAACAGATTTTCATTCAATATGGGTCGAAGATTGTTTCAATAGATGAACATATATGCAAATCAAAGAAATGTTAGCATTGCATTGAGAAATCAATTTTGTAACTGCAATATAATGATTCCATCAATCGAATATACCTGTGTTTTGGGATGAATTTTAGTTAGTAATAAATTCTTTTTTTCCGTGTATGATGTGGTCTACTTTGCTTGAGTTTTTCATGTCAATTTTGTTATTAAGGGCATTTTTTCTTTATTTTTGATATATATCAGTTCCAAGAATTCTCTCTTTGTTGTGTTTCTCTGTTGCTAGAATTTTTGCATTTTCATAATCAAATTCACCGTTGGTTTATTCTTCATTTTGAGCAGTTGATCAATTTTTTTGTGAGCTTTAATTTTATTTTGGTTATATTTTTATGGTTGTTAATATTTTAGTATTTTTTCTTTGGATTCTTTTTTTTTATTTGGAAAATATTGTTTTATTTGAAGTATTATCTTCTGTCCTATTAGGAGTTTGAATTGTTTCATTGTTTTGGCAATTTTTTCTGAAGGGCCCGACATACCAGGCCTGGTATGTCCTAAATAGTAATTTTTCGAGTTCTTTTTAATATTTTTTTTCTAAGCAGACCCGATTAATTCAAATCCAGGAAACAATACAGAACATTAAAATACGAATCACCTATATTGACTTCGAATGAGTCACCCTTTCCATTACTAATCTACAACGTATCATTTTCCTATCGATAACATTTATTCAGCCATCAGCCATTATATTGTCAGCGAACACTCCCTATCAACAACCCCTTGCGTGTATGGACGGCCTGAAATTATATCGACATAATGAATTAGTTCATATGCCTGTTTCTCATTTCAATCAAAATATTTGCACAATTATTGAATTCATCGATCAGTCCACGTTTGTTATTATAAATTTTCGATTGAAACGGATGTTTCCATTGTTCGCGTTGTATTAACATTATCACCAGATGCCTCGTGTATCTGTCGTTTTCGGGATACTTCAATGAAATCACACGATTGCAACTTTCAATATCATTAATATGTCGAATGAATTGTCTCATCCATTTTAATTCCCAATTCTACCTACAGTGTCCGCCAAAAAGTATGTACCATATGGGAAAAAAGTTTATTATTGGAGTATTGGAAAAAATATTCTGGGGAAGAGTTTGTGCATGTCCGATTACCTAAAAATCGATTTTGACACATATCACATAGTATGGCGTCAAATTAAAAAAAATTGCTATGAAAAGGCGAAAAGTGGGGTAAGATGGCAATATATCAAAAAAAGTTACACATTTCACAGTTTCAAGAGATCATTCGAAAAAATTGGAAATAGTTATTTTTTTTATCATTTTCCCATCTATTTAAAAATATCATTTTTTTTTTCTTGTGAATAGCTTGACTATACTGGAACATTTGCATTTCAATGATAATGACAGAACTTTCTCATTTTCTCCTCACCAGAGGGCACTATATTTGAAAAATAGGATTTTGTCTGAACCCTTGCTGTGACATTATTGAGGAATGTGTTCACGGACACCGATGTAGATTACTGGATGAACCTGATTTCATTTCGGTATGGTTTATTTTCGATGTTTATATTTGCCAAAAAAATTGTGAAAATATTCAGAATGAAATAGTGAGTCAAATTTAAGAGACTTATAATTTACATGTTTATGTGCGAAGTGAAACGCTCATCCACGATTATCATCGGAACTTGATAATAATCTGGAAAACACCATGTTTTTGGAGTGTCATGTCATCACAATTGTCATGGAATTCTGATATAAGTGTTAGATACGAACCGATGTAACAGCAAGGGTTCTGACAAAATCCTATTTTATAAATATAGTGCCCTCTGGTGAGGAGAGAATGAGAAAAGTATGTCATTATCATTGAAATGCGAATGTTCCAGTATAGTCAAGCTATTCATAAGAAAAAAAATTGAGATTTTTGAATAGATGGGAAAATATTCAAAAAAAAATAACTATTTCCTATTTTTCCGAATTATCTCTTGAAAATTTAATTCTAAGTAACTTTTTCAAATAACTTTTTTTGATATCTTGACATCTCACCCCACTTTTCGTCTTTTCATAGCAATTTTTTTCAATTTGCCGCCATACTAGCGATCACGTGACATGTGTCAAAATCGATTTTCAGATAATCGGACATGCACAAACTTTTCCCCAGAATATTTTTCCATTACTCCAATAATGAACTTGTTTCTCATATGGTGCATACTTTTTGGCAAACACTGTATATTTCACTATTATTTCACCTGTGGGTTCTCTGAAATGTTGTTCACAACAAAATTGAAGCAAAATTAAAAGATATAGCACAGTATTTCAGCATCATATTGCAAATAAAGTATGGTTGATACATGTAGATTTTCCGGCATTTCCAAATTTTCCAGGGAAATGAAAATTGGCCAGTTAGTAGAATTTTGTCTAGCAACCATAGATTATGGAAAAAAAAGGTTTTATGTTGTCTAGAAGCCGAGATGTTTAACTTTTGAATCAGTTGTACACTTAAAATGTAGGTCTTCATTGAAAATATATCAAAAATGCAACTCTTAATATTTCTGAATAATAGAGAAGAGAGAGATGAAAAAAGTTTATATCTTGGCACTTATTGGTCGTAGAAGATACATTTTTCCAATTATGTATATTCAACTAGCTTCTCAATGAGCCTAATTACAAACCTTTATCATTTTGAAATAATAAAGTTATTCCATTTGTTTATAAGCAAAAAACACCCTTCTTTTAAACGGACTTTTAAACAATTATTTTCCCACAAATAACGTAGTTTTTCAACTTAGCTTGAAGTTCAACCTCTCTAAAATCCATTCGTCTGTGTTAATTATCTCTAGATCCGTTATCTTACCATGTCGATTGTTTGAATGAACGATATTTCGGATAAACATATGCAATTATTCATAGACTATTGAACCGATCCAGCTGAAATTTGTTGTTTGATGTTATATGTCAATCATAACAATCATTGGAAAAGTTGTAAACATTTCTAAAATGGTGCAAAAAGAGGGTTTTTTGCCATTATCTCGAGAATGTATTTCTAGATTTGAACGCATAATCAATAAAATTGAAGAATTATTACCTATAATTTTAAAGATACAACTTTTCTCTGAAATGGGATCGAAAAATTGTACAGCCCGAAAACTGAATTTCCCGACTTTGATCGTTGTTTTGGAAGAAAAGGGACAATACTCTCTGTACGTTTTTATGTATTCATAATGTACTAACATTCCCCTATCACCTTCAGATATCAGTTACATTTTTCTGCGGTCTAAGGTGATGGTTCACGAAATGGAGCGTGGGTGAGAACGTGAGTTCAAACCCCAGCTCGGGCAGCTTTTTTTATATTTTTTCTTTTGAAATTGGAAAATAATTTGTTTGGGACGAATATTCTTCTCAAAAGAAATTATTTCTCATGTCTGAGAGCTGGCTGAATTTTGACTCACTTCTAGTTGTCCGATTAACCTGAAATTTGGCAGGTTTCAATCATTCCGGTGACAATGCATTACGGAATTTTTTACTAAGAAAAAATAAATTGCGGCTCCAATATGGCGAACGAATTTTGTGATTATGATTCGATTCCATTCAAAATTAGTATGTGGGAACTTTTGAGATCGGACATCATGATTTCTTTACCAGAATTCATTAATTCAATGTTGAAGTAAATTCCTTAAATTACATGAATCACATCGCCATATCAAAATCCTTCAGTTATTCACTAACGTTCTCGAGTGAAGTAAAAGAAATTCGTACTGAAATCAAAAACAAGAACTCTTCTTGATGGGATGATATTTCATTAAACTGTGTTGGGCATTCTGACAGATGTCATAAATTCATCAGTTTTGGATGGCACATTCTCACCATGTCTAAAAATTGAACAAGTGGTAAATGGTTGGTTTCCAATAGTGGAAGAGAAAGCTGCCCTGTGCGTCTTTTCCATAAACTGATATCAAAACGAGGCGACAATATTACCTCACCACGACTGTTATTAAAACCAAATCTACACTGGAAAAATGAAACTGACAAATGGTACGATAATGTACCTGTTGGAAGAAATAAAAAATGGAGGACTGAATGTGCTTGCTGAGGCAATTGGCTTGAATGTAGAGGACAAAAAGATAACAAATCACTCGAATAGATCAACTGCTCTTAGCGAATTGGCAGAAAGTGGTGTATAAGAACAACAATTGCTGAAAATTACTGGTCATAGCAATCAAAATTCTATAGAACCATACTTGAATTTTGATCAAGAACACCACAACAAGATCATAAATATTATGCGTGGTAACAGATCGTTGAGGGACAGCAACGAATCTAATGTTGAGTTAAATTTTTATAATTGTACTTCCACTAACTGTACTTTCAATAAATAAATAAATATTTCATTGTGTTGAGTTATAAAAAATTTTTGTCAAAAAATTTTCCGCCGAATATTCCTCGGACATTGACAAATGCCTCATAATTTTATGACAAATTTCTCAAGCTCATTGCTTGGAACAGCCCTCAGCCTTCGGCTTCGGTCTGTTACCAAGGAACGAGCTTTCGATTGTCACAAAACTATCTCGTCTATTATCAATGTCCTACTACTGTTAATTTCTGAGGAATTAGATACATTGTGGATCCTTGACTATACTATTAAATATGTAAATTGTGTTACTGTGTATTTGCTAATTTTTATTCTTTATTCTAACTTATTTTAACTTATACAGTGTGCTGGTTTTGAAAATGTGTTTGTAGCAATTAATATCTTGGTTCTAAGTGGCTTTTTACAACAAAATTTAATATTTCATGTCAATAAAGCATCTCTGATTATGATTCTGAAAATATTTCAAGGTCGAAGGACGGAAAAGCCCTATCAACCCACTATAAGTTGCAATATGAGATAACTAGATAACAAATCACAAAAATTAGCTGTCATATTTTCACGGATTATTCGCTCAGAAGAAATTCACTCAATTTCAGTAAATGGAAGAAGGTAAGGAGTTTATATTGTCCCATTGGGATTGTGAGCGGCAATAAGGCTGTGAGGGACTGATGGAAGGTTAATGAAATGAGAATCACCATAGTGTAGATGATAATAATTCAATTCATTCTGTGTAAAGACCTTTATTATTATTATTATTATTATTATTATTATATACCTCCGATCACTAACCAGAACGTGATATCATTGTACGCTAAAAACTTTTGTAAGGTTATCGTAACAAGGTCAAAGTTTGTAACGTAATATCATAATGAAGTTGGTTATTGTTTGTATCATATCGTCTGGGTATCAAATATAAATGCAAATAATTCTTGTAAAGCGAACATTTGGAAAATGAAGAATGTATATCATGTTGGTTAAACACTGTGAGAACATTGAAATCGATTCGAATTTAACTTGATCGCTTTCCACTTCCCTTCCACCCTTTGTGCATTACACCAAGCGAATTATTCCAAAAAGATATCAATAAGTCAACACAATTATAGTATTTACAGTAAGCAGTTCCACCATGATGCTCAAAGCAATATATGCTAGCTTGGCCGAATATGTTTCCAACACTGCTGCGGGTGTTTAGATTGGAGCCGAGCAAGCGTTGCAACACCGCATTGTTTCTCGGTATGGAACTAGAATCAGATGTTTGAGTTAGCTTGTTTGTCTTCTCGTAGGCCAGCATATTCCAGGAGAGTACTAAAGATTTTTGATTACATTAACAAAAATATTTTTCATTATTGCGATTCAAATGAATTTACCATTTATATGGAATACAAGGTGAGTCAACAGGATTCCCGTGGTTCATTGTCCTTAATGTATCACTATTTCTATGTCTTATATTTTTTTTTGTCAAAGGTACCATCTAGATCACCTTCCAAAATAATTTTCATCATACAGGGTGCATCATTGATGCATAGCTAACCAACGTTGTTCTTTCTCAAATGAAACACCGGTATATTGTCATATAATCCGATAGGCTGATTAAATATTTTTCAATTTTGAATTCCGTTGCGGCGTTGTCGAGTATTCAAAAGAAATCTATTTTGTAGACTTATTTTCGAAAAATTACCTATTTCACATTTCGAAATATTTAGTAAAGATAATTGGGGAATCGTTGGTCGATATGATGATGTTCATTGAATTTGGCATGAATTGTACAACAACACAAACTTAGCCATTTTCAAACATCGGTATTTTGATTTTTTTCTAATGGAACACCCTGTATATTTCAGTTGAATCAACTCATTTTTAATAACTCTACACTTTCCATCCACCAAGTCATGTACCTAAAACAACTCGTTTACGAGATATTCCACATCCAAAAGATGGATATTTTTCCACAGGAAATATTGACAATGTTCGCCTTTGGCATCACATTTGGAATGAAACTTTGCATGAAAATCATATTTATTCGAATTTAACAGCAAATAACAATAATTTATGCAGCAAATGTTCAATGTGCCTGCCATTTTCACCAATACACACTCTCAATCTGTTTCGGAAATTAGTATCCACATGTGCCAGCATGTCCTCTGAAATTTCCCTGAAAGCAGTACGAATTCGTGCTTTCATATTTTCAGGAGTTGAAGACGGGGTTTGATAGACAACCCACTCAATATAAACCATAGAAAAAAATCAATTTCTGTAAGGTCCGGTGACCTTGGAGGCCACTGAACTGGCCCTCCTCTACCTAACCATTTTTCACGGAATTCATTATCAATGTATTCCCGCACATCAGTGTGGTAATGTGCAGGCGCGCCATCTTGTTGTAGCCACATTCTCTGCCTTATTGCCAATGGAATATCATCTGATAAATTTGATAACTGACTTTGCAGACATCTTAGATATTTTCTTCCATTGAGATGACCGTTGAAAAAAAAGGGCCCAATTACACGCCGTCCAATGATACCTCACCAAACATTCAGTGACCAACGTTGTTGGTGATTGACATATCTATCAAAATGAGAATTTTCAGTTGCATAATAGTGCATTTTATGCCGATTCACATGGCCATTGTTGTGAAACGTGGCTTCGTCCGAAAATAGAACATACTCAAAAAAATCAGGTTCTGGGTTGATTTTATCTTTGGCAAAACCGCATTCGCTTTAGGAAATCTCTTTCAGTCAGCTCCTGCATCAACTGCATATGATATGGATGGTAATTACATTTTCTCACGATCCGAGAAACACTACTTTGATATATTCCCAACTCTCTACTCAAAATACGTGTACTCACATGGAGATTCTCGGTGAAAGAAGTGAAGAAATGGTTAATAGAAAGCGAAAGATCCTTCCTCCAAGATTGCATTAACTAATTAATTCTATATATCTTTCTTTTATAAACTAAATTTGAATATCTTTCAAATTGTTATTTATATATACATGTACTTGAACACCATGCAGTACTTCAATATTCATACATAAACGATCACTCCACGTATACTTATCGTTTTGTGCTAACTAAACTAAAAGATTATACTTACTCGATAACGAAACTGTCGTTACTATGACACCACACCACCCGATTGTGAATTTTTTTACTAGATAATGCCAATGCTAGTACCATACTGATCATGTAATGTTTGTATTAGTCTGTGACACCCGTACCCAACTATGATGTCCACCCAATTTATTTTAATTTATCTTATTTATCTTTGTTAGTCATAAATGTAATGTTTGTATCAGTCTGTGACACCCGTACCCAACTATGATGTCCACCCAATTTATTTTAATTTATTTTAATTTATCTCATTTATCTTTGTTAGTCGTAAATGTAATGTTTGTATCAGTCTGTGACACCCATACCCAACTATGATATCTACCCAATTTATTTTATATATTATAATTTTATCTTTATTTCAGCTTTGTTAGCAATAGAAACAATTAAAATCTACAGTCCCTTATATAATATATTTTAGAATTAGTATTCAGATCACCTAGCTATATCACGCACAAGCGATACATATGTTAATTGGTTCTGTGATGCTCTTGTTTATTTATATTTAAAAAAAAATATATGCAATGCAATATCAAGATTATTTTTATCATTCGTTGAACGACAAGCACGTAAAATACGTTTCCGGTTTCCCCAAATCTTGTTTTGAGGTCTCGAAATGCTCGCTGGTCTGGATGTCTCTTCTCAGGAAACTTTTTTCGTATAATCTAGATGCCAGTAAGCAATTGCCATCACTTTCCCCCAAAGCATACACCATTTCAACCATGTCCTCTGAACGATAATATATAATGCCATTATAATGTTTAATACAACTGGATTGTAGTTTGAAATTTACCTCTATTTACAAATTCCGATAGTCATTTTTTCAGCGGTAGTCATTGATAACTAAATTAGAAAAAATTGTGACATTTGAAAATTTATTTTGCTATGCTAGTTATTCATGAGTTGCAAAGAATGCTTTTGAAGATGGAAAAAAATAATTGAACAAACATGTAGATAAAAAATCTATAGCATTGTTGATTGATATCGAACAATTCCTTTAAACCAGAATATCTCGGAAACGAGTTATTATAGGTACATGACATGGAAGAATGAAAAGTGTGAAGTTATTGAAAATGAGTTGATTTGAATGAAAATATACAGGGTGTTCCATCTGAAGAAATCAAAATACCGATGTTCGATAATGGCTAAGTATGTGTTGTTGTATCGAACATCCTGTACAATTTATTCCAAATTCTGGGTATTCTCAATGAACATCATCATATCGACCAATGATTCCCCAATTATCTTTACTAAATATCTCGAAATGTGAAATAGGTAATTTTTCGAAAAGAAGTCTACAAAATAGATTTCTTTTGAATAACACGGCAACGCCGCAACGGAATTCAAAATGGAAATAATAGTTGAGCAGCCAATGGAACAGCCGATTGAATTATATGAAAATATACTGAGTGTTTCATTTGAAAAAGAACAACTTTGGTTAGCCACGCATCATTGATGCACCCTCTATAAATGAAAATTATTTTGGAAGGTGGTTTCAGATAGTCCCTTTGACGAAAAAATTATAAGAACTCGAAAAAGTTATACATTAAGGAGCAATGAACCACGGGAATCCTGTTGACTCACCCTGTATATGATGCTCGGAACAAGGTAGTTTTGCATTTCAACGTTCGAAAATAATTGCGAAAATGATAATGCATGAAGGGCTCGTGTAGCAAATCAGAAGTTAATATGATAAAAATAGGTCAAATCATACCCCTCTGTAAATTCATTTCATGGAACCGAAATTCGATAAAACAAAATGTAGTGAAATACAAGAAATAATGAAATACTTTTCTGCTATGAATTAATCAAACCCAGCGCAACTGTATTCCGCAGTCGTAAAGTAATTATTTCCGGCTTTTGTGGTTATAGCCCGGTTCTCTCAGTTTGGAACTTCCGAGAAAAAGTTGAGTATTTTGTGATCGTTCGAGTAGGTTTTATTATCATGGAAATGTAACTTTCATGTTCATCGAGATACTTCATCGTTATTTCCAACAGTTTATCGAACTTGTGGGTGATGAGTATATCTATAATTGTGCAGTCACAATACCGAAAACGAAATACATTTTTTCCGAACCAGTCTAGAGACACTTTAACAAGAATAAGAAGGGTATAACGCAGTGTTGAAGGACTAGCAATCTAGTTATATGGAAACTGATTGGTCTAATGGAAAAAACGTGTACATAATATAAAAGATTGCATGGTATAATTGGAATAGTCCTGGCGTTCTCATGAAGTACCTTGGTGATTCATTGAAGTTGCGACTGAATCGTTCTGAATTTGTGGGAATCGATTTTCCCCCAAGCTTTGGAGTTCAAAAAATCAACATTTTCTGGACAGACTCGATATCTCATAATTTTTCGCTATCAAATTGACGACAATATGATTGTTAATCAGTCTCGTTTCGGACGTCTATCGTCTTGATGGATTTGAGAGGTTATCACGAATTCGTCTTCAGGTTAATACTGACAAGTTGAGGTGCTTCCATAGACAAATTAAAAATAAAGAGACTGTTTGAAATATTGGCGATCTTGACCACCGTTTTTGGTACGGCCAGTCGCGCATGGAGGCGCTGCCCGCAATCGACAGACGAATGATGACATGATAATTTTCAAATTTCGACATTTGTGAGAAACTAGAAGCTTATTAGAAAAATCGAATTAAACGGTTTTCTTCACATAAAGGATTCAATATAAAATTGAACCAGAAAATGGTAGATCTCAGGTGGAAAACAACTACTTTCCTGGCAAATACCACGCAGAACGTTGAATGATATTCACCTGAAAATCCATGCATACTTCCATATAATATCAATGGACATTGAATGCAAATGTTTCTTTCTGATAAGCTCGATTATGTTTAATTCATGTCGTGTTCACCTAACAATCCGCATACCGGTTTCAGGCTTCTTGGCCATCATCAGTACGGAGTAGTCAACCAGCCAAAGGTCCAAAGAACTCTGGCTGAAGTGAGACACAACGTAAACGAACCATCATCGAGCTTGTAACACCTATAGGTACGCCGGAAAAGATAAACTTTAACTGGCGGTACCTAGTGACAGAAAGAAACACTCCGGAAATCTCCCACCTCGATAGGTTTCTGAATGAAAGATTCCTTCTCAGTAGGATTGGCAAGCCCGTCTAGCATATAGGAAAGATAGTGCATGGAAGTGGAATGAATAGAAAATCGAATTAAACGGTTTTCTTCACATAAAGGATTCAATATAAAATTGAACCAGAAAATGGTAGATCTCAGGTGAAAAACAACTACTTTCCTGGCAAATACCACGCAGAACGTTGAATGATATTCACCTGAAAATCCATGCATACTTCCATATAATATCAATGGACATTGAATGCAAATGTTTCTTTCTGATAAGCTCGATTATGTTGCCAGGAAAGTAGTTGTTTTTCACCTGAGATCTACCATTTTCTGGTTCAATTTTATATTGAATCCTTTATGTGAAGAAAACCGTTTAATTCGATTTTTCTATTCATTCCACTTCACATGGCACTTATCTTTCCCTATATGCTAGACGGGCTTGCCACTCCTACTGAGAAGGAATCTTTCATTTAGAAACCTATCGAAGTGGGAGATTTCCGGCGTGTTTCTTTCTGTCACTAGGTACCGCCAGTTGAAGTTTATCTTTTCCGGCGTACCTATAGGTGTTACAAGCTCGATGATGGTTCGTTTACGTTGTGTCTCACTTCAGCCAGAGTTCTTTGGACCTTTGGCTGGTTGACTACTCCGTACTGATGATGGCCAAGAAGCCTGAAACCGGTATGCGGATTGTTAGGTGAACACGACATAAATTAAACATAATCGAGCTTATCAGAAAGAAACATTTGCATTCAATGTCCATTGATATTATATGGAAGTATTCATGGATTTTCAGGTGAATATCATCCAACGTTCTGCGTGGTATTTGCCAGGAAAGTAGTTGTTTTTTCACCTGAGATCTACCATTTTCTGGTTCAATTTTATATTGAATCCTTTATGTGAAGAAAACCGTTTAATTCGATTTTTCTATTCATTCCACTTCACATGGCACTTATCTTTCTTTAGAAGCTTATTGTTCACACATATATTTTTTATTATTATAAACCACGCAATAATTCTTCTAGTGTTATTGTCATCGAAAAATTAATGATAGAAATTATACTATGGACTCGAATTTAGAACCCAACGTTGGAAATATAATGGTTTGTTATTCGAGTTGAAATGCTGAAATTCCTGGAAATATTATTTTACAAGGTGGAATATGAGCTGCTTTTCACAAACTGATACTTATTTCCATCCATCAGTTTCCATTTCCTATCACCATCTGAGGAAGTACGAAGTTTATGGTCGACTTGATTATCATCAAACTGGATTATTTGTCATACCTACTCGTTTTCCTTTGTGCTAATGAATTAACAAAATTTTTCAAGGTTTGTTGTGAATGTAATTTGTTTTTATTCTGGTTGATTTCATGATAAGACTGAAGAATATTTTTAATTTTGTTGTTTTTCGGAATTTTATTATTATTTTGTCTGTAGTTGTACCTTGTCCTAGATAAAATAAAATGTGTTTTTTATAATGCTTATTTTTCTTGTTTTATAAGAACTTTAATTTTGTTCTCGATATCATGAACGAAAGATTGATTTCGAAACTTCATTCTGACCACGAACGAACTAACAGATTCTACGAATCGATTACTGTATATATTTTATTAGTGATATATATTTTATTTGTGATCGATTTGCCATTCCTTTATTTCATATGGTACAACCATTCATATGAAATACAGGAATGGTAAATCGATCACTTATAAAATATATACCATATCAACCATATAAAAGTAACGAATTGAAAAAACCCCCCTTATCGGTAACTGAAGATAAATCTGTTTTACCAACTGTACTAACTTAGTTCGGCCAGTTTCGAGATATGTCGCCACTGTCTAAACGTGTTGCCAACTCTTTCTGCAGGTTTGACAACAACCATCGGAGTGCAATCTAAAAATAATTTTTCTATACATAAACAGTTCGTCGATAGGACATGAAATGAAGAAGCTATTACCATCATTCTCGCCGACGCACCGACGTTTCGAGATTTTGCGACATCATAGCTTTCTTAGCTGCGGTTTGATCGACAAATTGGTCACTTTTTTCTAATTCAGTGGACCTCTTTACTACGGAAGAAATTATATTTCGGAAATCTTCTTCCTGATTTCGTTTTTAGATCGTCAACATCCATAGGAACGTCATTGAAAATGCTTTCTATCAGGCTGCAACCGTGCAAACTTCTCTTCGAAAAATAGTAAATAAATCAGGGACGCAGATATCGATGCCAAATTCATATTCTCGTAGAAAAAACAATATCCTTTCGAATGGCGAGAAGCACAATGAAATCGGATCACGGTAAATATTTTGTTCCCGCTCCAAAGTGAAAAAAGTTATTTTTGCTGTAGCACCGGTGCAGACTTCTGTTGGAAAAATCGCAAAAAGATCAGGACAAAGCGATCGGTGTGAAATTCCGGAAACGTATGCAAACAACTATAAAAAATACTTTTTTTTTTTCGGGAAATAATCATTTCAGGTTTTTTTTTCCGGAAGTTCTGCTTTTTTTTCGGTGAAGATAGAGCAATTCTGGTAACTCCAATCGATTCAGAATGGTCGAATTAGTCTAGAAACAAAATTTCGTTTCGATACGAAAAAAAATTTGAAAATGCAAATTTTTTAACGACGCCTGGACCCCTTAATATCTTCGAAAAACCAAAGGGGTCGTATCGATTTCCGGTTTAAACCAAAATTTGAGGAATGCCGTGTAGATTCCGAAAATATAGCATATAGCATATAGTCAGTCTTACTGAGATATTGGCCTATGTTGTTGATATCATTTGGGTTCCTACCTCCTTTGCGGATTGAAATCATTATAGCTTCTCTCCACTTATCTGGATACGTTCCTTCCATCCAGATTTTGTTGCATAATGATAGCAGTATTTCTTCAACTTGATGCCTGAGATGCTGAATAATCTCATTATAGATCTGATCTAGCCCAGGAGTGGATTTCTTCGACTATTTGGGAGCATTTTCCAGCTCAGACATGGTGAAGGATATATTGTAGTACGATGTTTCATTCTCATCCCAGTTGATATTTATTTCGTGAGCTTCCTTCTGTTCTTTGAAACTATTGTTGTAGTTTCATCTGCAGCTTATTTTTTGGAAGTGGGAGGTGAATATTTCCGTAATTTCACTTTTATTTATAGAGATTATTGGTGATTAGTGCCTTAGATCTGTGACTAGTGCTGGAATTTTATCCACCCAACTTGAGTAATAATCTATAAGTTACATAAAATGTTGGGAGTTTGTTCCATTCATAAGTTGGTTTTTTTCTATACTTGGTGAAGAATTGACGATTTTATGAAAGTACAATATTGAACAGGGAACATGTTGAAAGATGAAACGACCTCGATCGACAATCCTCCCAACTGAAGACTAAAATTTTTGGTCGCCTGCCACTTAGAGGAAATGTTTATTATTGCTAAGAGATATATCATATTAACGAACCCAATATCATAAGATTATTTATATATTTTTTCTTTCAAATATGTATAGCGCATTCTCGAATGATCATGGAGCACAATAATAAAGATGGTACTTTTTCATACTCAATATCTTATTCCTAATTCTCAATTGATAATGATCACAGTGTCCCATCCAAATATTCATCAAGATCATAATAGGCTTCATCACTCAATCAATTTTTTTTCTAAGGAGATCCATTTTTTGCTTCTTTGATATCTAGCGGATTATTATACCTCTTCATATATGATTGAGTCATGTACTGGAGCTGGGAATTGGGAGCCTCAGTTAGTTTGTTTGTCGTGTTGAATATCCAGTATTTGTAGTTTCATTTTTTCCTTAATCTTGTCTCCTTGCTTGATAAAGATATCTCATAGCTCCTTTCTATAGAGCAAAGCAGACTGCATTACTGTATTAGGTATTGCAAATTCCCCAGAAAGATATTCTATATCTCAGTCTATCAACGCATAGTACACAGTCCTTGCGTTGCCAAGATCTTTCATAATATTTTCCAGCGCGTAACAGCCGGAAGTTAATTTTTCTTTGGGGTACCTACCTGACGTGTTTATCCAGCTGAACTCCCAATTTTGATGAAGATCGGAAAATGTGTATTTAAATGCTATTTCAATAATTTTTTCATGATGAGTGTTGAGAGATTTGAGTTACACCAATATTTTATTCAAATCATATCTTCACAAATTCTGATGTGTAGCTTGTCATGCCATAATAGAACAGATAGGACCCAGAACAAATTTGTGGTACACCTCACAAAACATGTTATTACATTTTGTGTATTTCACTTTATTCCAAATGAGATTTTCTTTTAGATTTTTCAAACAGGAATACCACGATTCATACATAAATATATATTCACACAGAAAACTTATTTTAAATGACAATAGTCGATCAAGCTAGAATACTAGGCTCATCAAAACATTGCAGAGCCATTGCCGTTCTCACCTTCATTCATTATGTAAGTATGTAGGAGCAGATGTATCTTGCAACAAAAGTTATCAGTTATTTTCCACGATCTAACATTGCGCGCGGTGACAACAGGATAGTTGATCACAAAAATTTGCCGATTTTGACTTGTAATTATGTTTTTTCCCCAATTTTCAACCAAAAACTTGTACAAATATCATGACGTAACAGGCACATGATGAATTCCAGAAGGAAACCATTGGTATCGAGAAAACTAGAGTTATTCGTGTAGTACTTGGGATCGAAAATAACCCAATTGCCTTAACATATCATTGGCGGATGAAGAATACCAAATACAATAAGCCCTGCTTACAGTTCTTTCATGGTTCACTCTGCAATACCATGAAGATTTCATCAGAACCCTGAAAATCAGGTCTTAGATAGTCGACATAATTTCCAGAGATGCTCAGAGTTTTTCCGAAAGATATGTCCGTTGAAAAAAACATCGTTTCTAAAATTGTCAGAGGTTATCCACTTCACATTGCATGTATGTGAATCAATGTTAAATATGAGAAATCAAAGGATTTTCTCCATCCTCCAGTCCGTTAAGTCATTCAATGAAATAGTACTATCGTGCTTATTTGGATATTTCTGAGAATCATCCCATGCAATGAATTCATCCCTAGTTACGGAGAAATATGTTCTGACATCCCACAGCCGGTGAAGAACTTTCCAAGGCGCCAAGAGTGGTTTCCGGATCCCACTATAAAAGGTAAGGCCCCCGTGATCTTAACTCGTACAAGTTTTCATTGGGGTCTGAGGTTTATTAAAACAATTGAAGAAGGGTTTAAAAACAATTCTACAATTTTAACATTGAAATGCCATTCAAGTTCTGTTCTCAAATTATGTCCTACATCGCTTGTTGAATTCCTGAAGAGTAGCGGATACAACTTCCATAAACGTGTAGTCAATAAAATTTTAGCTATGAAATGTCGAAAATCTCACTCACACCATCAAAGTACACCTATTAACAGAATGTAGTCTAGCTATCCATTCCAGCCAACATAATCACGCTGAGGAGAGAAGACGTACATAAAAATGGCTCTGAAACCGTAATGAAAGTCACAATCAGTGTTCTCTCGAGATAAATAGCAGAATTGTTTTTCCAAGAGTCACAAAATATGCCTTTATGAGGGAAAGTCTCTTAGTCTTACCACTGCCCTCAAAGAACTTTGATCTACTGCTTCATCAGCAGAGTACAGACCCTTGAATTTGTTCATTCATTTCTTATGTGGAAGCTACATTGTGATTTCAATTAGGGACTACTTCAAATATCCGGTGATAAATTATTTTATTGTTCATTTTTAATTAAATAAATGAATTGAGTTTAGGGCAAATGAGATGCAAAATAATGTGGTGAACCATACGGTTATCGTATGTTGATTGGGAGTATTTCGGTAAAAAAACAATTTTATTACAAACTTCCTGGTATGAACCACGTTAAAGTTGAGATTATCTATTGAGGAAAACAAGCCAAGTAACATTCCTCAATTCCTCAAATTCTAGGAATTATACCAGGAATACACCATCCAGGAATGTAAACCTGTGTAACTAACAATTTCGCTCTCAACTTGTTAGACATGCAATTCTGTGAATGCATATTCTAACTTGTAAAACGCGATAAATTTCATGGAATTCACTATTGCCAACATAACTATGCGAAAATTAGCATAATTACCAGAGGCGTGTGCTATCGTATGAATATGTTGAAAGCCATTTCTCATAACGTTTATAATTGACTGTTACATCTTGGAACACCACCGGATTATTCCATTATAAACGATTTGTTTGTTAAGTGTAGAGATATTTGTGACTACATCCATATATAACATAATTTTGTCAACGTTTTTGTATAGTGTATGTTTCATATATCTACAAAGAGACTTGACAAAAATGTAATGAAAACGTAACCCCGGTTGGGAGTGCTACAAGGATGCTCCAAGACTAATTTTGGAGTTCTGAACAAACGACAATCTTTTGTTCCAATATAAGAAATTATTCTTCTAGTTCAAATTTTCATCAATCGCTAGACCCCAGCAATCGGGTTAATGTATATTGCCTATGGATACGTCACTGACACAGACAGTTAATAGTAAACCATTTTTCTACCAGTAGGGAAATTTTACGATTGTGTTATAGAGGCATTCAAATATAGGAGAATCAATATATAGAGTTTCCAACGTGTTCACTTCTCTGCTGTGTATCAATTTCGTGTTACTGAAGAGATATAATCACTAACTACCGTGATATGAAATCATAGAGATGATTGGTATACAACAGAAATAAAATTATCTTCACTACAGATCCTTGCAAAACTCCTATTGAAACCAGAATGAATATGTGTAACTACCCCAGAGATGATTTCTGGTATGGTAACGTATTGGAGATGGTCAACTAAGGAGAAATAAATTCAACTGGGAGAAAATTTCAACAGACGATTCGAATAACTTAAAAATAAAAAAAGCCGACCGCGTAAAAAGTGAACTTTAAAGAAGATGGAAACAAGATGACCAGAAAATATTGTCAGAAAACTATGTTTTAAGAAGTTGACTATCAAACTTAATACTGTAAACAATCTCACGCATTCGGAGGCATCTTCGTTAACTTGACAGTGAAGATATATTATTGCCTCCGACTGCGTGAGATTGTCTATAGTGAAAGAGGGAATTTTGTGGCAAAGTGGGCAAATTATTGAATTGAAGAAAAAAAAGCACTTCAAGTGGGAGTCGAACCCACTACGTCATGATCTCTAGCCATACGCTCTAAAATCTGAGCCATTCGAGGACACACACTCGTGAATCCTTTCCTTCCATAATTTAATATGCATGTTGAAATGAATTAAAAATCAAACTCACTCATCACTGGCCGTCGAGATCCATTACCTGTCACTCAACTTCATCGTCATTCGAAGATTTCAGTAGCAGATTCAAGCAGATGATCTCTAACCACTTTTTATTTTCTTTGATTTAATAATTTGCCAACTATGCCACAAAATTCCCTCTTTCATTATATGCATTTCGGACACAATATTGCCACTTTCAACTGTTTATAGTATCAAGTTTAATAGTTAACCTCTTAAAACATAATTTTCTGACAATATTTTCTGGTCATCTTGTTTCCATCTTTTTCAAAGTTCACTTTTTACGTAGTACGGTTAAATTTTTATTTTATAGTTTTCAGTTAGGATTTTTCACAATATGGCGTTTGGTTGTCGCCATATTGAATTTTGTCACAATTTGGCGTCTGGCTGTCGCCATATTGAATTTTGATTATTACTATCATGTCTTCATTCACAATGTGGGGTCTGGTTGTCGCCATATTGGATTTTGATTACCGTCATGCCTTTGTCTAAAGGTTGTAGACGATGTGGTAACTTGATGACTCTCGTTGAAAAAGGAAACATTCTCAATTGAATATTGATAGAAAGATTCATCTGTGAATTGAAAAATCCACGATTAAAATGAAGTTATTTTTTGTGAATGTCTAACAGAAAACAACTACTGATTTAATGAACATCCTGTTTATATTTTCAACAAATCAATTGATGACTCTCGTTTCGGGCGTCCATCTCAATGGATTCCACGGCGTTTGAATGCTTGTATCTGCAATCGTCTTCAGGTGAATACTAACAAGTTCAGGTGCTACTTACCAATTCATGTGTCTGTCGGTGCAATGTTTCGTGTAATTCCGCCATGTGCAGTGGTGCGTGTTATTTCGCGCGGTATGATGGTGCGTGAAGTTTCGCGCCTCTGCCGCCAGAACTAGTGGTTTCCAAAAGTTCTTGATCTCAATGCTTGGTTGACTAAAGGCGTTATTGGCATCGATGTAGGCGGCCTCTTTGAACTTTTGTTTGAACCAATGCTCCTCACTATGTAGAACACTTGCGTTGTCCCATAGAATTCGATGGTGCTCAGTCCAGGCGTGGTCAGCAATTCCCGATTTTGACGTTTCTCCACGTTGACTACATTTCTTGTGCTCATCCATTTTTACCGATAACGGCCTTTTTGTCTCTCCAATTGGGTAACTCCGGATTGGAAGCAGCTCTTGATGTTGAAATTCTTCTGATCTTCTCGGAGACACCTCTGATGTACGGAAGGCAGATCACTGTGCTTTGTTGTTGCTCTCCAGATGTCTCCGTTCCCTGGAGTTGTTCAAATACTTCTCCTAGGAGTTTCTTGGGGTATTCGGCATCAAGTGACTCCTCGTCGCTAAATATGTGCATCGCTCTCTCTACCAATGTTCTCACGATCCTTCTGGAACTCGGATAGTTGGAGCTGTAGTTGAGATACTGTCCCGTATTTGTCTTCCTTCTGTAGACAGAGACACGTATTTCATCGCCTATTCTCTCAACGTTCACATCGAGGAAGGGTAAGGCACTGTTGGTTTCCATTTCTATCGTGAATTTGATCGAATCCTCGGTTTTGTCAATTCTTGAGAAGAAATCCTGCAGATGTTTATCTCCGTGATTCCATTTAATGAAAGTATCATCCTTGTTCCTCAACCACAGCTTTGGTTTGTATTCTGCCTCCCGTATAGCCAATTCCTCGAACCAATCCATGTATATGTTGGCGATAATTGGAGGTCCGTCAACTTGAGAGAAGAATCGGTCCTTTTCCTGGAAATGTGGGTTCTGTAGGCAGCACTGCAGTAATATTGCTTGCATGAGAAGGTCAGTCCTCTCGTGGACCTGGTTATCCTCTTCGAGTTTTTTTTTATTATGCTAAAGGATTCCTCTATAGGGACATTGGTGTAAACACACCAATGGAAAAAGAAATATTGCTGTTGTTCTGAACAGACAATAGTTATTAAACAAGACAAGATAAACGAGAGTTCTTTTTTTGTTTTCAGGGTATTAGTAAAATTGCCTTTAAAAAAAGATGAGTCCATTTATTAGTAGCTTAATTAATACTTTTTCTATTAGAGATATCGAAATACCATTCCGCACAGAGTGTTTATTTTTGGGATAAGTTTCAGTGAGATTGTTAGTTTTGCAGCAGCAAAAGGGTTGAGATATATGGAAAAGATAGAATTTTATGCCTTTCCACAAGCTTTTATTCAACTCCACTTTGTATGTATGTATGTTGTTATAGTTTTCCAATTAAAGTGAAATTTGGTAGGTGTTCATAATTCCGGTGACAATGCATGATGGAATTTTTGTCAGAAAAATATGACGGCTCCAATATGGCGGACAAGTTTTGTGATCATGGTTCGAATCTATTCAAACTTGGTATGTGGGGATCAGAGATCACAATTTTTAAATTCAATATGGCGGATCCAATGTGGCGCGAGTTTTGTGGTTATAGGCATATTCCAATAAAAATTGGTATGTGGAGTTTTTGGGTTGGAGATCATGATTGTTTTGTCAAAATCTACGAATTCAAGATGGTGGCTCCAAGATAGCGACGAGTTTTGTGATTCCATTCAAAATCGGTGTGTGGGGGTTTTTGAGGTTGGACATAATGATGATTTTGTCAAAGTTCATGAATTCAAGATGTCGATGTATTTTGTTATTATGGCCCGATTCGATTCAAAATTGGTATGTATTTTATGGGGATTAGATATTATCAATGAAAATAGTTTGTGGCATTCAGACGAGAAAATGGAAACTAGAGCTGAAAAATAAAAATGTGGATCGGCCGGGATTCGAACCTGGGACCTTTCGTTTTTTAGTCGAACGCTCTGCCAACTGAGCAAGGACTGGTGGCTCACCAGCGGATAGACCAATATGATTTCATTAGGTGTCCATGCGTGAATGAACATGAACATTGAAACTCATCATCTTCGTTACTAACAGGGAACTTAATTTAAAAGTGTGAATCCACGGTTTCGAACAAGGACTGGTGGCTCTGTTGGCAGAGCGTTCGCCTAGAAATCGAAAGGTTTCAGGTTAGAATCCTGGCGGATCCACATTTTTATTTTTCAGTTCTAGTTTTCATTTTCTCATTTGAATGCCTCAAACTATTTCCATTGATATTTAATTACAGACGCTATCCACTTCATTATTTGGATATTATCAATGTTTGTCAGAATTCAATGAGATGACTAATAATAATGAATAAAAAAAATTAAGTCAAGGTTTCATTCAAATGCACTTAAAATGATAAAATATGTTTTTACTTTTTTGACCTAGTTATTCTGTGAGTAGTAGATTCGAAAGCTTGCCGCAAATATAAAATTCCATTCTTGCGCGGCAATATTTCGAATCTGCTACTTACAGAATAACATAGATCAAACAATTAAAGAAATATTTTTTACTTTTTAGTGCATATGTATAAAAGCTTTCCTCATCTTTTTTTATCATTTTCATTCGATTTGATTTCGATGAATTCCATCAATGACTTCTATTGTGGGCTTCATGAAATTACTTTCGTACACTTTGGTACTTCAATTCCAATAATACAGTGCTTCTCAAAAGTCCCTCCTCCCCTCTTATTTTTGGAATGATTATACATAAACAAGTGAAATTTGGAAACTGAATATTAAAGGTTGTAAACTTCCCTACTAGTGATGATAGATGACGGAATCGTCAAAGATGACGCCACAAGGCCATTGTGACCAATAATTTCAAATGGAACCCTACGGCAAGCGACACCTCTTTTGGAAGGTATCGAAAAAACCTTTTCAATGATACTTCTTTTGTTTGTGTTTATGGCAGTTTCAATGGCTCATTAGTAAACATTAAAATTCAAATTCTATCCAGTATGATATTAATTACTGATTTAAGAATCAGTATCTACTTCAAGAAGTTGCTCGAATTGACCTCCATTTACTTCCTGACAGTGGAATATCCTATTTTTAAACTCTTCTCGTACTTTTGCAAATGTGTCTGCGGAAACAGCCTCACATTCTGCAATAATACGTTGTTTTAAAATGTCAATATTGTCAGATTCAGTGGCGTGAACCTTCGATTCAAGGTACCCGCACAGAAAAAAATCCAAAGGTGTGAGGTCCGGTGATCAAGCTGGCCATTCCGTTGAACCTCGTCGTCCAATCCATCTACCACGATACTCCTCATCCAAATACCGTCTTACTGCACCGTAATAGTGTGGAGGAGCACCATCCTGTTGGAATGTTATTTCCAAATTGCCAATTTCATCTGGAATGTCTTCCAAAATTTCGAAGATTAACGGTTCTATTGCGTTTTGCAACAGCTCCAGATAAACCTCACCAGTTAAATTAGTATTTGAAGAAAGAGGCCCAACGATGTGGTTTCCCAGGATACCTGCCCAAACATTCACCTTCTGGGAAAATTGGGTATGGGTTTCACGAAACAGGTGAGGGTTTCGCGTCACTTCAATACCTCACATTCTGTGTATTTACATTTCCATTTAGATCGAAAGAACTTTCGTCACTAAAACAAATTGTTTTGACATAGTCTGGCTGTTGGTTGATTTTAGTTTCCATATTTTCACAAAATTCTAGTCTTCGGTCTGGGTCGTCGTCTGATAGTTGATGAACCATTTTTAATTTGTATGGATGAATGTTTTTTTTTTTCAACGCCCTGGGTATTTTATTTCGACTGACTTCACAGGTAGATGCAACGTGAGTTGTTGAAGAAGTAGGATCAACTATTACTTCCGCCAGTATATCAATTTTTTTCTCATCAGAAATTTGTGGTCTGCCAGATCGTTTCGCATCATTAATACTACCCGTTGTTTCAAACTTACGAAGAAGCTCCCCTAAATAGTCCTCGAAACGGGGCGATCGGGAAACCTCTCATTGAAAATGTGTTCTGCTGCATGAATATTTTGTCCAGTTTCACCAAGAATTAGGATCGCTGCTACTTTATCACCTAAAGCACGTACCGATTCGCTTCTTGAAGCACTCGAACTTTCCGCTCACAATAGTTTAACAAATTATTAAAATGTACAAAAATATCAAAAGGACCAAAAGCTGCTAAAACATTTAAACGTTCGATCAACAATACACAAATTATTGAATGTACAAAAACTTGGACAATTACAAAAACGACGAATTAGGGAGACTAACAAAAACGTCAGCTTATTTGACAACTATCCAGAGGCGGAGCTTGAATTTGGAATTTTAGTATTAACTGATTTAATTCATCACAGCTTTGCGTTTTTCAAAAGCGAGTTGCCAAAACTGTCATATTACACAAACAAAATTAGTATCATTGAATAGGTTTTTTCGGTACCTTTCAAAAGAGGTGTCGCTTACCGTAGGGTTCCATTTAAAATTATTGGTCACAATGGCCTTGTGACGTCATCTTTGACGATTTCGTCATCTATCATCACTAGTAGGGAAGTTTACAACCTTTAATATTCAGTTTCCAAATTTCAGTTGTTCATGTATAATCGTTCCAAAAATAAGAGGGGTGGAGGGGACTTTTGAGAAGCACTGTATGTGTGATTTGATCTTTTGGTTACTCAATACGGAAAAGCGTCCTTATTGTTTTTACGTTTGTGGAATTAGTTATAGTATTCTGATGGGACTTTTTTAACTCCTACGAATCTTTTTTGATATTTTTCAGCTACGTTATAGTTGTTGGAATTACTGTGATGCAAATCATTTACTCAACATTTTCACCTGAGAATGTAACCCGATGAGCCACGGAAACAAAACTATCTCTGGCTATGTTTACACAATCAAATATCTCTATCGGCCGGACTGTAAACAGTTCTACTTATAATATTTCATATAAATTCAGAAAAACTTTTGTATTTCATCGATCGTAACTCATTATTCAGATTTTGGAAGGCTCACACTATGAACTCTGAAAGGGGTAGAATGGAAGGCAATTTTCTGTGGACCGAATCTCCCTCATGAATAAATTCATCGACGGTGTTTTCGTGAATATCTCTTTTTGTGGAGCCTATAAACAAACTTCAGCATCTTAAAAAGATAGAGGAGAACATTCGGTTAAACCTGTAAGAGAGTCATGAATGCCTGAGAGATCACGGTCTCGTAAAGTTGAGAACAAAGCTCACTTCATTGCGAATTCCAGGGTTTCCACATAAAAGTTTGCACGGCTGGGATGAACGCGAGCACGATGAGGTTCTGTATATTTTCATGAAAGGTTCGCCAAGGAGGCGTGGTGGGAGAAATGGTGTCGAAAATCCATTCCATTACATCTTAATAAGAGACAACAATAGTATACTACGAGCCACAAAGCGGCAATTGCGTAATTCTAGGGCGTAATTTCCTAAAGAATACTCAACCTCTTCTACGACTACATATCAGTATTGTTGAAATTTAAATATGTCCAAAGTAGGTTTTGCCTTATGTATCATTACAGAGTCACGATATGGGGCGAATTATTTTTTTCCAGGCATTGATCACACTAGAAGTTATATTACATTACTTCAACTGTCTACTTCAGCAAAATACCATAAAATTAGTTTCTGAAAATACAAACCCATAAAAAAATGGAAAAATACAGTTTCAGTGTGACTTCCAATCTGTCAATTGCCAAACATATCCATGATCGCAAAATTTAGTCCAAAACGATATACCAAATAATCCCAAAAAATTATGGTACTTTGTATCCAAAACTAACCAAAATAACAACATTCACAATAAAATGAAATTTGCTGTGGTTTTTGCGTGAATTTTCCAGGCCCTGTGATTCATTTCCTAACTTGAAAGTGGAGATAACTCACTTCAAAAAAGTTGATTATTATTTTGGTGAATTTCCATAAAATTGTGCTATTTTAATTTTCAAATAATATGAGAACAATTTTTCTGGGAAGAATGTGACGAAGGTTTTTCATTTCATCTAACGAATATATTCCAAATGGTATTTTTCGTTCAAAATTATTTTTCGTCCCACAAGTTCAAATTTAGTTGGATTTCACGGGAATCGGGACCAGGGAGTAAAACTATTTTTTTCTTGCTAACGTTTCGGAATCGTTTATTCCTTTTTCAAAGCTGAAATGACAATAGTAACATGTAGTAGACGAAAAACGAACTCAATTTCTATGATCCACCTTTAAAATTTAGTTATTCCTGATTATGAATTCAACTTCAGACAATTGTTGCGAGGTGGTGATCGAGACAAATTCCTGTCGGTAAAATACTGTAACGAACCTAGGCCGGACCTGTCGCCTCATTCGTTGCCATCAACAACGATGATGTCATCCCCGGAGATATCCGAGAACAATCCAGTCGCGCCGCCGCGGACAACAACGGTCAATATTGGAAGCAACTGGAACATGCTGGTCGCCAACCGCCAGAATTGGAAATATCGAGAATTCTGTAACGGAGATAAATAGGCAGCACTCAAGAGGGCAGAGCAGTCGGAGTCCCAGTCTGAACGAGCCCATAGGATCGATCGATACAGTGGCGTAGTTAGTAATATAAATTAGTTGTGAATTTAAGTGTGAAATGAATTAGTAAAACCAAGTTAAGTTTATTCACGTTACAATACACATTGGCACAAAATACACATTACAAACTTTAAAATTAACGTAAAACAAGCAGAGACACATTAAAATATAGACGTACGTATGGTCAATAAGCAACTGCACATCTCCCTGAAACATTCGAGCGCTGTGTAGCTATAAAAACCAAAAACTGATTTATCTATTGTTCGTAAATCTGTTCTTTTCTTTGTACTTTTCTAGAATATGTGTATATATTTTGGTAAAATTTTGTGTGTCGCTTTTTTGGTTCACTCTACTTTCCTAGAGGTTAATTTGGATCATTTCTCCTAACAATCTCTTTGGATAAGTTGTCTCTCTTTCTAGAATTCTTACCGAATCGAAATTACAAGATGCTTCAAAATGGTGAGCAGCAAGTGCTGTTTTTTATTTTTTATTTTCATTATTTTCGTAACAGTCATATTTATGCTGGTACATTCTGGTTTTTACATACTGTTTAATTGGTCCTATGTAACATTTTCCGCATTCACAGGGAATCCTATATATCAAACATGAATCTGATTCCGTCGGTATTCTGTCTTTCAACTGAGTGAATAATTTTTCTGTTGTTTTTGATTTGTAAAAGGCGAACTTGTGATAATCCGTTGATAAACAATCTTTAATTTTGTATGAGAGTCCATCAATAAATGGAAATTTGAAAAAGAGACATGTTTCTTTGGGGAGAATCTCTTGCCTATCTGTTCTGTAGCTTCATTGATGATGATATTAATCAATTTCGCGGGGTAGTTGTCATTTTTTAATAAGTTTTTTATTTTGCCTATATTTTCCGTGTGGAAGCAATCATCGCTGAGCGTAATTGCTCTAGAAATCAAGTTGGAAGCTGTATTCACCTTTTGGCTTAGCGAGTGTTCTGACAAATAGTTCAATATTCTCCCTGAATTGGTAGGTTTCATGTACCAATTACTGAGTAATTTCCCATTGTTTTGTTTTGCGATCCGAAGGACTTAGAACGGTAGTTTATTTGCTTCTTCTATTTTTAACGTGAATTGAATGTTGGATTTCCCATGGCTGTACCCTCTTCTTGTTTGTAACATATTCCATCAAATATGAAATAGCTGGAGTCAAAAATAAAGTCGATAAGTTGTTCCCCATTCTGATCTCAGAATATCTCTGACTATCTTTTTCGGAATTTTTGTAAAAAAAGATCCGGAGAGATTAGGATTTGTTTATGCGGTAAAACAATATCTTTGGAAAATTCTTTGAACTCCATGAAGTTTCTAATGCTGTATTGGAAGGTTGTTGTTGAATACTAAAAAATTTGGTGAATGAAACAAGCTAGATTATACGTTGGGGAATTTATACCGTTTACGACAGGTCTAAGGTGCATCCCCTGTTTGTGAGTTTTTCTCAATCCATATAGACGAGGAGCCACTGACATCAACTTCTTCGCCTCACAAAATTTGACCAAAATATATACACATATCCTAAAAAGGTATAAAAAAAGAACACATTTCCGAACAATAGATAGATCAGTTTTTTGTTTTTATAGCTACACAGCGCTCGAATGTTTCAGTGAGATGTTCAGTTGCTTATTGACCATAGACCAACGTACGTCTATATTTCAATGTATCTGTGCTTGTTTTACATTAATTTCGAAGTTTGTAGTGTGTATTTTGTGCCAATGTGTATTTTACTGACAGGAGTTTGTCTCGATCACCACCTCGCAACAATTGTCTGAAGTTGAATTCATAATCAGGATTAACTTAATTCTAAAGGTGGGTCATAGAAATTAAGTTCCGTTTTTCGTCTACTACATCTAACTATCGTCATTTCAGCTTCGGAAAAGGAATAAACGATTACGGAACGTTGGCAATGAAAAAATAGTTCTACTCCCTGGTCCCGATCCAACTAAATAGTATTTTAACCACGCTTTTTATACATGCTCTACAATATTTCAACTTTGGAAACTGAAAACAGTCTGCAAATGGAAGTTAAGCCGACACTCAGAGCCGTCATGGTAACACTTTCAATTGTTTATTCGAATAAATATTTTTTTTGTCGAAAAAAGTCCATTTTTCTCAAAGAAGAGATGGCAGAAATTGGAAATAGGATGGGGCTTGGTTTGAAGTCGTTGTCCGCAAGTAGAATGAAAACGTTAATCAGAAAATTCAGTATACATTTCAGGAATTGTTATCCACATCTTCAGCAGACGTACAAGATCTAGAAAGATACAATTATAAATATGAGCATGTTACAAAATGGAGTAAACCTATACTTACAAACATAATGTGAAATAAAAAACCAGAATCAGAGGATTGTTGGACTAACCCTTTACGAGTCCTTATTCTCCTTCTTTCCATCCATCTCCATCCATCTGTGTGTGTATAAACTTCAGCCTTTTGATTGTTGAAAGAATGACCATAATAATATGTATGGAACGACAATATCGCAGAATATTGACGGCTATGACAGTTTGTTATTCTGGTTGAACGACATCTTACGGCGCTACTCGCTGTGTGCATTAGGCTGGAGGGGATAGATGAAACTATGACAGGGGTTCATGGTGGCACAAGTAGGTAATGTTCCTGGTTATCACTAATCACAAGCACAAGCTGAAAACTTTCAGTTTCTGAGATCTCCCCGTTCATCCACAAATCCCTTAAGAAGATTGTATCATACTTCAGATGAATAAACATTATTATTATTATTGTAGAGGCAACGGTCACGGTTGGGTAGTATAACAACAATCATACATATAATAACAATGAGCCCTCGCCATTGCTGTGTAATCGATTGCAAAAATAGTACGTGTAAATTTCATGCATTTCCAACTGCATCACAAAAACTGCAGCAAAGAGATAAGTGTTCTGTTATTTCACGATATCTCAATCTCCAATTCCAGGACGTGAGGTTTTCATTCGATAAATATTTGAGATGTTTTCGTTTTGTATTTGATCTTCTAGAAGTGGATAGTAAAAGTATTAACCAAGTTCCGTGGGACGGTGTTAGCCAGTGATGGAAAGCAACTGGCGACTTGAACTGCGAGTTGGGGAACGCCTGGATGGTGTTGTAAACTGATCATCAGCCTTATGAACAGAGGACAGAGATACTTTTGATGTATTTCCGAACTGTCTATCAAACACGGCATTCTATCAGGACAAAGTACTTCGCAGAGGATTACTAATTTGTGTTTTAATTTTCACGAACTGGTTTTGGTTACAAAAGCAATTGGCCCTACATCTGAACTAATGTTAAATGTTATGCAGTTCAAGTACTGAGAGTAAACATCGTTAATTGTACTGTATAAGCAATACCCAATATTTTGTGGACAATTATACGTGTTAGAGAGTGTTGAACGTGTTTGTATTATTTAGTGACCGTTCAACGTTCTTACATCCTTGCAAAGGTAAAAGTGGGATCCCATATTCAGGTACAATTGTGAACCTCATTCCTTTTCTGATTACTATATTATTTGAGAATTTCATTAAATAGTTTTGCGTTGAATCTGATGTTATTAAGTGGTTTCGCAACAAATTAAATCTAGCCAGGGTTATATGGGTACTTTTTCAATTTGTTAAACTACTTTGCTCCCTTACTTTTTCATGTTCTCAAGAGCTTATGAACCTGCGACCGTAATAAACTAACAACGAGCCAGCACATTACTTGCCGTACCTAAAAGTACACCGAAGTAGCATTACTTCATGATACTCGAAATATCATAACTTTACATGGATAACCTCCAAATGCGGTGAACTATCGTATCAATACACATATTTTTTATCATTCACTTACTTTTTTCTTTGACAGAAAAAACTTCGATTAATCTGGAACTAGCAGTGAGCACAAAATTGTTACATCGTCGTAGATTATTCATAAATTGTTATTAAAATTAAATTGTTACGTAGTGAGTATTGGAAATGAGACAGGAAAACTTCAGCTATCGAGTCACTGGAGGGCATTACCATACACAGTGAATAGTGAACCACAACATTTGGAAACAGTGGACTCCTTATATTTGAAAATGATTTTGGGTAGTCCCAGGATAGATACGGTTACTGAGTGGAAGATGTCTCTTGTATAATGGTGTGACTGTTTAATACATCTGATACACTCGAGGTGGCAGAGATGTGGAAAAGTGGTAAAAGGATATTTGAATTTAGAGATGAAAACGGATAAAGGAAGAGAACTTTAAATAAGTTAAGGCAATCAAATTCTGTTTGGTCATTGACAGAATTTGTACCGAGTGAATTTTTGGATTTGTGGGTTTTGAGGATTTCCAAAATGTTCAACTTGGGGCCTTTGGGGCAGAAATGTATTAGATTCACATTGTTGTTCACCTCGAAGTTTGAGTGTCCAGATTCCAAGAGGAGGTTTGCAAAAGCAGATTGGGTGTTACAAATGTCGGTGGGGCGGTATTCATTAAAGAGGTTGACGTGTTCTTCAAGACGTTCTGTAAATTTCCTACCGGATTGTCCAACGTAAACAACAGGACCTTCTGGACATTTGAGTTCATAGACATCTGATCTTTCAAGTCTGTCTCGTTTGTTTTTGGAGTCAAATAAATACGTACTTAGGTTGTTCAGAGTTTCATAAAAAATATGTGAATTGTCACTAGACAAGTATTGACCTATGGAAGTGAATGATGGGCCCAAGTAGCAAAGAGTATATTTTTTGGGGGTTTGGGTTGATAAAAGTGATGGGTTGAGGTGTTTGTTCAGTTATATGTTGAGGATAACAACGGTTACCTTCAACATCGCATCGTTTGTGCATCTGTCTGTCCAAAATTTGAGTAATTCACACCAAAACCAATGTATATTCAGTTCATTTCAGGAAACAATCTGTAAACATGGTGAGAAAATATGTCGATTTGTTTGCCACCAATTTGTAAAACATTGTTGGTTACAATAGGTTAGTTTGTGTTCCTTTCCTTCACGTAAGATTTTGAAGGGATTCATATTTCTGTAGACCTGACCTAGACGTGTCTTATGGTTTTCGTGTTTGCCTAACAGTATTACAAAAATGAAGACATTTTGAAGTGAGTTAATTTTTGTTTCAGTAGAGTTATTTTTTATTCCATTTTTTCATAGTCAGACATATCAATTCTTACCCCTCGAAATTTCGCTTTCAACTTCCACCAATTACTATATCAACCCATAGAATCAAACTCGAATAAAAATAGGTCTCCTCGATTGACTACCTCAATCACCTCGTGTACATTTCTCTACCTCTCTGATATCAAAAGACGTGCCCTGGAAATTACTAGCAATTCATTCGATCGGGACTCTGAGCGCTCAGGTCAGTTTATCCTGAGAAACTCCCATTAAACTGATATTGAGGCCTGATTTGTTTATTGATTGGATCCCTAATTGCGGGAGGGCATTTTGTGAACTTAGTTGAAAGCTTTCACTGAAAGCCAAGTTGGAAATCGTTCAAAAAGTTTTATCGACTAACTCGCAAACCATATAGAAATTCGAAGTTTTTTCAGCGATGGGAAAAGTGATTGGGATGTTTTTCATTCCATGTTCTTTTCTTGTTGGATTGGTATGAACTCCCATCTTCTGAAGGAACAATATATTATTATGATTTTTTGAGGAATTCACTTGATGTTACAAGGAATTTGATTCTTCTGATATTTTCCTTTTTTCAGAGTTGTGAAAACTTCAATCCAAAAAAAACGATGACACAATTTATCTCTTGACTGTAATTATCATCCAGTTGACATACAATGGGACATATTTCTATTGGAAAAACAATATTTATATTTGTATGTAAAAGTTCTGGTTCAAAAATATCACTGCTCCTATGTATTCTTACAAGAGAAAAGAAACAGAGTACAAACTCAACGGTTTTCCTTCGGTTTCATTCAATTCCATCGATATAAAAAATGCAAATATTGAGATCTAGGATGGTTCTGAAAATACTCTGATCCATTAAACAGAAGCTCACATAGTATAGTACTCACTTCCAATCTCTATATTGATACACTTCGCGACATAATAACTAATAATCTACAAAGTAAAACATTGAATTCGCAAAATCACTATTATTGAAAAATGGATAACGTTCTGACCAGACAGAGATCGTTTGAAAAGCTGAATTTATTACATTTCTCACATGTAGAGTGTAATATCATTCACTGGGAGTGCATTATGGTTTTTGGTGGCCCATTGGGTATATGGTCGAAAAAACCAAGAAAAGTCCGTGCAATATAACTACTTAATACTGTTCTCATGTTCTATATTTGTTCGTAACAATCATATTTCATTTACATAAATTTTTAAATAGTTAGATTTATAGATTTATTAAAACCTTCATACTCATAAATAAAACAACAGAAAATTCAAAATCAAACTAAATTTAAATAAAAACATATAACAATTTCACAAAGGTAGAATTAAAAACCTTAGTAAGGAGAAAAGAAAATATGAGGGTAGATTGATTGAAAATATCATCAATACTTATAAAAACAACCAGTAATGAAAAATAATCTGAGTTTCAGTTTAAAATTATTTATTATATTTGAATTTCTCATATTATCAGGAAGTTGGGTGGATAATTCGGCACCTACGTAAGACTAACTACTTCATCTGATTTAATATTGTTCTCATGTCCTGAATTTGTTCATAACAATCATATTTTATTCCCATAAGTTTCCAAATAGATACAGTGATAGATTTATCAAATCCTTCATGATCATAATATGAAACAACAAAAATTGATAATCAAACCATATTTACATAAAAAAATATAACAATTTCACAAGGGTAGAAATAAAAATATTATTCAAAAAAAATATATGTTTTTAAGACAAGCCTACCAACTTCATATTTGCGACGAGCTTCTGAATCTGCCATTCACAGAATAACCTAGATCAAACAATTGAGGAAATTATTTTTTTCTTCTTAGTGCATTTGTATGAGAGCTTGTCTTTTTTTTCGTAATTTTTATTCAATTCTTTTCAGTCATTCATGATATCCGTCATCTCATTGAACAATGACAAAAATTGATAATCTTCGACCCCAAAAAACCCACATACCAATTTTGATTGTAATCGAGCCATCATAAGAAAACACGTCGCCATCACGTGGCCGCCATCTTAAACTCATGAATTTGGACAAAACATCATGATGTTCGACCTCAAAACCCCCACACACCAATTTTGAATGTTATCGGGTTATAGTCATGAGACTCGTCGCTATATTGAATTTATGTCGTGTTCGTGATCTCTGTCTCCTACAACCTCCACCGATTTTGAATACAATCGAACCGTGATCACCATATTGGAGCCGCTATTTTTTCTTTTTCCTCTAGCAAAAATTCTATAATGTACTAGAGGACCCGACAGACGTTGTCCTGTCCAAATTTCTATGTTCCCTGAAATGTTTTTCCCGAAAACTCTCGTCCGCGTAGAATTTCTTTTTTTCTATGTTTTCCTTTATGTTGATCCATCTAGACTATGCTTTTGACTCCTTCCGCTTCCTGTTGTCCCGTTATCCCGTTTCCCTGTTATCCCGTTTTTTAATCATCCCGTAATTCCGTTTCTCCGTTATTTCCCCATCCTGTCATCACGTTATCCCGTTATCCCGTTTTTTCGTTATCCCGTTACCAGTTATCCCGTTATCCCGTTTTCCTGTTATCCCATTTTTTCTTCATTCTGTTATCCCGTTTCCCCTTATCCCCTGTTCCTGTCATCCCTTATCCCGTTCTCCCGTTTTTTCGTTATCCCGTTATTCCTGTTATCCCGTTTTCCTGTTATCCCGTTTTTTCTATAAAATAAAGAAAAATTAAAAAAATAGGGGTTGATCGTAGAAGGTTGAAAATCGATAGTAATATGAATTTTTTCAAGTAATATGAATTTTTTTATTTTACGTCGTGACAAAATAAAAAAATGGAGTTGATCGTAGAAGGGTGAAAATTCAGGGTTGTATGTATTTTTGAATGCTGTATCATGAAAAATAAAAACAATTTTTTTTTCCAAAAAATCAAAACCAAAATTAAGGGGTGGACCACCCTAACATTAAGGGGATGATTTGTGAATCTGAACCATCCAGGGCGCCACCCAAACGCATACAAAAAAAATTCATTCATATCGGTCCAGCCGCTTAGGAGGAGTTCAGTGCCACACACGTACAGTAGAATTATATATATATATATATATATATATATATATATATATAAAGATTGTCGCCGGAAGATAACAATGCATTTGTAAATATAAATAGCACGGTATGCATTTATTCATTGAAAATAAAGTATTATCTACAAGATTATCTGCGTCTATTCCATGAATAAGGCTTGAAACGCTCTTCTGGAAAACGAAAATTTTGTTTAGTTTTATAGAGCTCACGACGATATTGTAAGTAATGTGGGAATATACAACAGCAAAGTATATAGTAAGGGAGGCGGCGACAGTCGGCTGTCATTATTTCTACAAAGCTGATTCTTTCCCTATTTTTTGTTGTGTTGGTATTAGAAGTGAAAAAATGATAGTCTACCGCTCAAAAGCGTTGCTTTTGAAGGTCTGCCACCCACATAATAAAACCTGTTTGATCATTCCTACAAGGCTGATTTTTTTCCACTGGTAGTTTATTCAATGAAATGACCGGAAAATTAGTTACTGGAAATTTGTTGTTGTTAAAGCCTAGGTAGACTCAACGGAATGCACGGTTTCCCGACCGCAGCCGCTGCGGCGATCCATTACAGGACACTCTAAATCATTGCATTTACCGGCATCAATTGAAAATCAACAGAGCAATTTTTTTTCTACAAGCAGTTCATTTAACTTATTGTTGAATAAGCGTCGTCTACTTTCAGTACAAAGTGGCTGAAACCGGCGTCTCACGGCGCGAGACTTAACGAGCTTGGCTTGGAGGATTGTGCAGAAGTAGGGTTTAGGCTATCACGAACCTGATCGGTCTCACGGCGTGTATAAATTGACCGATCCGTCGTCTACCAGTGGCTGGAGGTTGGTGCACGAGCCTAGGAAGGGATGCATTGTCCAGTGCAATAGTTATTCAGTTTGGAACGGATAGTGAGGATGGCATGTGCAGCATCGTATTATTATTATTTCTGTGGTCCCGAATGACATCCTCTTCCTCAAATAAAGCTAAGAATTCGATTACTGCTTCTGAATTCTACTCCATATAAAAACATTATACTTTGCCACCAACAAACTCTCTCTCTCTCTCTCGAAGTCACCTGTCTCCCGTCGTAGCCAACACTGTCGACAGGCACCCTCGCAGCGTGAGACCGCTCAACAAACCATACAGTACGAGCTTGCTAGTCACGCCTCGCGTCTTTGATGTTTGAAGAATTTACCGACATTTCATGGGAACGGTCGAGTCACCTCGAGCTTGCGCTTGACAAGTCTCGATCCTACGCCAGTCGACAATTCTCAAGACTCGGGAGTTGACGAGCTCAGTTTGGGGATTGTCAAGAATAGATTAAGGTAATTGAGATAATAATATAAACACTATTACATGCAATTAATTAATATTTTATGCAATTAATGTAATAATAAAGCTGCTTCATCCATCATTTCAATATATTTACATAGAAAAACAAAGCACTATGAATACGAAAGAGAAAAGACAAAATGATGAGAATGGGAAGCTGTTTTCCAACTTGACTTTATTATAAAGTAGCGAAGCTTCAATCATGTGCCCGCGCTATAACTTTAGGTACGTCTACCAAAGCCACCTGGTACTGAAAGAAGACGGCGCCTATTCAACAATAAGTTAAATGAACTGCTTGTGGAAATAAAATCAGCTTTGTTGATTTTCAATTGATGCCGGTAAATGCAATGATTCACAGCGGCCTATAACAGAACGACGCAGCGGCTGCGATCGGGAGACGGCGCATTCCGTTTGAGTCTACTAAGGCTTTACCAACATCAGATTTTCCCTAGGACAAAATTTTTTGGTCGTTTTATCACTAATGGAGAAAAAAAAATCAGCCTTGTAGAAATGAGTCAAACAAGTTTGTACTTTCAACACTTTTTGTGGGTTGTAGACCTTTGAAGGCAACGCATCTGACGCGGCAGACTATCATTTTCCTGTACTGTAAAAAAGTTTCATTCTTGTAGGTATAAGAATTTTACATAATGGTTTTTCACATTTTACATAAATTGTTATTAATGTTGGCAACGTGTAAAGCTTGGCAGACTTGTACTTCCATGAATTAAATTGTATCAACAATTGTTGAACTAAATATTAGCTTTATGGATATGGGAACAGAATTCATGTCGTCGCCTCCCTCACTAATACATTTTAAAGTTGTTTTATTGAAAATGAACTTCAACTGTGTAACTGCATAGTATCCACTGATAACATTTCAAATGACATGTTTTATACTTGATTCCCAGGTCATGATGCTATCAATATGAGTAAAGTACCGAGAAATTTGGTGTTATCAGACGAATCGATGACTTCATCGCCTCCTTCAACCTGAAGATCATCATTTTTCTATTGGTCCTGCAATAGAACTGCATCGAAACCGTTTTCTTCGCATTCACCACCAAATGATTTTCGTAACTCCAATTTGTGAAGTCGAAGCTCATTATATGAATTTTTTCTTGGAGTTTATCTGAGTAACTGGCAAGCGTGGCGTTATCTCCATACAGAACTACATAATCTGTGGTAACAGGATTTGGCAGATCGCTAATGAAGAACAGAACAATGAGGTGACCCGATAAAGATCCTTGAGGAACCCCAAAATCAATTTCATATGATTGTGACAGACAATTGTCAGTAGTAATATCCCTAGGACATTGATAATAGACGAGATAATTTTAAGACAATCGAAAGCTCGTTCTTTGGTAACAGCCCGAAGGCCGAGGGCTGTTATAGCAACGAGCTTGAGAAATTTGGCATCAAATTATGAGGCATTTGTCAATGTCCTAGGGATATTCGGCGAAACATTTTTTGACAAAAAAATGTATAACTCAACCCGATAAAACCTTTATTTATTTATTAGAAGTACAGTTATTGAAAGTACAATTTATAAAATTTAACTTAACATTAGATTCGTTGCTGTTCTCTACTATAGAAGATCTATCACCACGCATTATATTTATGATCTTGTTGTGGTGTTCTTGATCGAGATTTTAGTATGGTTTTATAGAATTTTGATTGCTATGACCAGTAACTTTCAGCAATTGTTGTTCTTCTACACCACTTTCTGCCAATTCGCTTACAGCAGATGATCTATTCGAGTGATTTGTTATCTTTTTGTCCTTTAAATTCAAGCCAATTTCCTCAGCAGCAGATTTATTCATTGTATTTTTTCCAACAGGTTTATTATCGCACCATTTGTCAGTTTCATTTTTCCAGTGTCGATTTGGTTTCAAGAACAGTCGTGGTGAAGTAATATTGTCGCCTCAGTTTATGAAAAAGACGTTCAGGGTAGCTTTGTCCTCCACTATTGGAAACCAACCATTTACTACTTGTTCAGCTTTCAGAACCACCTTGGCACGTTTTACTGAACACCGGATTGTATTCAATGCGATTTGTTGGAGAGTCATCGTTATTTTTCCCGATTTGAAAAAAATCCACCAGACAAGCAACTTCAAATTCACGCATAAGACCTTCAGGAGTTTTTTCATCCCATAGCAATATTATTTTGTTAACTTCAGACAAATTTAAGGAAACTGAACTGGACTTACATTTACATGGATCTGCTTGTAGTTTATTCCTGATTGCATCGCGGGCATCTCGGCCTGGTTTGAATACTATATTGTTAAACACGTCAATCATAATATTATAGTCATTATAGTACTTTTCTTGCAAAAGTTTGCACGAAACGTTCCACATTGTCTTCACCGTTGCTTCCTTAAATTCGATCCCGTTTTTCTTTCTCATATTGACCGCCCAATCTTTCAGTATCAACGCCAATTCTTCTGAACTTCTCATTCAATTCATATTCTCGTTCGCAGAAAAATTCCATAAATATTTCACATATATATTTGTGACTGTAGGTTGTATTTCAGGGAATTTTTTCTTTGGTTAGCGCATTCATACTCTGAACATTCGCATTGCCAAAACATGACATTTTGAAATCTATTACGAATGAAGTTGTCAAACTCAATCGTTTTGTCATAGTGACTTATAGTTGCACTGAATGCAATTATCAGTGTAATGTTGACATGATTGGGTGAAATTGTTTCATATGACACAAAATGACAAAATTTCAATGATTGTTAGAACTGTCAAAAAAATTTCTATTCAATAGATTTAATACATATTTTCTACTTAGAAGTCAACTCCTGTATGCCATCCGGTTAACACTTGGCTGAGTCCTACAGGAAAATAGTAATAAATAAATTACCCCATTGATTGAAGGGTCGTTTCCCTTTGGACCATTTAAACAGAACATAAATATATTTCTGTGAGATTCGAGGAATTTTGAGACAGTTTTCATATCTAAATAGTCAATATGCGTTCTGCCACAATAAGTAATCAATGCATTAAAGTTTACTGCTTGACTTTTGTCAACGTCACGTGGCAAACGGATCACCCGCTTATCTCTCTCCGAAGACTTGGAGCTGTACCAATCTCCATAACGCATTCCATTCCCTTGAAACAATTCCGGAATGATTGCTGGCTATTATCGCAGACAGCGACGACTGACATAAACTCTTTCCTCAACGTAACGGCGTGTCACTGACAATGAAAAACACACGTCTGAGAAACGTTTTCATTGCGACGTTAGTGGAACATTAAACGCTGAAAAAGGCCCCATTCTCCCAACGAAATCTCTCTGGAAACTCTTGGGTGATGAATATTCATCTTCCTTATAAAAGCCGATCTTGAGTTTGCGAGTGGTACGTAGCGGTTTTAATAAAACACTTAAATCAGGTTAGAATATAGCGTGGAACTAGGCGAAGGACTACTGCCTACATTCGATTCACTTTCTTCCAGGTAGATATCAACTACACATTATGCGAACAATAATATTCACAGTTATTCTGGTTGCTGGAAAATGACTCGTTAGCAGAATAACGTAAACTCCTCTTTTGGAAGGAAGGCACAGTCATCGGCCCCAACCTTTGCAAACTTTTCTTGATCATTGCTTCTAGTTACTTGCACCTCTTTTTTGCTCTGGCTAATTGTCTATTATGTTAGCAGCGTCGGTAGTAATAGGAAGAATTCGATTTCAATAAACAATTAATCTAACGGAATCGCATCGATAACTGAAGAAGCTGTGCTGACCACACTTACATCTTTGAACGGAAAAAAGGTAAATTGACTGTTCAGGAATGGTCAGAGGCACTTAGTGAAGAACTATTAGAATTATTAAGCATCTTTGAGATTTTTTTTTTTAAGATCGTTCACCAAAAAATGTAAGCCTAAAAAAGTATTTAGTCAAACATTAGTGGCTCCTCAGATTTCATTTGCGATGCTCTAGATTCAGGTGGACACTATATACGCCGACTTCAGCAAAGTATTAGGTGAAATAGACTAAACTCTAGTTCTAGCTGATTGGTGTAAGCATAGTGCTGTTGATATGGATATGGTCCACTTAAAGCATGGAAAGATGATACTTGAAGTGAATGGATTCAAATCACAGGTCTTCAAATCAGTTTCCGGTGTTCCTCAAAACAGCCATCTGTGTCCTTTATATTTCACTATTCACATAAATAGCATAAACAACTATTTTGAACATTGCCAAGTACTGCATTTTGAAGACTGCTCGAAAATTCAGGGTGACCTCGATATACTTACTAAATACTGAGGGAGAAATTCTTTTTTCAGCCCTAGAAAATATTTTGTCACAACATTCTCTAGGAACGAAAATACCATTGGTATACATATCATATCAATTACCCCAACTCAACATATGTCCACGAAATTAAAGATCTGGGTGTAACACTAGACATGAAATAGACTTTTGATACTCACATAAATGAAATAATCAAAGAGGAGAACATAATAATTGGGTTCCTAAGAAGAACTATCATCTTCCTATAATACGCCTTTTTCAACATCAATCTTTCATTCGCATGATTTAGAACCCCAAATATACTGTTTATGCAAAAATGATGGAGAATGTTCAAAACAAATTATTGTGATTTCTTGCTTTCAAAAAGAATATACTAATCCAGAACCATAACTATTGTCAACCAATACGAACACAATTTGAAATTGGTGCGCTCTGTAAATGATGAATAATGTCGAAAAAGGAAAATTTCTCATTTGAATAGAAAGATTTTTCTGTGAATTGAAAAATCCACGATAAAAATGAAGTGATTTTTTACGAATGTCTTGAAGGACCCCAAATCAAAAGAAAAAATCTAAAATTGAAAATTTGCATTTTCATTCAGATTTTCGATATTCTATTCCAATCCCAATTAAGAACTCATATAGATGAATGAGGCAAAGAAAAATGTTTTCCAAAAGAAAGTTCTCACCAGAAATCATTTGAGGCAATACATTTTTGTCGACAAAAATATATTTCACACTTCCACGATCATCAAGAAAACCGAAAAAAATGGGAAACACATTTTCGATAAGCAATCTCATTTCTTTCGGTCTTTCTAATGATCGTGGATACGTGAAATAGATTTTCGTAGACAAAAATGAATTGAAAACCTAGTGAATGTGATGCCTCTCTTGCTTCAATGTTACAAATGATTTCTGGAGAGTACTCTCTTTTGGAAAACATTCTTCTATGCCTCATTCATGAATATGAGTTCTTAATCAAGACTGGAATTAAAAATCAAATAACTATCTGAATAAATATGCAAATTTTCAATTTGATGATTTTTTCTTTTGAGTAAGGGTCCCTTCAGAATATCTATCAGCTGTAGTCAAGTCCAGCGTGGCTCTTACCGGGGAAATTGTTTAGCTGATACTTCGCCTATTATCCAAATACATACACTTACTTCTCCCTTTATAAACTTGTATATATAATTTTTTTATTGGTCGATTATTATCATTATCATATTCTGGAAATCCACCAGATTCGTGGTTTATATTGTGCACAAGTAGTTTCATGTCTACGCTACGGTATTTGTGCCTGGGATAGTGCTTCAGTTGCTTCTAGCTAAAAAAAGATTAATAAAATCCATGGCCAAAATTCCGAGTTGTGTTTCATGCAGACAATTTTCCATAGACCTTTTCGTTTCACTTTTGTCCAATTTGAACATTTTTGAGATGTGTATATATGTTTTCAAAACAAAAAAAAGTTTTTGTGCAATAAGTATATTCGTGATCACAACACCCGCCAGAAAACTAACTAACGTTTACCTAGAGCTAAAAAGAAAGTAACAACCTATTGTTCACCAGATTACACGGGTCCCAAACTATTCAACGAAATAATTTTGTATATCAAATCAAATGATTCGCTAGAAAAATTCAAATGTAGTCTGAAGAAGTTTTTGTTCGCACAACTGATTTCATAGCTTGAATGAACTTTTTGGTATGAAATGATTTTATTTCGTGGAAAAAAGTTCGGGATTATTATTCTTATTCTATTGACTATCTGGATTTAGAGAGAAGCATTCATGCGAAACAGTATTACAGTTATCAATCAATAAATTTACTAATGATATAGACCAAAATAAATATATGTTGTAGCTGTATTTTTAGATATGGAACAGGCCTTCAAAACTTTCGACAGAAATATTTTGCTATAGAAACTTAGGAGGTATGGAATCGCAGGGATGGTTTATGAGTGGTCAAATCATTACTTATCGAACGAAAACAAAGAGTACGTATCAATGAGTATTTTTCGTCTCATCGAGTTAATAATACAGGAGTACCCCAAAGAAGTGTTCTTGGTCCCCTCTTTATATTGTATTTAAACGATATCAATTTGTACACTGACTGTGAGTTCATCAACCTATTCGCAGATGATACTCTACTGGCCTGCAGTGGAACTAATTTAGAACAAGTGAATGAAAAAAATTATCAGAGTGTTGCAGTATGTTGAATTATATCTCAAAACTAATAAAATGAAATAAAATGTAGCAAAAACTAAAGCTATGATCATTACCAGTAAATTCAAATTTAATAAAATAAATACAGAGAACTTAAATTTAATATTAGAAAATGTACATATCGAAATAGTTACGTCAGTTGAATATCAAGGTTTTCAACTGGATAATTGTTTATCATTTGATGATCATTTGAATATCAAGGTTTTCAACTGGATAATTGTTATCATTTGATGATCATTTTGAATATATAAAAAAAAAGATCAAAAAAACTTTATTTCCTCATTGGAATAGCCAATAACTTGTCCACTGATACGATAATCACTGTCTATAGAACCTTACTCCATCCGCACTTTGAATACTGAGCTTTCATTTTATTCTCCTTCCACTTAAATAAAATGCAGCAATTCCAAAAATTACAGAACCGAGGAATGAAAATAATTTTCAAGTGTGATAGGTCTACTCCAATTTCTACATTGTTATCCACTCTACATTAGCTTTCAGTATCTCAAAGATTGTACTTTCTTTCTATGATTTTCATATATGAAATGCTAAATACAATGACTTCAACATATCTCCAAACTACAATTACCTTCAATAAAGATATCCATAATTATTGGACTCGAAACAGCAACAATCTTCGCTCCATATAATTCGAACAAACTACAGAAGTATGGAAAGCATCAAATTATAGGTAGTGACACCTATAATCTGTGCGGTGAAGCTTAGACCTGTTGTCGTGGAATTTTAATGGCACGATATTCGTACACATTAATAGGTCGCCAACTATGTCAGCATAGGCCTACCCACGACATCAATAGTCGTACTCCTAGTGCGTGCAACCGCAAAAACAAATTACAAGAGAAAGATAAATTTGTTATGAATCCAAGAGAACCCACCATCCGCCAACAGCTGTTTCATGATTTCCCAATCATCAGGACGGCTTGTGGCCTCTCTCAAACTCGTATCAAATATCTCGTAGTGTTAATACTCTTTCTCTTGGAAACTACAGAAGTTCAATGAGCCCTATATTTTTTAAATGCTTTGTCCAATTCAACGATTTGCCCAAATCATTGAAATCCATTTCAGTATTTAAATCGTTCAGGATTGAAATACTAAAATATATTCATAGAGGAGCTTGATTTAAATTTAATTTCATTTCATTTTTATGTATCGTCATTTGTGTTGATTTATAAACACCTGCCTTAGTGTATATGTCTGTGTATATATCTATAAATCATTTATGTACTTAATGTACTTTACTTTTTTGTATGATTTTAGTTAAGTAAAATCGTTTTATCTAAATTATCTACCTTGTGTATTAGGATTCCTATTTCAAGTCAATAAATCAACATTAACGCTATTTTTATACATCGTTAAAATGTAATTATGGAAAATAAATGAATGGAATAAGAAGATGTAATAAGTCGTTACTACAAAAAATTCCCCACCTAAGACGTGTTTCAACCGTAGTGAGGAATATGAACGTTTGCGAAGTGCAGCTGGATTACATAATCATTACCTGCCAGGTTTGCAATTATTCGTCCTTAGAGGCTGTTCGCCATTATGACTTCATGAGCTAAGCCAACTCCTGGCATTCATTATTGAATGAGTACGACTGGAACATACTTTGCGGCGTCGTGTTCACGTTGAACTCGGGTGTGGTTTCAAAGATGGAATCGTGTATATAACACTCGAAGCGTATGTGTTTTACAAGAAGCAATTACAATTATAAAAAACAGCTTCGTGTATGACATTGACATCATTCATTGAGCAGAGAGTTCTGACCAAGTTGCCGCTTTCAATTATGATTAATGGATATCGTAGCTTTTTTCCAGGGAATGGAACAAAACGTGTGAGCTTGATTACCATAATTAAATTATCTGATCGTTTTCGTTGATGAATGGACAAGATAATCATGATTATGTAGTCGTTTTCGGCAGAAATTATGAAGTCATCATTTTCAACACCAAATTAGACAAGTATAAGCCCATATTACCAATGCAATTTGATGAGTTACTTGTTTACATTTTCATAAATTGAAAACATTAGAATGAAACAGTTAGGGGAGACTGTTGTACATTGAATCTCCCTTCAGTTTCTTGACAAATGCTGTTATCAGTAATAATATCCCTTGGACATTGATAATAGACGAGATAATTTTATGACAATCGAAAGCTCGTTCCTTGGTAACAGCCCGAAGCCGAAGGCCGAGCCGAGGTATTTGTCAATGTCCGAGGGATATTCAGCGGAAAATTTCTTGACAAAAAAATGTATAACTCAACACAATGAAACATTTATTTTATCATTAAAAGTACAGTTAGTGAAAAAACAATTATTAAAATTTAACTTAACATTAGATTCGTTGCTTTTCCCTAGTATAGAAGATCTATTACCGCGCATAATATTCATGATCTTGTTGTTCTTGTTCTCGATCGAGATTCAAGTATGGTTTTATAGAATTTTGATTGCTATAGCCAGTAATTCTCAGCAATTATTGTTCTTCCACACCACTTTTTGCCAATTCGCTAACAGCAGTTGATCTAATCGAGTGATTTGTTATCTTTTTGTCCTTTACATTCAAGCCAATTGCCTCAGCAGCAGATTTAGTCCATCCATTTATTGTATTTCTTCCAACAGGTACATTATCGTACCATTTGTCAGTTTAATTTTTCCAGTGTTGATTTGGTTTTAAGAACAGTCGTGGTGGGGTGATATTGTTGCCTCGTTTTGATATCAGTTTATGAAAAAGACGTACAGGGCAGCTTTGTCTTTCATTATTGGAAACCAACCATTTACTATTTGTACAGCTTTTAGAACCACCTTGGCAAGTTTTACTGAACACCGAATCGTATTCAATGCGATTTGTTGCAGAGTCATCGTTATTTTTCTAAATTTGAAAAAAAACCACCGGACAAGCAACTGCCTCTCCTCGCCACCTGAGTCTACAGCACCAATATGGTAAAATTTACGCGTTAAGACCTTCAGGAGTATTTCCATCCCATAGCAATATCATTTTGTTAACTTCGGACGAATTTTACGAAATGAACTAGACTTACGTTCACATGGATCTGCTTGTAGTTTCTTCATGATTGCATCGCGGGCATCTCGTGCTGGTTTAAATACTATATTGTTAAACGGGTCAATCATAATATTATAGTCGTTATGGTACTTTTCTTGCAAAAGTTTGCACGGAACGTTTCACATTGCTTCTTTGAATTCGGTCCCGTCTTTCTTCCTCATATTTATCGCCCAATCTTTCAGTATCAACGCCAATTCTTTTAAGCTTCTATGTTCATTTAATTCACATTCTTGTTCGCAGCAAAATTCCATAAATATTCCCCAAATATATTTGTGACTGCAGGTTGTATTTCTGGAAATTTTTTCTCTGATTAGCGCCTTATACTCTGAACATTCGCATTGCCAAAACGTTACATTTTGAAATTCATTTGGAATGAGATGTCAAACTCAATCGTTATAGTAATGCGTTGGGGAAAGTCTCGTGGCAGAAAAGTTTATCGTTTGAATATGGTATGGATCAAATATTGTTGATCGTGGATAATTCTCCAAACTGTGGACTGAGTAGAAGTGAAGCTTCAGCAATTATTCTGTACTTGTTTCTGGATTCTCCTCAGAGCGTAAAAACAGTTTCTCAATTCTGGGGTTCGGATTGCTCGTGGTCTCCCAATAATATCAGCTGCCCTCTTGAAGCTACCTGTTTCTGCCAAACGACGGTGGAGACTGGTAAATGTTGGAGCCGAAGGCAGTACTCGATTAGGAAATCGCTCGTGGTAAATACGTCTTGGTTCGCGCGCATTGCCATCCGCAAGGCTATAAACGAAATGCATATCAGCTAAATGAGCATTGTTGTTTGAATAATCCATTTTTTCAAAATTAGTGTTTTAAAACTTACAGGAACTTCAACAAAACAATAAAACGTTTGACTGTCACATAATATGATATTACCAAAACTACTTACTTGAACGTCGAATACATTTCCTAAGCATTCTTGAGAAAAATGCAAAATAATGGTAATAACTTCAACACGCATCGATTATGATATGATAGAGGAATTTATTTTTTTAGTGAAAAATGTGCCAGTCGTACGCTCAAAAAAGTTATGGATCTTCAAAAAAAGAAAGACGTATAGGTGGCGCCCCCTACGAGTGACATCAATAACAACATCATGTTCGAATTCTATATCTCAAAAAACCTCCCAATACCAATTTTCGTGTAATTAAGGTCAGTATTTCGAATAGTATTTGAAAAAACAAAAATAAAAATAAAACTTCAACACCCTGTATTTTGGAAACGAAGCGTTCCCGGACATATATTCATATGGACAACTCATATTAGAATAATTTTCGTTTAATTAAGGTCAGTATTTCGAATAGTATTTGAAAAAACAAAAATAAAAATAAAACTTCAACACCCTGTATTTCGGAAACGAAGCGTTTCCGAAAATATATTCATTTGGACAACTCATATTGGAATATTGTGAGGAATCACCTCCTGAAGTTTGTCGATGTACTTTTGAATCACCCTGTATAACTTTATTTCAGAATGAATATGTTGTTTTTTATATATATTATCTACCTTCAAGGTAGAACACGTTGATGATTCAAGGTACACTGGGGCGTGATCCATGGTACACTATGGTCTTGTACCATTGATCATATGTCAATAAAATATTTTTTTTTTTTTTCTATAACTGTTTGATATTCAAATTCACAAAAAATACATAGTATGTAGGAATAATGGTGATATCAGGAGAAACTCTTACCATTATTATATTTTGAAAAATGGTTTGTAATAAAATATAAAAGTAAATTGTTATCCAATGTAGAACAGTCTCCCATATTTCATTTTGATATTATTGATTCTTTCCCATTTCTATTCCCGAAGAAAAACTATTGTACTTTATTTATATTAATTAACTTAAAATTTTCTCCTCTTTCATTTGACATCCCACTCAAAACAATAGCAACAAAAAAAACTCAGAAACCCCCACTTTTTGTTATGTAACATCCGCTATTTTGATTTTATCCGTATAAAATGTTATCCTGTTACACGAACCATGATAACAGATCGATTCACACATCATTCATCAGAATCGAATGAGTTGTTCGGGCGCTACGATGGAACATTCCTAAAAACGAACATACATACGCTGCTAAAGTAATTTATACAACAAGAATATAAAGCGAATCTTTTTTGCACGCGCGAGAACTCTTCATAACGAGCCGTAGGCGAGTTATGAAACCTCGCAAATGCAAAAAAGAGGCTTTATATTCGAGTTGTATACATGACCTTTCCAATACTTTGGTTTTTCAATATAAAAATGCAAATATCCTTTATTATTAACATTTTGAAAGCAAACGTTCAATTTTCATTGTTTTGGCAGTGGCACTGACATTAAGCGAAATTATTTCAGTCAATCGCAATACATACTTACTAGGAAAAATTAGAACAAATTCCAGGGTGCATAGTAACAATTTCAATTATCCAAGTCGCCATTACTGTGAAACCGTAATCAGATAATTTTAGTGAATTTATAAAATATGGCTCTAATTATGGATGAAGAAAGGGATTTTTGCGATATATCTGATATTCCTGCAGCGGAAGCAGTTAGCTCAGGACTTCTACAAGTAACGTCCAGACTACTATGTGAAAAAGAATATGTTGCATTCGATAGTTGATGATCTCAGAAAAAAAAATCCAAATTATCAGAACCCGCATTCTTGCGTATTTGGGAGGAAAATCTAAAACTATGTTAGATAGATAGATAGATATTTATTTGACTACGTTATTTTTACATTTTCGATATTATTTCACTGTTACTCATACTATACACACAGATTTATAAACATAGTTTGTGAAAAATTTACACTTAAAATATATACAGCTAAAAGTGGAGACACTTGGAGATTAAAAATGAGTTGACACTCAATGGTTGGGGATGAGCATTCTAGTGTAGCGTCATAGGGTGTAGCGATGTTGTCATCGATCGAATAAAAGCAGTGAGCAAGGAGATAGGATTTTATACATTTTTTGAATTCAATGTAGTCGAGCGATTTCACTACAGTCGGTAGTTTATTATAAAGGTTCACACCAAGCGAATTTTGTTTCGTGATACATAATTTGTGCTATTTGGTCTTAGTTGCCTGGATGACCTTATATCATGATTGTGAAAATCTGCATTTGTTCGGTAATTTTCTTTGTTATGAGCTATTTCCAGTAGTGTTTGGTAAATGTAAATACTCGGCACTGGCAAAATCCTATATTCAAGAAAGAGAGGCCGACAATGGTCACGGTAGCCGCTTCCATCCAGTATTCTGATGGCCTTTTTCTGTAGCCGGAACACTCCAATCGCGTGGGATGAGTTTCCCCAGAGAAGGGTGCCGCAGTTAAGGTGCGAATGACATAATGAGTATTATGAAGTTGCTAGACTGGTGGGGCTCAGTATCTTTTTCAAATGTCTCAATAAAAATAGTTGTGAGGACAATTTTTCACATAATTGATCAACATGTGCATTCCATTTGAGTTTGTCATCCAGGACTATACCTAACAGACTCACTGAAGCTTCAGAAGGAAGCCTATCGTGAGTGGAGATGATAATTTTTTGCGTCTTAGCCTGATTCAATTTTAGTTCATTTCTAGAGAACCATAGGTTTGCTTTTTCAAGTGCATTAACAGTGAGGTTACTCAGAGTATCTTTGTCTTTATGAGAATTCAGTAGTGTTGTGTCGTCAGCATAGCAGACGCATCCTGTGGGAGACATATAGTGGAAAATGTCATTCAAATAGATGAGAAAAAGTAGAGGCCCTAGCACACTTCCCTGGGGAACTCCATGGGTGATATAACGATATTCTGACTTATTATGGTTGATGATAACTGATTGGGTTCTATTCTGTAAGTAAGATTCAATCAACTCTAGTATGGAGTCGTCAACCCTGTGGTCGAAGTTTTCTATGTTGAAATCAACTTTAGCTAATAACAAGAACACACATGTAAGTGGTTCTCCCAAGGTGGAAGGCATTTTTCGAAAGGAAAAGTACCGTCTAGATGCCGAAAAAGGCAAAAGTTTCCACGAAAGGAGAGGTACCAAAATTTTTGCCTGATGCTGCGGATGAAATTTTTTTATTGATGAAACTAGTTATGATTATGGGATTGTCATGCGCCTGTCGCCGGGACGTACTTTCTAAAATGAGAATACATGATATCGTGGACAATTCTTACATAATTGTTAAAATTCCCGAATCAATAACGAAAATACAAAGAACATTTAGAGTTCCAAATAACAATGAACACAAATTTAGTCCAGCTGAAATTTGCCGTAAACATGTCACTGCGTCCTAACATAGCAGAAAACCCTACATTTTCCCTTCGGTATGGGAATGGAGAATGTTCAGTTCAAGTAGTCGGAATTTCCGAGTCTAACCTGATACTGCAAAATATACGGGCCATACTTTTGAAAGGTCCTCTGCGTCGCTTTTAGTTGGCTCAGAGGCTGATATTTTGAGACTTAAGCATGGTGGATGGCGATAGTCAACCGTTGCAAAAGGCTATGTGGAGCTATCCGTGGAAAAAAAGTGAAAAGTGGAAACGGTTTTCTCAGTGGTGATATCACGAGAAGTGGAAATGTCGAAGTCGAGAACAATAATACTTGTAACATTATACAAGAAAAGCCATTCGATTTAGTATTACCAAAATCATCGTTTGGAATTAACATATAGAATAAGAGAAATTCAACTATCAATATAAATCTTGTAAAAAATTAGTATGGATGGAATATGATTGTAATATGTTTAATAAAAAACGATTGAAATGAGAATGATGGGTATTGTGTATTACGTGTATTTAAACGCCGTGCAGATTTTTTTTTTCTACGACAACCTCGATAAATGTTCATTTTATAACCGTAACTTCAATCATAAACAAGCACATTTTGTACAAAATTTCATTTTTGCATCGGTTGCTAGGCAAGTTGCTAAGCAATAAATGCGTATTGGAAAATTTCATGTTAGGTGTAGGTTCATTCTAAGATCACGACGACTACGGCTTGTCAAATTATGACGTCCAGCGACAAATTGATTAAATGTCAGCTGATCGTTTCGGTCAAAGTTTTAATAGGTAACGAGTAATTTCATAGTTGTTTTCTATAAAAACTATCAATTGAAATGGAAACTGATAGTGATATTGACTCAGATTTGACACCTCCAAACATAATAGAAGCAGCGAAGGTAACAACACTGAATTTATTACCGGAAGAGTATGTATCAACGCACGTATAACCTTTTTTTGGAATGGAAGGTTGATCAAAAGACAAAATCGTTTTCCGAGAACGTTTTAATGGCTTATTTTGGCGACTTAGTTAAAAAATTTGAAAGTTCCACTTTGTGGTCACACTTCTCAATGCTGAGAACGACTCTTGGTATCTATAATGATATAGATATTGCCAAATATTTGAAACTGAAAGCATTTCCCAAGCGGCAGTCTAACGGCTACAAACCCAAGAAGTCAAAGATCTTCACAGCAAATGACATCGATAATTTCATTGAACAGGCTCCAGATGAAATATATTTGGCAACAAAAGTAAGTTTTATATTTCCATTTGATGAAAAATATGTTCAACTAAACTAATTTACATTGTAGGTTGCATTAGTTATGGGAGTAATGGGTGCATGGGTGCATGATGGTTGGATGGAAGAGCAAGCTCTGCAATGATGTTCATGCGCAGACATTGAATCCTGCCTTTTGTTAGGTTCTATGTACAGAGTACCTATGTAACCTTACAATAAAAGCAATTATCATTATTATTATTATTATGTAGAAGACATGAATCAAATCAAATGAAAATTACCCATTCCAATGATCTTGGTTCAGCTGTTTCAGTAACAATACCAGACAGTAAAACCAAAATAGTACGAAATTTTACTGTAACTGTCAAATTCTACGAAATTTATAAAAAATACGCAAATCTTCGCCCTCGAAATGCTAATGGTCTATGGTTCTCCACTAATTATCGAAAATAAAATTGTACCATTCAGAGAATAGGTCTGAATGAGTTTGGAGCTACGGGAGAAGACATTGCCAAGTATTTAAAATTGCCAAATTACGAATTATATACTGGGCACTGCTTTCGCCGATCCTCCGCAACAATTCTTGTTGATGCTGGAGGTGGCATAACCACGTTAAAACGCCACGGTGGCTTGGAATCTACTACAGTCGCTGAGGGATATATTGATGAATCGAAGAAAAGTTAGCTTGACATAGCAAATAAAATTGCAAATGCATCAGTCATACCAACGAATTTGGAAATGGAAAATCGCGAGAAGCCGTCTACTTCAACATCGACAAATTATCAATTTCGAAAAGAATTAAGTATTCAGCAATCAAGTTCTCCAAATATGATATTCAATACTTGCACATTCAACTTCAATTAGATACATACATACATTCATAGGCTCCTATTCCTGTGTAACTATTAGAAATAGCAATAAAGAAAAAATTTACATATTTCTCCAATTTATATTTTAATTCTGATAGAAAGCCCATTAGCGGCGAATTCGAGTAATGAAATATCATCGGTTCATTTCTTTGAGAGTTTTTGCAATGTATGCATGTATTAAACGTGAACGATATGTTGTCATAGAAAAAGTATAGTATGCAACTCGCAACAAAATGGCCATTTTGCACTCGTATGAATTGCAGCACTTGCCTTCGGCTCGTGCTGCAAATTTCATACTCGTGCAAAATGGCATCATTTTGTGCTCATTGCATAATATACTATTTCGCACTCTGTTCAAAACAGTCCACTATTGACATTTGAAAGTCATCCAAAATCACACATGTTTGACGTCTGTATTGGAAAAAAAATAATTATGGCCCCGGTAACGTGCGGAAGCAGCTATGCCAGTTCATTTATGTTTCTTGAGGCAAATTAATATCATTATTGTTTTTTACCCAGCGTTGAAGCTACGAGCGAAAGCTCATTATTTATATCAATGTATTCCAACAGTTTCTTTGTTTTAATAAACTCATTGCTCCCATCAAGCGAGGAAAACATTCCTCGTGGTGGCTGCTACAGAGAATTAATTCAAGTTGATATGTTCATCAGGAATATGAAATTGCATTTCCTATTACAATAAGTACCTTATTGCCATTATTAAAATTCTTGGCGAACTCGAATATTCAAAAGCACGAAACTGTCTACACGTGAAGGGGTTCGTAATGAAGTTGTATTAGTTCCTGTTCAAATTTGATTAACTGCCAAGCTAAACACGAAAATTGAATCCAAGCAGGGAGAAGCAAACAATACTGCAGGGGAAATATGATTTCAATCTGCCAGTTTTTTTTTCAAGCAAACAAAATTATGCATCGGTACGGTGAAGTGGAGAGAATGGTAACGGAAGATGAAGAAATATTGATTTTTCACCTTGCAGTTCTGTACTTATTGTCATAAGCTTTGCTTCCATTCTTCTAGATGCCGCAAAATTGAAATATTCGTACCAAAAATTACGATACATCCTGAGTTTCCATCATTTTGAATGTTTATTCCAGTGGTCAATAAGTCGAATGAACAAACATGCACACTCGTGAAGGACGAGTGTATAATGCAATTTTATAACGAATTACAGTGGTTAGGAATCGGAAAAATATAATCCAAAACATGTTTTGTTCGTTGTAAAATTCGACAAAATTATGGGAAGCGCCACCCGCCTAATTTCAGGTGACCTGCTCTGAGGGAAACTTTGGCAATTGCCGAATGCAATAAACATTCCACTCGACATTTGAATAATGTAGAATGTTGAACTGATTACGTGGTTGATGTACAAAAGAGTATATTTTCATTGTAGGCTGTCTGTAAGAGATATTCAATTTCAAAGAGAAGAAAACAATACTAACCTCGTTATATCCAAACTGGTAGATGAAGTCAGAAATAGTACATGAAAACAGCACAGATTTGAGGCACTTATCCCAAAAGACACATAATTGTTTTCAAAATATTATCGGCCATCATTTGGGCATAGTGATTCGGAATAATATACGTAAACACTGTTGACAGGGCCATGTAGTTTTTCGAAGTTTTCTGCACCTCAGAGCAATGAAAATATATAAATATGAGCATATTTAGTTACCAATTATATTGTTATTCAATGATTTTGTTTTATTTTTGATATTTTCGAGACTGTTTTACCTTAACTCGAGTCGTTCCACTACTCGTAGTATACAGGGTGTCCCTGGACTTCCTCTTTTCCTTTTGGGAATGTATAGATGGGATCAAAATATCACCAGTACTTCATATTATTTTTGTTCCTCAAAGCCTTCGTTACCAAGTTACGGGCCCTCAAAGTTACAAAATGAAAAATGTTCTTCTTTGATAACTTTCAAAGTGGATATTCAAAATCATCTAAATTTTGGTGATTGACTGAACAAATGAATTCCCTCGATGAGCTTTCATGCAGGAGTCAGTTGTTTTGCTACAAAGTCAGGAACGGACTACCCCCTATGGTCCACACCCCAAAACTTTGAAATGACTGGGATTTGTCAATATGTTTTAACAAAACAAGGTTACCTGGACAATTTCCTAAATAAAAATACTCGTGAGGAAAATCGATCGGAGCAACGATTTTTGATAAAAATGCATTTTTGTTCGACGACATCCAACATGAGATGTCTACCGTTATTCGAAAAGATCAATTTGTAATGAAAATAGAAATGATAGGTACAATGTTCATAACGAATTTTCATCATGCAAACACGTTTTCCTTACAAAACTCATGGTGTAAATAATAAATCGCAAGCCTCAAGAGCAAACAGAAATGCACAATCCGCTACAAAAGCTCTCTCAATATATTTTCTTAGTCGGTGCAAATACCCTCTCTGCACTTGAAATAGCATGCCAGGGTCAGTTCCAGTTGTCAGTTTTTATCCACACTAATTTTATTTCTTTCTACAAGGTGTTTTTGTCAGCATCTGTGGAAGAAATGGAACATAAATTTATTCACGGGATATTTTTCATCTATTCATGTGCAGCCGTTTTTGAAATGAATTCGTCTGCTCTTCAATAGTTATGTCTTCCGATGTGCGTTTTTTCAGCTGAATTTATCTTCGGGTTGAAGATTTTCTCCCATGAAATTATACTTATCAGTGAAACTCCTCAACATTTAAGCTGTGAATACGAATTTGCAACATCCAAATGGTGAGTTTCATGAGATTCAGATAACACAACACGAAACGTGCTTATTCCACGCGTACATACAGAATATGGACAGAATTCGACATTTCATAGTGGAGTAGCTTGTTAGTTCGAAAACACCACGAATCTACATAACTTGATATTTCATTTGGGAAAATATCTACATTGTGAATGAAACTTTCAACTAGGTACTGTACTTTTTGTTTACTACTTTATTTCAGCATATTTTGTATTATCCCTTTTAAAAATGTTGTTGAATTAACGTTAGCATTAGTATTTCTACTGTGAACATTTTTCATTTCAAATAATGGTGGACAATCGGGTTTGATGCCGTCGAGTAAAACTGCATTTTCATTAAGAATCGTTGCTCCGATCGACTTTCCACACGAGTACTTCTATTCAGAAAATTGTCTACGTAACCTTATTTTGTTGAAAACTATTGAAAAATTATCTGTCATTCTAAAGTTTTGGGGTGTGGACCATCGGGGGTAGTCCGTTCCTGACTTTGTAGCAAAACAACTGACTCCTGCATGAAAGCTCATCGAAGGAATTCATTCGTTCAGTCAATCACCAAAATTTAGATGATTTTGAATATTCACTTTGAAAGTTATCAAAGAAAAACATTTTTCATTTTGTAACATCGAGGGCCCGTAACTTGGTAACGAAGGCTTTTAGGAACAAAAGTTATATGAAGTACTGGTGATATTTTGACCCCATCAATACATTCCCGAGAGAAAAAGAGGAAGTCCAGGGACACCCTATATATAGGTTTATACATATCATTCAAAATATTCCAGAGAAAATTGTTCAAAATCGTTCAACAGATGTGTGTCGAACACATATTTGTGGAAATGCTTCAATGACATCAATATCAATCATAACTACTTCAAGGAAATCATCAGTAAAGGACACTAGTTTTTGATGCACCCTGTTTATTTCATATATCTGCAAAGTGAGGTTTCACCGTGATCGATCGAGTTTGTTACCGGCTTTTCCGGAATTTCAGGCATTTGGATATATCAATAAGCAGGACTGGTGCAGTTTCATGAGAGATACATAATAGATATGTCAGTTCAATTCAGGAGATGCTAATATCATCAATCGCAATTGATATTGGTATCCTACAAAATATCTGAAAAGAATGAAATTCCACCGCTCACTTTTTTAGAAATCACTGAAAAACTTGCTATATTTGGACTCACCCTGTATATCGTCTGTACGTGCAGGAATCATTGTTTTCTATAGTGTATTCAAATCGGCCGTATGAACAATCGATGCATACTCGATTTGGTTTATATATTCGAAAAAGTCTTTTCACAATGGCCATTGAAATTTAGGGAAAGTTATCTTCAGCACCCTATATAATCTAAACTGTTGAATTTAGAGTGGTGGTGCAATGAAAAATCTTATCAGCATCACGAGTTCTGCAATATATAAGAAATTCGGGCAAATTCACCAAAAGTCAATTTCCCATTGATGCGGTGCGAGTTCCTTTGACATTCTGTATAAAAAATATATTATGTTAATATCTCTAGTACGAAAACGCCGAAGCGATTACTCATTTTGATATGTACCGTTTTTGTTTATTCCTGGCTCGTGATTGGCGACTACAGAATCCAGCCGGAATTGGAATTTACTACTTCATTCATGAATGCGACGAGTGATTTAACTTGTCTTCTGCTCTTCAAAATACGCACGGAACACTTCGGTGTTCAAACCAGCAAAAGACAAGGGTGTTCAAATCAATTATCCTGATCATCGCGTACTATTTTCTGATTGATTGCTTGGTAAAATATTCATTCACCAGCCAATCAGAAAACAGTAGTGGGATCTGTTCGTAGACAGCACAACAACTGGCGCGTGCGGGAATCTTGGAAACACCTCTTGTCCCTGTCAACTGTCAACAGTATTTACATATGATTCTGAATCACTGGGACACAATGTCCTTACAACTGATTTTTTGATAATTGTGATCCGATAGTGCCTCAAAGCTGTATTGTTTTTTTTTTTTCTTTATTGTACACCACCCAACAGAAATCCATTTACAGGGTGGGAAAATCACAGGTACAAAAACAAAAAAACATAACTAATTTGAGAATCAGTAAAGATAAAACAATAGTGTAGAAATGAGACATGATACAAAAACTAGAGAAAAAAGAAAATTAATATCAAAAACTGATTTTTTTCAATGGAGCAATGCTGCAAGAGAAAATGTCACAACTGTCATTGACAGCATTGCAGTTGTTGCAAATTCTGAATAAGGGTGAGTTTTTCTGTACATTTGTTCTAGAGAATTCGAGGTGAAATAGAATGTTATGTCTTGAATTTACTCTTGGAACATGAAAATTCAGCATACTCAAAATAGCACTACAGTTGATTTGGCCATGGATCACCTTATGAAGAAAATAGAAAATCCTTCTACTTGCAAGAGAGGTAAAGTTCTATGTCTCTCTAGTGAAGCGGTATTACATATTCCTGTAGCAGGGTACGCACCATCTTCTTTGAAAGAGAGATATTTCATAAAGCGTCTATGGATTCGTTCAAGATTATTTGAATGGACATCATAATATGGACACCAAATGATAGATGCATACTCTGTTTTAGAACGGACATAGGAATTATATAACAGTAGCAGTGTGTTCGTATTCGAGAAATCACGAGTATTTCTGACAATGAAACCTAAAGCCCTAGAACATTCATTGGTAATTTTATTCATGTGTGTTGAAAAATATAATTTTTGGTCGGAGGTGGCACCAAGGTCACGAACAGAATTGGATCTAGGGAGCACATCATTGCCAATTGAGTAGTTATAGGTGATGTTGTTCTGTTTCCGAATGGATGTTACAATTGAGCACTTATTAGCATTTAATAGAAGACGATTATTTTTGCACCAAGTATTTACTCTATCTAAGGCGTTTTGTAAAATGGCACAGTCATTCTGGCAGTTTATTTTTATATATAATTTCAAATCATCCGCATATAATAAACAATTGACTCCGACATCCTCAATAATGTCATTCATGAACAGATTGAAGAAAAGTGGACCCAAAACAGAACCTTGTGGAACGCCTGATGTTGGTGTAAATAAAATGGAATTCTGGCCATGGCACTCAACGTAGAGGGAGCGGTTTTGTAGATAAGAGGTGAAAAAGGTATTCAAGTTCCCTGAGAAGCCAAATGCATTCAGTTTACTGAGTAAGATATCATGATCAAGCTTATCGAAGGCCTTGGAAAAGTCCGTATATATAACATCTACCTGGGCATTATCTTCGAATGCGTTGGATATGTACTGGGTAATACAGAAGAGATTTGTGGTAGTTGACCTACCTTTGAAGAAGCCATGTTGTAACTCAGTTATTTGATTTTTGACATGGTTGTAAAGTGGTTTATTAAGAAGGATTTCAAAATATTTTGAGAAATTATTGACTATTGTAAAAGGCCGATAGTTTTCTATGTCATGTTTGTCACCTTTTTTGAAAACTGGTGATAATTTAGATTGTCTCAACACATCAGGGAACTGTTGGTATTTTATTGAGAGGTTGAAAAGTATTGCCAGAGGTGCAGCGAATCAGGCACAGTCATGAATCAGGAAAGCTGGTATTTTATCAGGTCCCATTGTAAATTTTGGCTTGAGCTTATTTTCTCAGTTATGAAAGCTTACTATCATCAACTTTTGTATAAGGCTAGAGCTCTCTGTCAATTTATTGGAGCCGAAGGGTTACTCTTTTGTACATTTGCCACATAATCAGTTCAACATTCTACATTATCCAAATGTCGAGTGAAATGTTTATTGCATTCGGCAACTGCCAATTTTTTCTTTGAACAGGTCACCAAAATTTTGTTGAATTTTACATAGAACAGAACATGTTTTCGATTTTTCTTCAGATTTTTAACCACTCTAATTCATTATAAAATAGCATTATACACTCGTCATTCACAGGTGTGCAAGTGGTTAGATTACACCCTGTATGTATGTATGTATACCGGGTTTCCCAAATTCAATGTGACGGGCAATATCTGTCGTCCTGAAGGAGATTGATGGAAATGTTCATTTTCTTTCTCAAGGCGATCTACAAAATTAGTAATTGAAAATATAAATTATATTATTTACTAAAATACTTACTGAACATGGAATTATAAATAAATTGCTATCAAAAAGAGCATACAGCAACTCCACGGAAAATGTTGCGAAGTGGTGAAGAATAGACATAATCTTAAAGTCTAAAGTGGTAAGATCTGGAATTCTGCAGGCCAATAGAATAATCCACGATTTCCCCATCAACGATGACATAACGAGAACTAAACGACAGTCAAAAATCCATTAAGTTTTTGGGGGTGATACTGGATCAAAACTTAATTGGAAAGACCACATCAAAGATCTCTCTACTAAGCTATCCAGCTCTCTTTACCTGCTTCGTAGAATCAATTAATTTGTTCCTTTTCATGTTTCGAGAGCTGTTTACATGGGGTTATTTCAGTCTGAGCTGTCATACGGATTGGTTTTCTGGAGACTTTCAACTGATTGGGAAAGGGTATTTATTCTACGAAAAACGGCTATTAGAATCCGGGGAAGGGCAAAACGGACTGACAGCTGTAGAACTCTATTTGAAAAATTTTATATATTAATAACCATTGCGGCTCTTTACATATTTCAATGTTCCGTCTATATCAAAACACAAAATAACACCCCTAAAGTTAATCACAACCACGAATATCTGACCAGAAATGGCCACAATCTTTTTATGCCACAGCATCGACTGGCAATCACTCATAAAAGCTTCCTTACAGTGGCTATAAGGCTCTTCAACCATCTACCACCATATATGAGGAATTTACATATGATTGAATTCAAAAAAAGTATGAAAGGGCTGCTGGTTGATCTCTGCCCTTATGACGTTAGTGAATTTCTCAACTGCAAGTTTTAATACTTTGCCTTTTTAATGTGTCTGTTGTGTACTGTATTTACTTACCTTGACGATGCTAAATCTATTGTACTGATAATAAGCAAATAAATTGATTAATTGATTGATTGATTGATGTCAGTTTGGTATCCACAGTTCTTGTATTGTCTGATGGTGCCCCATCCATCTGGTTGGGCTCAAATCTTGTTTCGAGAGTATCTTAAGTGATGGAATTCCTATTAAGATTTAGACAACTTTGAATATTTAAATTGGTATGTTGGTTGAAATTTAATGTATTCCAAAACTGTTCAAATAAGTATATTAGAAATTCAGACAGTACTGAATGAACAATAGGAGAGGAAGGAATAAACTTCTACCAACACTAATTTTTCTACTATTTGAATTTTCCACAATCACTTTTCTCAATCCAATTAGGAATGAACTGGATGAAATTATTCTTCATTCATGTAATTTCATTCACCCAGTACCCGTCATCATATTATCACATCTCTTAATTAATTTTCACTATATCCATTAAAACAATACCGATTCAACTGTTCATTGTAAAGTTGGTAATCATTCCAATGTATTTCAACTGGGAAAACTCAACTACCTTTCTCATTTGTAGATTCCGAATATCTTTTTTATACCGAACGTTAAGGCTCCACTGTCGCCAAAATTGTATCCATTTTACGGGCAATTTGGAAAGAGACGATTTCCCACGTAGATACTATTGTCTGCATTGGCGAAAGAGCCATATTGAAGCAATTTATTTGCTGATATTCAGAGTGTATGTTCGGGTTTATGGATTTTATTTCTTTAATTTCACATGTTTCTATCGATTTCAGCATCGAGCGCATTCCCCAAGGATAATAGATGTTTAGAGTAAAGAGAAAATAGCTGAAGCATAAAGAATTTATGTGTATACAGGATATATCTACTGACACGGGTAATAAAGTTGTTTAGTTCCTAAGATTTATTTTCCTTTCGAGGATACAGGAAGGGACTGCCTACCGGGATTCATGCCCTGCAGATGTACACAAGAAGTCGTATTTCATTTGAACTGATTAACCTATGCCATTCCTGCTAGGTAGAGGTACAAGAACGCTTTTTCCTCTACGAAAACAATTTTTGGACGCCGAATCTCGCCACAAAAAATATTCGATTTCTTACGAGTATAATAGTTATTTCTGTATAAAACCGAAACTAATACAGTGTTCTTCGAGAGTAATGCACAAGTTGATCACCTAAATGATTTTGTTCTCAAAGGATCAAGCTGCCACTTACGAAAAAATACGACTTTCGTGGAATTTACTTCGGGAAATGAAAATCAGAGATTGATATAAAATACATTGAAAACTCTGGACATTCTGCAAAATAAATATAACTGAAGTTACCTCCGATTCTAACAAAGTTGAATGAAATAAACACTCAAACTAATTATCCCCTAAATCGGACCTCTATGTGAGTCTACTTGGAAAATATAATCAAATACCCGTTGAACTTTGAATTTTTCGAAATGACACCCACTCAAACTCAACAACATCTTGACCGGATGAAAAGTAACTGTGTCGGTTCTATCGGCATTTCACTCATTTTGCTAGGGCGTATAGATTATTATCTTATTAATCATATTACCCATATTTTCAATTCTATATTCGAAATTAACCTTTTTCCGCGTGAAGGGAAACAATTGTACTTCGTTCCCAAAAAAGTGGAAATCCAACGGAACTATCATACTTGAGACCTATAAGCAAATTACTCGTGCTACCTAAGGTATTCTAATTGATTTTGAGAGACCAGATTGACGCATTTGTGTATGGAAACAACATAATAGCCAAAAATCAATCTTGTTTTCGTGCATCTCATTGCACTACTACAGCTCTTATCACCATCACCCAAGATATTTTTGAAGCAATAACAATGATCAGATACAACCAGATAATAAACTATTTTACTATTCACCACTACGCCAATGACACTTGATCATACTTTTCTATGCCTCAAAACAAATGGCAAGGATCCGTAAACAAAGTAATAAAAAACCTACTGGATATGTCATTAGCAAACAAACTCATGCTCAATACAAAGAAATGTCAGTGAATTATTGTTGGTCCTAAATACGATCGACTTGAAATTGAAGGGTTAAACCAAATCATACTTGGTCAAGATAGTCCTCCCAATAGCCAGGGAGTGTAACAATCTGGGCTTGTGGCTTGATTCAGACCTCAGATTCCACAAACACTTTGACTCGCTCTGTCAAAGTTCCTACAACGTGGATTTGCGTATTTCTGCCAAATACTCATTTGAAAAAATGTTTCCGATCAAAAACTTGTCAACAAAAAATTAAACCGACGAAATACGGAACTGAAAAGTAAAAAATAAAATGAACCTTCTTAGTCTCAGTAACTAAGCTCCTAAACTAATGTAAGTAACTAATTTTGAGTCGGCGCCAAACAAACAAGCAAATGAATTAGGTAAGGCGTAAAATGATGGCATCGAGTTGCGCGGTGACATTCTGATAATTTTTTCGAAGTAATTTAATGATGATCGTTGATTGTTTGTTTGGCGCTGACTCAAAATCAGTTACTTACATTAGTTTAGGAGCTTAGTTACTGAGACTAAGAAGGTTTATTTTATTTTTTACTTTTCAGTTCCGTATCTTGTTGGTTTAATTTTTTGTGAAAAAGTTTTTATTCTTCAATTTTTTATGGCTAAAATATACTAATTACTACCAACTTGTTTTTTGATTACTTCCCAAATACTTACTTACCCACCTTACTACTTCAACTATTACCAGTTGAATGATATGATTATCTACTTCTACTATTTGTTCTAATATGAATTATTTTTGTTGTTCTGGTTAGATTATTTCATTACTTTGTATATCATGCCATCCTCTCATAGAATATAATGGTTTTGACGAATTTGGAACAGAAATAATGTCAGTAGCGATCTGTCATTGTCAACTACGTATGTGTGTGCCAATGTTCATAAGTGAAAAATTAGGTAATGGCATTGAGTTGGGCGGTGACATTCTGATAATTTTTTTAAAGTAATTTAATGATCTCCGTTGATTGTTTGTTTGGCGCCGACTCAAAATTAGTTACTTACATTAGATTGGGAGCTTAGTTATTGAAACTAAGAAGGTTAATTTTATTCTTTACTTTTCAATTCCGTATTTCGTCGGTTAAATTTTTTGTTAAAAAGTTTAAATTTTTTAATTTTTTGTGGCTGAAATCTTCGAATTACTACTTGCTTGTTTTTTTATTACTTCCAGAATACTTACTTACCCATTTTACTTCAACTTTCACCAGTTGAATGATATGATTTTCCACTTTTACTTTTGTTGTAATATAAATTATTTTTGTTGTTCTGATTAGTTTATTTCATGACTTTGTATATCATTCCATCCTCTCATAGAATATGATGATTGTGATAATGACACTAGCGATCTGTCATTGTCAACTACATATGTGTGCCAATGTTCACAAGTGAAAAATCAATTATCCCCTATTTTTCTACCCGTAAGGGTATATAATTCCATTCGAAATCTAAATATAAGGTATACCTATCTATTGAAAAAAGAATCATCCAAATCGAAGAAGTTATGCCTGATATAATCGGTTAACGGACAGAATTCAGAGGGTGAGTGATCAATATCCTTCATGCTGCTACCCTTAGGGGTGGATTTCATCTTTTGATTCAAATGAGACAACCTTCGAAGTACATCCTATCCACTGAAAAAAGAGTTATCGGAATCGGACGCCTCAGTAAAAAGTTATGCTTGATCATACATAAAAAAATGATGGAAAAACAAAATATATGGGTCGACTAGAAGAACCTCCTCCTTTTTGGTTTCGTCGGTTAAAAATAGTTAGAAGCGGCCGCAGAACAAAGTTCCATGGGTGGATATCAAAACAATAGAATGTTTAAGTTACGATAACCGTTTCCTCATTACTCTGAAAAAACACCTTTCCTGGGATTCCACATCAATGAAATATATCAGCAATTACTGCAGCACGTTGAATCTAATGTCAATACTCCTAGTCTCAGTTCGCACTGTAAGGACGAAGTTTTCTCTGCTTAGAATCGATCAGCTGTTTCTGTCAAATATCATTCTGTTGTCATGTGGTTGTCTCACTTTGTTAATTATACTTACGTCAAGTTTGTTAGGAACTATCAATAGGCAACCACTCATGCTCGCACCACTAATACGGATGGAAGATACTTGTCTAACAGACGAATGAATAGCTTACCAAAATAACCGAATGAATAATCTGAACAATCTTGTGAGTAAATATACTCATCATTCTTAAATGAATCTACCATATGATAAAGGGTGAGTCAACAGGATTCCCGTGGTTCATTGGTCCTTAATGTATCACTATTTCGATTTCTTATATTTTTCTCGTCAAAGGGACCAACTTAGACCACCTTCCAAAATAATTTTCATTCATACAGGGTGCATCATTAATGCGTGGCTAACCAAAGTGGTTCTTTTTCAAATGAAACACCCAGTATATTTTCATATGTTCCGATCAGCTGTTCCATTGGCTGCTCAACGATTTTTTCCATTTTGAATTCCGTTGCGGCGTTGCCAAGTTATTTGAAAGAAATCTAGTTTGTACAGTTCTTTTCGAAAAATTTCCTATTTCACATTTCGAAATATTCAGTGGAGATAATCGGGGAATCGTTGGTCGATATGATGATGTTCATTGAGAATACCAATAATTTGGAATGAATTCTACAGGATGTTCGATACAACAACACAAACTTAGCCATTTCCACCCTGTATTTTTTCATTTAAATCAACTCCTTTCTAATGACTCTACACTTTTCATTCCCCCTTGTCATGTATCTATAACAACTCGTTTCCCGTGAAATTCTACATCCAGAAGATGGATATTTTTCCACAGGAAATATTAACAATATTCGCCTTTGATATCTTATTTGGAATTAAACTTCGCATTGAAATCATATTTATTCGAATCAAACGGAAAATTACAATAATTAATGCAGCAAATGTTCAATGTGCCTGCCATTTTCACCAAAACACACTCTCAATCTGTTTCGGCAATTATTATCCACATGTGCCAGCATGTCCTCTGAAAATTCCCTGAAAGCAGTACGAATTCTTGCTTTTATTTTATCAGGAGTTGTAGGCGGAGTTTGATAGACAACCCATTTAATGTATCCCCATGAAAAAAAATTGTTTTCAAGGTCCGGTGACCTTGGAGGCCACTGAACTGGCCCTCCTCTACCTATCCATTCTTCTCGGAATTCAATATCAATGTATTCCCGCACATCAGTGTGGTAATGTGCAGGCGCGCCATCTTGTTATAGCCACATTATCTGCCTTATTGCCAATGGAATACCATCTAATAATTTGATAGGTGAGTTCGCAGAAATCTTAGATATTTTCTTCCATTGAGATGACCGTTGAAAAAAAGGGCCCAATTGCGCTCCGTCTGATACCTCCCCAAACATTCAGTGACCAACGTTGTTGGTGATTGACATATCTAACAAAATGAGGATTTTCAGTTGCATAATAGTGCATATTATGCCGATTCACATGGCCATGGTTGTGAAACGTGGCTTCGTCCGAAAATAGAACATACTCAAAAAAATCAGGTTCTTGGTTGATTTTTTCTACACTCCATTGGCAAAACCGCATTGGCTTTGGAAAATCTCTTTTAGTCAGCTCCTGCATTTACTGCATATGATATGGATGGTAAGAATTTCTCACCATCCGAGAAACACTACTTTGAGATCCCTACTACTCCCTACTCAAAGTACGTGTACTCACATGGGGATTCATGCAATATCAAGGGTATTTTCATTATTCGTTTCAGGGTAAACACGTTCAAACTTTTCGTTAAATACTTTTCCGGTTTCCTCAAATCTTGTTTTGAGGTCTCGAAATACTCGCTGGTCTGGATGTCTTCTCTCAGGGAACTTTTGTTCGTATAATCTAGATGCCAGTAAGCAATTGCCATCACTTACCCCCAAAACATACACCACTTTAACCATATTCTCTGAACGAAAATTCATAATGCCACACTAATTTTTAACGCAGCTGGATTGAAGTTTGACCGTAACCTCCATTTACGAATTCCGATAGTCATTTTTTCAGCGTTAGTAGAAAAAATACTTATAATTGAAAATGTCTTTTGGTATTCTAGTTATCCATGGGTTGCCAAGAATGTCTTTGAAGATGGAAAAAATAATTGAAACATCATTCAGTATCAGTATTTTCTATGAACAAACATGTAGATGAAAAAATCTATAGAATTGTTTATTTGATATTGAACAATTCTCGGTTGTTCAAGGAACATGACGTCGGAGATGAAAAGTGTAGTCATTAAAAAGGAGTTGAATTAAAAGAAAATATAGGGGTTGTTCCCTTTGAAAAAATCAAAATACCGATGTTTGAAAATGGCTAAGTTTGTTTTGTTGTATCGAACATCCTGTAGGATGTATTCCAAATTCTTGGTATTCTCAATGAACATCGTCATATCGACCAACGATTCCCCAATTATCTTAACTAAATATTTTGAAATGTGAAATAGGTAATTTTTCGAAAAGAAGTCTACAAAATAGATTTCTTTTGAATAACTCGACAACGCCGCAACGGAATTTAAAATTGAAAAAATCGATCAGCAGCCAATGGAACAGCCGATCGGAATATATGAAAATATACCGGAGGTTTCATTTGAAAAAGAACAATTTTGGTTAGCACGCCACAATGATGCACCCTGTATGAATGAAAATTATTTTGGAAGGTGGTCTTAGACGGTCCCTTCGACAAAAAAATATAAGAAATCGAAATAGTGATACATTAAGGAGCAATGAACCACGGGAATCCTGTTGACTCACCCTGTATAATAAATAATTCAGGGCCCTTTATATTTACTTAACAGAAATATATGTTGAGATATTTTGTGAACTACGGGAATAATAAAATTATATATTTATGTGGGACTAAAGTGTTAGTAATTTATACAGGGTGTCCCCGGACTTTCTCTTTTCTTTTCGGGAATGTATAGATGGGGTCAAAATATCACCGTACTTCATATAATTTTGTTCCTAAAAGCCTTCGTTACCAAGTTACGAGCCCTCAAAGTGGACCATCGGGGGTAGTCCGTTCCTGACTTTGAAGCAAAACAACTGACTCCTGCATGAGAGCTCATCGAAGAAATTCATTTGTTCAGTCAATCACCAAAATTTAGATGATTTTGAATATTCACTTTGAAAATTATCAAAGAAAAAAATTTTTCATTTCGTAACCTTGAACTACTGGTGATATTTTGACCCCATCTATACATTCCCGAGAGGAAAAGAGGAAGTCCAGGGACACCCTGTATACAACTTGTAACTCAAACTGCTCCGCAGTATAAACGTTACATAGTCTCAACGAAAACTAAGGAATGGGCGGATTTTGATCGTTTCAATCAGTATGCTGACTTCATTTACTAGTTCATAGTCTCAACGAAAACTAAAGAATGGACGAATTTTGATCGTTTCAATCAGTGTGCTGACTCTATTCACTAGTTCTGACTTCATCTATCAGTTTGGTTTGGATATAATGTTCGTTTGTTTTCGTTAGTGTGAAATCAACGTCAATTCAGAATACGTATAGCCGGTAGCCTGCAACGAATCTAAATAAAGATTAACAGGCTCTCTTTTTACATTTCTCAAATCCGTTCAAAATTCCACATATTCAAATGTTTATTGCCAGTATTTTCTCATGGCTTAGGTTAGGTTAGGTTAGGCAGAAGCAATTATAATAAATCAACCATGCAGTTCCTAATAAAATGGCATTTACTGCAACAATATGTTCATCCCCTATAGGCTTCAAAGCTGTCCATCAGTAATTGTTGTGTTTTCTCATCTACTTTCAATCATAATAACACCACCCACTTTTTTTTGTTTCAGTTTTGACGTGCGGGGTAGACAGTTCACCCAAGCCAAACTTTGGTCATCACCGGAAGTGTTCGGGCCGCGTGCCTTCTTTCGGGCCTCCACAACTCCGGCCACCCTTGTTATAGACAATATTAAATTAGCGGACGAAGGTGTCTACCGGTGTCGGGTGGATTTCAAGAATTCCCCTACTAGGAATAGCAAGGTCAACTTATCCATCATCGGTAAGTAAATTCATATTTACTTATAGTTATGTGATCAGTTTTGGTCAAATTTATCGTAGGTATATAGGATTTGTGCTTTGATCGAAAATGCCCACCCCGATAAAGTAGAAACATATCCTTGGCAGGATGAAAATTGATATCACATTTTCATTATCTTTTTAAAAGCCATTGTTTAGGTGTGATAGCTGGACCCAAGTGACAGGATTGACAAGTGAACGATGGAGTTAGATTGACATGGAACACAGAACCATGGAGATATCAGAATCAAGAAAAGAATATCCCTGTCATACGAAAAACACACTAGAAGATGATCAATCAATCATCTGTCAAATATATGTTCCAGTATTCCAAGGAAGACCAGACAAGACTCTTCAATTCTCAGATTAGACTAATTAGACTTGTTCTGATCAAAAAACAATTGAATAATTCTGGTAGTGTCCATGGACAATGAATTTAAATTTTTCCCAATAAAAATAAAAATCCTTGTCCACCATGGCTCAGTTGAACCGCAACTGGGGGATGAGAAGTGTGATACAAGTCTACTAGACTAGACCCAACTTCACAACTCCCAGAGCTGGAGTAAAACAGAGTCTAAAAGGTGATAATCCAGAACATGATTGTGTTCTCAGTATGGAGAAAACTGAAAAAGAGGCTGGCAAATTGTAAAATCATCATAGAGAATGGACATTGAAAATTATCAGCATGAATTAACAAGGAAATTAAAATGTGAATTAGAGTAAAAAGGCTGAGAAAGTTCAATATTATTTAATTTAGACGTCTATGAAGTGGAATATAGAATCTATTTCAATTGACTTGCGTGTTTAGACAAAGATTATTATTGAGTATCTTTTTACTAATGTGTAAGTCTTCAAAAAATCTAATCTATTATAATTTTTGGAACTGACCTCATGTAAGATTTGTGAATTTCTATTTGGACTAAAATTATGATTGTTGAATCTTACGTGATGACCGAAGGCAGAAACTTCATTACTGTTTGAATGTTCCATAATACGAACTTTCAAAGGTCTACCAGTTCTACCAATGTAGGCTGCATCGCAATCTTCACAAGTTAACTTATATATACCACTTTTGGAAAGTTTGTCAATTTTGTCTTTTGTATTGACCAAGAATTTACTCAAGCTACTGTTGGTTTTGAAAGAAATTTAATGTTGTCAAAGTTACTGCGGTTCAACTGAGCCATGGTGGACAGGGATTTTCATTTTTATTAAGGAAAATTTTAATTCATTGTTCATGGACACTACCAGAATTATTCAAATGTTGTTTGATCAGGACAGGTCTAATTAGACTTCTTCCTTAAACTTATATTCAATTACGATGACTCAAATGTGAGAATTGAAGAGTCTTGTCTGGTCTTCCTTGGAATACTGGAACATATATTTGACAGATGACAGTCCTCATTAGATTGATCATCTTCTAGTGTGTTTTTCGTATGACAGGGATATTCCTTTCTTGATTCTGATATCTCCATGATTTGGTGTTCCCTGCCAAACTACTCCATATTTCACTTGTCAATCTTGTCACTTGAGTCCAGCTATCACACCTAAACAATGGCTTTAAAAAAGATAATGAAAATGTAATCTCAATTTTCATCGTGGCCTAGGATATGTTTTTCAACATGTTTGTCACGTAAACTTATGCAACACTCATTGATCATGAGATATTTCATGGTCTTCTTGGCTTCTTGTACACCTGACGAGTAAGTAACCTCACATTTAAAATATTTCAATTTTCTTTCTTAAAAATAAAACCGTTTCAGTAACTTGTTCTATATCAATATAACTTACTTTTAGGTACGTACTGATGATGACCTAAGCGTCGAAAGCGCTTTGCTACGATTTTAATAAATTATTTTATGCACGAAATACAATTTTTTGTTTTATCGATTTATGCTATAAGCGGTCAGCAAAAGTTATCAACTGGTTTTCACGCAGGAATAGTTTTGATTCAATTTGGTCTACTGTATACTTTATATGGGGAATCATACTTTTTTCTCGTTCCGGATTTCTTCATAAGAAACGAACCCTATATTTTCAGTTGAAGATGACTTTATTCAACTGAGAATATCAAATCTTTTTTTTAATAATTATAACATTTCAAATCATTTATTTAATAATAATAACAATAATAATTACAGTAAATACAATAATTTCGATCATTTATGTACTTGTTTGTTATGGTTATGAAAGATGAATTTCTCAATTTTCATCATGTATTTTAATCTAATGGTAGGTATTTTATTTTATTTTGATATTCACTTGTGACTTGTCATAAACATGCATCTGTCTTTGGTCCTTGTGATTGAATTTATATGTATATTTTATGATGAATAAATTGATTGATTGATTGATTAATTGATTGTTCCACTTCCAAAACAGGCAATCCACCTAGGCAACTAATGCCTGTGTTGTGGCATTACCTGTTCTCTGAGTGGACTTAAATGTATACAGTTCCCACTGAATAGTAAAATGAATGCGGATTCTTTTAGTTTTCTCTTCTTGTTATTGGGTTCTTTGGCTAAAATTGTCGTGTCATTTCACTACCATGTGGTTGCCATTGGATTTCAAAATATGTTCTGATAATTTTGACCCTGTGATCTGTCGATTACTGATATAATCTCGATGTTCGTCTTGGCGCACTTCGAATGGTCTTGATGTCTCACCAATATAACAAAAACAAGGTATATTGTATACACATGTTTTTTTATTTTTCTTCAGAAAAAACAAGCTCCAAACAATAGCTTATATCTTATTATTTGTTTCACACAAAACTATATTTATCAATTTTCTCAAGTAATTGTTCCTATTGTGAGACGGTATTTTAACCGTGGAAAAGATCTGAAATACAGATCGAAACGTCGGGGATTTAAAAAAAACAGAATTTTTTTTTTCGTCCTTAACCCTCTACGCACTCTGATAAATAGTTGAGAAGGACACGAACTACAAGAATATGACGTGTTTTATTTTTTTCTGAACTCATTGAAAATATTATTCATTATTGACCAATGTACCGCAATGGCAATAAACATACAGTGCGGTCCATGGTATGAATAATTCATTTTTAGCGTTATTATGTATTTGTTGAAAACCTGAAACAGGTCGATTTTCATTCTCAATTTGACAATGTACAGTATGAAAATATTACCTCCTCTTTGCACCCCCTCTGAATTACGAGCAACCCCTCAAAAAAATTAAATGAGAAGGTGCGTTATGTGGCACCTTGTTCGAAAGGGATTTCCATTCTCTGTTCAGCAATTTTCATTTTTTTTCAAATTTGGTGCAATCATAACTGAGCAAATTCATTTTGAAAATGTAAAATTTTGATACTTTACGTAGAATGCAGGAAATAATGTCACATAATGTTTACGAAGTATTTTCCCATTTATTTTACATTCAAATTATTTCTTCAAAATGACCATCATTCACTTTTTGACAATAAGCAAGTTGATTTTGGAATTCTTGTACAACATTTTGTAGGACCTCAGGGGTTATGTTGTTAATTTCCTCCGTTATCCTAACTTTCAAATCTGCAATATCGTCTGGTCTATTGAAATATCTTTTTGATTTTAAATATATCCATAAGAAGTAATCGAGAGGAGTCAAATCGGGGGATCAAGGTGGCCATTCAATCGTTTCATGTCTTCCAATCCACCTGTTCGGAAAAACATCGTTCAAATCATCTCTACAATACTTTTGTAATGCGGTGGAACTCCGTCTTGTTGGTACCAAATTGATTCATCTATTGCATTTGGATCATTAATATCAGGAAAAAGTAACTTCATGAGGATGTTATTTTTCTTTATGTTAAGCTCTCAATATCGATGATTCACTTACATCATTGTCGGCGGCAAGTTGTCTACTTGTCATATGCGGATTTAACTCAATCGCTAACAGTACATCTAACTTCTTTTCCTCATCCAATTTAACATTTCGACCTGGTTTTTGAATAGTTTTTACATGACCAGTTTACGATTTTTTTTTCTATATTGCTAACTGTAGACTGTGAGACTTGTTGACCAGGGTATTTATTATAAAAAATTTCACAAACTTCCTTTTGAGTTCTTGTTTTTCATTACCACATCCAATCATAATTAAAATGTCTATTATTTGAGTTTCGGATGAATGAGCCATAGTTAAATCAAATACACACACACGAATATTTCTCAATAGCCTGAAGTGTGTCAACAACTCATAAATATCAAAATAATAGTAGTTTGCTAGATTGACATTACATTATTCATGTGGGTTTTGTGAATAATTTTTTGGTGTGTTGAACGACTTTTTCCTGACGTTAAGCATAACAGATGAGAAAATTCCTATGGGGTTATTCAAAATCAAAAGTATATTTCAATACACCAGACAATATTGCAGAATCAGGAGTCAGGATAACGGAATGAATTAAAACATAACTCCTGAGGTCCTACAAAATGTTGTACGAGAATACCAAGATCGAGTTGCTTATTGTCAAGAAGTGAATGGTGGTCATTTTGAACATTAAATTTAATTGTAAAATAAATTGGAAAATACATTATGTGATATTATTTCCTTCATTCTACGTAGAGTATCGACATTTTACATTTTCAGAATTATAAGTTTTTATTGCACCTGTATTGCTGAACAGTGAATAAAAATTTCTTTCAAACAAGATGCCACACGACCCCATTTGAAATTTTTGAGGGGGTGCTCATAATTCAGAGGGGTGCAAGCAGGGGGCAATATTTTTATATTGTGAATTGTCAATTCGACAATAGAAATCGACCTGTTTCAGGTTTTTTTAAACTAATACATAATAATGCTAAAAATGATTTATTCCATACCCGTGGACCGCACTGTATATCCATCTATGTAAGTTCTCGGCATGAAATGGCGTGACATCCTTCTGGTTATAACAATGCTGATATGCTTCATAACAGCCCCAACGAATGATTGATCAGTTTTCTGCGATTGAGCCATATTTGAATCGAGTATATTACCCCATTTTTACGGCTATCGTTATCATCATTCAGATATCGCTCCGAATGAGATATAATTTTTCATCGCGTCTGCTGCAGGAATTCCATCTCAATATTCAACGAAATTGAGATATTCCAGATTGATGAAGTACCAACGACCGTAGCCTTCTTCCGATGCTGCGTTCATAATAATTTGGCAGAATAATCAATCAAATAACCGTCAGGGGATAATTTCGGCATTTCCAGAGACCGCCGATGGAACTTCATCAGGACTGGAAGCTTCTTCCCAGCGGAGATGGAGAAAAAGGACAAAAAAGAAAAACCATTTATCACACGTCGAATGGATGTTGCGGCTAAAATGACAATTTGTTTTTCCTGCCTCATTGATATTGAAGTCTAGTTTGCTGGGGATTTCAGATAGTCAGGATGGGGAGAGATGCTTGAGTGGTTGTAGGGTTGGTAGACGGGTGAAAGATATGTGTTGTTTTTTCTTAGGTTCGAGCAATATGTTCCGTCAGAAACTGGTTTTAGTTATATCGCCGACTGCGCGATCTCTGGGAAAGAGGATTTATAATTTTGATATTGTTTCTGGAAACATCATTAAATTGATACACAAGTTGACCCAGGGGCATTAGTTGATATCTAGACTATATATAATATACAGGGTCCTGCAACAGTGGCGCGGTGTTCCATATCCCTATTTAGGAAGCAGGAATCTATATTTCTATAATATTACCTCATTGCTCGGGCCTGACAAAATAAAAAAATTGTCGGTCACACAGGGTGTTCAATTTTTTCTGGGCGGATCCCAATTGTGTTTTTTTAAATGACAACCTATATTTTTTATCGCTTTTTCGGTGTCCGTACATAGAAAATAAAAGGTACTTTATGTATATCTCCACTTCGGAAATATTGACGGTTTTCGAGATTTCCAGCATGACAGGTTTTTTTTTCCAATATTCGTCACTCAGAATATTTGAAATTATAAAGTTGTGCCAAGTCCAATTGAAATTTTGTTTTGGTCAAATATTCTACATTGGTAATTCTCTCGAACGTTATATCTGAAATCGACCTGTGATATACAGGGTATGGAAAACTGTGGATGAAAATTTGCATAATCTTCTTTATTTTAAATGGACATCCTATATATTTTCACTAATTTCGATCGAGAAGACATTCTAAATCAAACAACACCCAACATATCAATATTTGACAAATGAAGTCATTTTTATTGAAAAACTTATTTTTCTAGAATGCCATAGATCGTGTAAATCGCTTCATTCTTGATCAAGTATCATGGAAAAAATACGACTCTGAAGCTTATGACTTCACAGTCGTTTCAAGAATTAATTAAAAGTCGCAAATTAGTCCAGTGAGGTTCTTAATTTTCAAAATGACCTTCTCCTTGATCACGGCAAAGTATAACTTTTTCAATTGTTGCACGCACCACATTGATTAGCTGTTCCGCAGTGATGTCATTCCAGAACATCACCACCCTTATTTTATACTCCAGTTCTGTGCTGATGCTGTGTTATGAACCTGATTTTTAATTGGTCCCCAGAGAAAAAAATCTAGCGGAGTAAGATCTGGTGATCTAGAATATGAATCAGAAATAATACATTATGAAAAAATATGACAACTTAAGAATGTACCTCGCAGGCCACTGTGCTAATCCATTCGGGAAGGTGTCAATCAGATGTTCTCTTACGACTTGAGAATTGTGAGGTGGCGCTCCATTTTGTTGAAAATAGATATCAACTTGGTTAGCCAGTGGCAAATCTTCAATGAAATCATTAATGTGATTTCTAAGGAACCGTAGATATCTTTCCGCAGTAAGTTGTCCGTCGAAAATTATTGGCCCCAAAAGTATTCCTCCGATAATACCCATCCAGCAATTGAAACCAGATCGCTCTTGAAAATTTCCTTCTTGCATCGGAGTTTTAAAATTTGTTTGAGACCAGTACCTTTCATTATTCCGATTGGAACAGACCCAAGTTGGTGAATCGAGTTTCATCTGAATAAATAATTTCATTTGGAAAACGTACATCTTCTCTGTATGTAGTCAAAAACCAGTTGCAATAAATTAATCTTTGGTTGTGGTCGTTATCGTAAAGATGTGGGTGTAGTTGGTACTTCAATGATCGATAATTATATTTGTGAAATTGTTTATTTTGTCATTTCGAAATCCGAGCAAGTGGGAATTTAGTTGACATGATTGTTCCCCACGACGCACAGTTTGATTTGTTATTGAATGAAAAATGAAGAACTTATGATTCGTAGTGTTTCCATTCGTTTTATACTACAGAAATGATCCATATTTCATATGAAATTGTTTATTTTGTCATCTTCGAACTCCAAGTCAGTAGGATTTAAACTAACGTGATTGTTTCCCATTTCCATCACACTTTGATTTGTTATTGAATGAGATACCTAAAAATGAGAATAATGATTCGTAATTTTCCATTCGTTTTATACTACAGAATGATCATATTTCATATGAAATTGTTTATTTTGTCATCTTGAACTCCGAGCCAGTAGGAATTGAACTGACGTGATTGTTCTTCACGACGCACACTTTGATTTGTTATTGAATGAAATAGTCTGAAAAATGAAGAATTATTGATTCTTAGTATTTCCGTTCGTTTTATACTACAGAAATGATCTATATTTCATATGAAATTGTTTATTTTGTCATCTTGAACTCCGAGCCAGTAGGAATTGAACTGACGTGATTGTTCTTCACGACGCACACTTTGATTTGTTATTGAATGAAATAGTCTGAAAAATGAAGAACTATTGATTCGTTATATTTCCATTCGTTTTATGCTACAGAAATGATCTATATTTTATATGAAATTGTTTATTTTATCATTCCGAACTCTGAGCCAGTAGGAATTCAACTGACGTGATTGTTTCTCACGACGCCCAAAGGGACGAATAACTTATATCACATTCAGAAACAATTTGGTGAATTGACGCCGTACAATTCATCTCAACATATTCAATTCAATTCAATTTTTACAGTGAGTATTGAAGGATACATTCTGATCAAGTCTAATACCTAGAAAAGTAGAGCATTCCACCTTGTCTATAATTTGATCATATGTAGTTATTTCCACTGCTAAGTTATTTTTATTCTGTCTGGTGTGAAAATTCATATGATTTGTTTTAGTACTATTCAAAACTAGAGAATTATCGTATAACCACTTACGAAGTGACTGAAAATTAGTGTTAATGTTGTTTTGAATTTGTACCTCAGATTTGCGTGTGAATAATAACGTGGAATCATCTGCATACAAACAGGTAAATGCATTCGGGAGGATCAGAGGTAATTCATTGATGTAAAGTGTAAATGAAATGGGGCCCAATACTGAGCCCTGAGGAACTCCTATTCCTATCGGAAGTTCACTAGAAGTAAATACCAATTTTTCATTGTTCGCCACGTGATTTATCTTATTTTCTAAAACGTCCTTTATGCAAACCAATTTGCCCCGGATCCGTATCAATGTATCCAATAAAATGTCATTTCGAACACAATCGACGGCACGGCTGAGATCACAGACATAGGCCAACACGTCTACTTCTTCTTTTTCACTGAAGATGAAATTATTGGCATTTTCTTCGGATTATTCCGCATTTTCCTTCCCAGTACTGGAAAATAATTCCGAGTGGGATGGCGACGATAAGGGAATCTCTGAACATAAATTCGAGCTGCATCAGTTGCATTATTTTTTGCTTCTCCGTAAATTAGCAACATGTCAATTTTCGAGTTTCTAATATAATTTCCTGTATCAAATTATAAAGTGAAAGTGTTTGTAAGAATATGATCTTTCACAAAAAAGCCGACATTTGAAAAAATCAAGTTAACTGGAAAAATTCATATTTGCGACTCTTAAATGATTCTTAAAACGACTGTGAAGTCATAAGGCTCAAAGTCGTATTTTTCCCATGTTACTTGATCAAGAATGAATCGATTTACACGATCCATGGCATTCTAGATCGAAAAGTAAAAATGACTTCATTTGTCAAATATTTGACAAGTGAGGTGTTGTTGGATTCAGAATATCATTCTCGATCGAAATAAGTAAAAACATATAGGATGTTCCATTTAAAATTCGAAAGTTGGGGTCGGTTGGTTGGTTGGTTGGTTGGTTTAAGGCTGACGAGCCAGAGACAGGGCTGGCACTTAGCTTCCCTTGACACTGCGACCAGCTGGGGTCTATTGTATCACTCTGTCGTCAGTGGTTCCTCATTCAAACAGGTTTGTGCCCTTAGTTAGGTCTAGAAGCCCGCCGATAAGGCTCTTCGGATTCATGCCCGTTTCCGGGCCGATCCTCCAAAGATCCTGCGTCGCCCACCACTCAGGGCGTCACAGTCGAAGATTGAAAGACAAGAGTTAGACCCGAGGCCTCCTCTTGTCTCTTGATGACAAGCCATTCTTCAGTATCTATCCCCATGTCCTGGGTTTTGATGAGCTGAAGAATCTTTTTGGTTTCCATTTTACCAAATGGCTTTGGAATCCACTCTGTTTCCGGGAGTTTCTCAGTAGGTGTTCGACCATCTGCTGATCCCTCCTCGGTTGGGTTTACGGTTTCTGGTGCCGAGTGTGATTCAACTGGAATCTCCTCGACTTCCATACCCGCTATCGGTGTTGGGTCTTCTTCAACTGGAAGTTCCCCAGGGTTGTTTGTGTAGGGGAAAGGGTCGTCCACACCTGCGGTGCCCCTTGCGCAGGTGTAAGGCAGATTACTCTGGGAGGTCGCCATGTATCCCAGAGGCTCCGTTTTTTTATACCTGACTGGCTCAGGTATCATCCATCCCTCGGCACGGGTCGCTTGACGCCTTGGATTAAGCCATGTTGTGGTGGCATTTGGTTTGAGATTGACTTAGAGATCCGCAGGTTTTGACCATTTCTGGTCATTCCCACTGGATTTTCCTTGTCAACCCCGTTATCCAGCGATACCACTTGGAGGTAGCCACCTAAGTTTCCGCAACCCATATTCATCTCTCGTAGGAGGTGAACATGTGTTGACGCAAACTACTCGCCAAAGTTGGGGTCATTTTCGGTCAAACCGGTAGTACGGCAAAACAAGAAAATATGTCAAAAAAATTAAATTGAACTATAATACACAACCTCCAGATGTTTGTTTTTCTATCTTCAATAATAAAAAAGTTATAGGGGGACCTTAGGGAATCACCCGGTATACCTCCTAAGTGATCGGATAGAGATGAATCTACAGGAGCAACTTCATAATCCTCGACATTAGCGATAAAATCATTTATACATGTGAAATATCTCGCAGAAATTCTAGTAGAGTCTGTGATTGTAGCTACAAAACCAAATCAATGGATCAATTTCTGATAATCAACATTTGCCGTTTGCTTCTGCACAGAGTTTATGGTGAAATCATTCGAGAGGATATTATTCCGTTTTCAAAATCACTGGCTGATATAATAACGAAACTCAGAATGAAATTTCCCATTGGAATTATCTGATAAACCCCAGTTAAACAATTCTTTCAACTAACATTACCATGAATACCAATATTTCTACAAAATAAAATGAAATATTGAATAAAGCTTCTCCGAATTCAATGTACTAATCCTTCGTCAACTTTCCCATTATTTATTCAAGACGTTCATTGAAAAAATGTGGATTCTCGGTTATATCTAATGATAATATCGAATCGATATGGAATCAGAGAATCTGATGATTCATCCCACCACCCAATATTCTCCAAAGAAAAGGAAAGTATATTTTCTCGTCGAGAACTACCTTCCGCAGTATAAATCCACGACTATAAACGTTCCGGAAAAAAATAAAATATCGACTGTTTCCTGTTCGAGTGTTTCCAGGAATATAAGGTTTCGTTTGGGAAATAGTTGACCCGTACACACTATATGTTTCATCTGTGGAAGGGCCAATTTATTTTCCTCTTCAATCACCAGAGAGAGAGCCATTCAATTTACAATTTCGAACACGAACTATTGAATACTCGTTTGGTAAAGTTGTGTATTCGTGTTTTTCGAAACAACATCGTTATTCTTGAGTAAATAGCTGAATTTGTTCACTGTTTGACGATGGAATATATTGCGGCCACTGGAAAATTTGTACGTAGATCGCCCAATCGTTCAGAAGATTGTAAATAACATTGTGGGGTGATCCACAATTATCATTTGAGTGAGTGAGTCATTTTCAAAAATCCCACAATTCCAAACAATCGTTAACGCTTTCTGCGTGGTCTGCTGATCCCATTGTTAGATACTTGAGAATGTACAGTTATTTTGCACTGTTTCAAAATTTTGGTAATCCCCGAGGAGTGGGGTAAAAGCCAATTTTTTCGATTGGAGACATAACTAGAGACAGATTTGTGAAATTTTGCAGATTTTCCTTAGTTCTTCGTTCTCCTCAAAACAGTCGGACAGGGCTTTTCAGTAGTCGGAGATCATTTTGAAAACCGGATAGGGGGTAGTTTTTGGAAATTAAGAAGACTTTTGAGTAGTTTTTCATGAATTTCCTTCATAACTGCGTGAATAATGGTTCTGTTTGTTTTGTTGATTCTGAATTCCATAATCTGGTTATCTAAGAGCCACAAATTCCTCTTCAGGCGATTATGGCTATAGAATTATGACAATACATAGCGTATAATCCTATTTTTAACCAACGAAACCAAAAAGGAGGGGGTTCTCTATTCGACCCGTATTTTTTTTTCCATCATATTTTTTATGTATGATCACGCATAACTTTTCACTGAGGCGTCCGATTCTGATAATTCTTTTTCCAGTACTTCGAATTTGGTCGCATTTGAATTTAAAAGATGAAATCTACCCCTAAGAGTAGCGAAATGAAGGATATTAATCACTCACCCTCTGAATTCTGGTCCGTTAACCGATTCTATCAGGCATAACTTTGTACTGGGTTCTTCGATTTGGATGATCCTTTTTTAATAGATAGGGTATACCTTATATTTGGATCAAGAGAGGAATTAGCCAACCTTACGGGTCGAAAAATAGGGGATAATTGATTTTTCACTAGTGAACATTGGTATACACATACGTAGTTGACGATGACAGATCGCTACTGACATTATTTTTGTTTCACATCCGTCAAAATCAGTATATTTTATGAGAGGATGGAATGATATACAAAGTAATGAAATAAACTAACCAGAACAACGAAAATAATTTATATTACAACAAATAGTAAAAGTGGATAATCATATTATTTATCTGGTAATAGTTGAAGTAAGGTGGGTAAGTGAGTATTTCGGAAGTAATCAAAAAACAAGTGGGTAGTAATTGGTAGATTTTAGCCACAAAGAATTGAAAAATAAAAACTTTTTAACAAAAAATTAAACCAACAAAATACGGAACTGAAGAGTAAAAAATAAAATAAACCTTCTTAGTCTCAGTAACTAAGCACCTTAACTAATGTAAGTAACTAATTTTGAGTCGGCGCCAAACAAACAATCAACGATCATCATTAAATTACTTCAAAAAAATTATCAGAATTAAACCGACGAAATACGGAACTGAAAAGTAAAATATAAAATATTTTTAGCAAAAAATTAAACCGACGAAAAATCAACTGAAAAGCAAAAAATAAAATAAACCTTCTTAGTCTAGATGATAATTGAGCTCCTAAACTAATGTAAGTAACTGATTTTGAGTCGGCGCCAAACAAACTAGCAGTTGAATTAGGTGAAGCGTAAAATGATGGCAGCGAGATACACGGCTGCGTTTTGATGACTTCTTTCATAATTGTTTGTTTGGCGCCGACTCAAAATCAGTTACTTACATTAGTTTAGGAGCTCAATTATCATTTAGACTAAGAAGGTTCATGTTATTATTTGCTTTTCAGTTGATTTTTTGAACACGCATAACTTTTCACTGAGACGTCCGATTCCGATAATTCTTTTTACAGTGGATAGGGTGTACTTCGAAATTGGTCCCATTTGAATTTGAAAGATGAAAAGATATTGATCACTCACCCTCTGAATTCTGGTCCGTTAACCGATTCTATCAGGCATAATTTTGTACTGGGTTCTTTGATTTGGATTATTCTTTTTTTATTAGATAGGATATACCTCATAGTTGATTATATTTGGATTTCGAATGGAATTATCCACCGTTACGGATAAAAAAATAGGGGATAATTGATTTTTCACTTGTGAACATTGGCACACATATGTAGTTGACAATGACAGATCGCTATTGTCATTACTTTTGTTCTACATTCGGCACAATCATTATATTCTACGAGAGATGGAATGATACACGAAGTAATGAAATAAACTAACCAGAACAACAAACATAATTTATATTACAACAAATGGTAAAAGTAGATAATCATATTACCTATTCAACTGGTAATAGTTGAAGTAAGTTGGGTAGGTAAGTATTTTAGAAGTAATAAAAAAACAAGTAGGTAGTAATTAGTAGATTTCAGCTACAAAAAATTTAAAAATAACTTTTTAACGAAAAATTTAACCGAACCGAACCGAAATACGGAACTGAAAAGTAAAGAATGAAATAAACGTTCTTAGTCTCAATAACTAAGCTCCTTAACTGATGTAAGTAACTAATTTTGAGTCGGCGCCAAACGAACAATCAACGAAGATCATTAAATTACTCCAAAAAAATCATTAGAATGTCACTGTTTTGCCCTGACTACGGGGTGTTGTGATTTAACCCACCACACCTGTAATACCAGACGTTATTCGTTAGGTTGGAAAAACGGTATTAAGAGCAATCGACTGTCTGAAGAAGGTCGATACTGAAACTAGGTCTGGAGCGGCTCAGATCTGATTTCATTTCTCTTAAATACCGGAACATGGGCTGTTTATTCAGGAAGTACTACCGTTCAGAAAGATTCGAACCAAACAATGATTTGATAAAATGATAATGCACTCATAAAAGTTAAGAATGTATATATATATTTAATAAAACTGACACAATTCTCTCAATCGTCTATGGACGAATGATAGGAAACAATATTCATACAAAGAAAACTAATTTAGCGTAGTGGCAGATAATTCTGCAATGATCGTCACAATAGAAATAATTTTACTAAAAGAAATCTTGCAATCAAGTGCTGCAAACGACTAACAATAATTCTCTTTTTGAAAACTTGGTGATCTTGGAAACTATGGACATACTTTATAGACACATACACATTTTAATGGGTTGGGTTTTGCCATAAACATAAATACAGAAATACAAACATGAGACTCACCCTGTTTAACACTTATTCACTGGAGTAGTTTTAAACGGCAATTAGCTTAGAAGTTATTATTACCAGTTCGTTTTCTCTCGCGTCAATCGGTTATTCTAATTAATTCGTCCGGTATATTCGTATACAGATAAGGTTTTTCTAAGTGATCGGGAACCATTGAAATTGCGGAAATCTTGTTATTATCTCTGTTTTGGAAGCTTTTACAATTTGTGGAAACTATACTGTTCACTCGTGTTTTTACTAGGAGCTTCAATACTTGATTTGAATTGGCTGAGTTTCTATGTTTGCTGAAGTTAACTACACTGGTTTGGAAACTCTCATTACTATTGCACGATACTGTAATTAGACTGCCTTTTATACCGCACTTTTGAGAATGACATGATTACTCCACGGACTACTGTTCTGAACTAACTTGCATTCTAACCTTACTTTGAGGTTACATGCTCTTTGTTCACTGTCGAACACCGAATGCCCTTTGTTGATATGAAACTCACGCTTTTATAACCCTTCATCGGATCACGTGATAATTTGTCTAACCGCGCCTAGCGGTTATAATCATCTTCAACTGGTCGTAATAAAAATAATTAATGGGTTGTTTTGTTTCTGTCATACGCGGTGAATTTATGGCGTCTAGACGGGTGTTAGAATTATGGATATGTTTCGGTAATAAATAAAACTGATTTTCTTATCTCGCTGGGAATGTACCCAGTAGCAGTCAATAATCTTTGTTTTCGCTCCTAGATGAATGATTTATGCGTCCGGTCTACAAGGGATATTTCTTGGTGATTATTTTTAAAAGCATTTTATTTGTCTCCCGATAACAACGTATGGTTTTACGAACGTATGCTTATCAGCTGTTTCAGTCTAGCAGGTGGTCCATATTGATCTTTACTGTTTATCAAGAATATTACGTTGTTTTGTATCGTAGAAAAATTTCTCTGTGTTTACGTGGCATAACATTTCGTCCCAACCCTTTACAAAAAAGATTTGACAAACTCAAATTTTTTTTTTTTTTCAAAATAACATCACGTTCACCAACAATAAGCAAAAATGTTTTAACTTGCTGAAGGGTAATCCTATTCTATCGGCAAATTTTATAAGTCTTACTGTGACAATTACAATAGACTACTATTTTACATCTTCTAGAGGATAATTATAGTCTATCCCCACATTTATTAACCTCACTTCTCAGCTACTTAAGTCTAATTTTCTTAAAAATAACATGCAAATAATCATGCAAACACACAATAAAGTCTCTTTCTTCCATGGGGTAATTTCCATACTGTAAGAGTATGTACTCGCCTTCTTCAACGAGGGGATTTTTCTCACTTCTATTCCGGTGGGCATCAATTTAACTCTATCCGTTGGATCCTCTGGGAATTTTTCCTGCTACGCCGCTGGTTGGCTAAGGGTACGTATCAGCGGTACGGGACTATTTGTTCCTTTGTTTATCTTCTCTAACCATATGGCTTTTGGGGATTGTAGGGCCTTCCACACGTTTTCGAGTCAGTGATCCGTGATATGTAGTCGGTATCGGGAGCTAGACAGATAACACAGCCGGTGTTTTCTGTTTCAGTGGCAAGTGCATTCGTTGGCGTAATGTTGTAAATGGTGTTCGGTGTCGGTGGTCAAATGGTGGTAATTCATTCGTTTAAAAATCTTCGTTCCTGGGAATCATATTTGTGCGGTACCATTAACACAGGTGATTTGTGTGGTGAATTGTGTCCACTGAATTCTGTGCGGAGTGCTTGAACTCAAACCACACTGTGAATTCGCACTGCTCTAGGAATCTGCTGGTCTCATCATTTCGCTTCGCCATGCTGGATTGTCCACTGCTGTTTGTTCAGAGATATTTTCTTGGGTTTCAACAATAATAGTCCACGATATTCCTGTCAAAACCTTCCCTATATGCGCGGTTAGTAAATTTTATCATTATTTATTTAGGTACTGTACAATTATAAACGTCGCGATGTTCTAGTGTGAATATTCTACAAATCCGTAAACACATTTTCCGAAAATCGTGATTATATTATCTATCTGTATTATGTAACTCGGCGATTCGATATTCTATAACTGTTTCTATTTGCATTAATTTTCATAACATATCGCGTTTGTGGTTTGTATAGTCTGTAATCCGTACAGTGTTTCATTTCAGTTCTATCGACCATTCTTCGTTTTTTCTATGACCTGTAATGAACTATATCCGTCTCAAAATAGCTTTGCTTGAATTTTCCGTGGAATTTACTGTCATTATTTTACATCCAAACACTTGCTAAAATTGTCCCTGTTCGCGTTTCACGTTGTCAGTTGATTCTCTTATATATTTTTTTCAGTTTGTTCCCGTACTATGATACAATTAATTTAATTCCGTTTTTCATTAAGGTATCGGTAGATTTCGTATTTTTATTCATTCCAATTTTTACAAGTTCATTGTAGCTATAAATATGTTTTGGCAAATTAACCTTCAGGGATTTTTCAATTGTTTCTGCGTCTTTTTGCAGTCTGCTGAAACTATAATAATTTACATACTATATATACGTTCCTACATTCTGGTGCATACTGAAAATTTTCTTGTTTACTGATATCTAACTGATTGAACCAAATGTTTCATGGGTGTCATTTGAACAGTGCTGCGTGTCATGGGTTGTGTAAGGGGAATTTATTTTCAGAAATGCTTTCTTCCTTTTCTTTGGACATTTCACTTGGCTGACATTTTTCTTTATTTTCGGCATTAACTATTGGTAATTCATCTGGCATATTTTCTTGAGTTTGAACTAAAACTTGATCTAATTTTACCTCATTTTCTTGTGTCGCTTGTCTGCTGCTTTCATTCCTATACTTGTTGAATCGATCAGCGTTTATTATTTGACTCTTTGTTTCTTTCACTGGTTGGAGTTCAAAATTAACGTGCGATGTCTTTTTTAAATTAGGTTTTCCTTCTTGTCTGGCTAAAGTTCTAATTCTTTCCACTTCGGGGTTCATTTCTTTCTTCACTTTCGTATCCATATCAAAATCTTCTCCTATGCTTCGTTTTCTCGGGGTTAAAAATCCATTTTCTGCAATACTTCGTAATTTCGTATCTTCGGAGTTCACTATACTTTTTGCTTGAACTTTACATACATTCAAAAATCTGGGCGGTAGGATTTTGTCCTTAGGCAAGAAATTTTCCTCCTTGTGATTTACGACTGTAGAAAAAGTCTTATCTTTGGCGACCGTCATTCCTAGGTGCTTGGTAGATTCCAACTTCCTGGTGGATAGAGCATCTCCCGTGGGTGATTTGTAACTATCTCTCAAACTATCTTCCAATGATTTACTATTTTCTACATTTATCACCTTCCTTCGATTCCTTGATGCATTAACCGTTGCAATTTCCGTTCTCCCTGAATATGTCTGGCTACTTCCTGGAATATTTTCACTTTCAAAAGCTTTCATACCAACTTTTTCCATTTTCTGACTATAATTTTCTTCATCCTCGCTGTAGTGCTGTATGGGCAATGTTCCGTTACATCTCTCCGTTTCTTTAGGCAGGAAATGCTCGTACCTATACGTATGCATTTCCACTTGTCGACTGTCACGTGTGACTATCGGTCCTAATGTACAGGATGCGTCGGTTTTTCCATTTTCCATAGGTGGCACTTTTCTAAATTCCTCTCTTCTCTCTTGTTGCTCGTTTAAACGCATGTTTCGCTTTTCTCTTGTTCCAGACGATTTTCCATATTCTTCAATTTCAACTATTTCTTTGCAGACTAGCGTCTCCTTTAAATCACCAGTCGCTGACACCTTTGAAACTGTTTTTTCTAAACCTGGTGTCACAATTAAATCACCGGTCCCTGATATCTCTATTTGATTCGAAGTTGTACGTCTCGTTTCATGGCATGAAACTCTGTTTAAGAATACTTCGCGGATTGATTTGGGCGGGCCCTCCTCTTCAATTCTAGTTTTCTACAGAATTCATCCAATCGTTCATCATGATCGTGACATCTCTCAATCGTTTTTCTACTTCTTCAAATCTCTTTTGCAACTTCCTCTGTTCGTCATCCCGATTTGGTTGGCATATGTGTTGGATTTTCTTTTTCAACTCGATAATTTCCCCTGATAAATACATTTGATTTTCTCTCCAATCAATTTGCACGTCATATTTTCGTAAAAAATCTAATCCCAGTGTTATTTCAGTACTACGATGATCATTTTCAACTATTAAGAATTCATGTTCAATAATTTTTCCTTCCTTTACTTTGATTGGCAATATAACCGAGCCAATATAATGAGTGAAATTTCCTTGTCTTTTTCTGAGGTGATACGGCAAATCATAATTTAATTTCATACCTCTAACAATATTAATATGAGCCACTGATACTTGAGATCTCATATCTATGGATATATGCCTCAAAATTCCTGCTACTTCAAATAATTACATTTTTCTGTTCATCGTCGATTAGTATATTTTCCTCTTGCCTCCACTATTTAAATAGTTTTTCCCGCAGCTTTCATCTGAGGCTTGTTGAAAGCTGCCATTCCATTTAAATTCCTGTTATATTTTGCCTTTTTCCCATACTTTTCCCATTTTCTGTCATTTCCATAGCTATTTCCTGTTTGCTTTCTATAATTTATTCTCCTAAAATTTCCTCGTTCATTCCTGCTTCTATGAAGTTGAAATCTATTTTCTTTCGAATTGTTAGAAAATTCTGTTCTATATTTATTCATTTTCCATATTTTTTAAATCTTTTTCCTTAGCGTAGTTGGAAAACCATTTTCCTGAATCATTTAATCTCTTATTTTGAAAACTATTTCTATTTGGACATCTATATGACATATGTCCGAATTCTTGACATGTTAGGCATACGCAATTTTTCATATAACAATCTCCTGCTGTGTGACCTTTTCTGTTACAATGTGTGCAAATATTATATTGCATTGAAAGTTCTGAAATTCTATTCGGTGTATTCGTAATTTGCTCAATTAATTCTTCTTTTTCTGCTAATTTGATGGCTTCAAATTCTAAACTGACGGAACTTTCAGATAAAACTTTTTTCTAACAGGATCTAACAATCCAATGGCAAATTGAACCAAAATATCCTGCTCGTATTTTTTGCTCTAATACATTGTCAATTCTATTATTTCCTGTGAGGTGCCTTATCTTTGATGCACATATTTTTAATCTTATGAAAAAATTCCTAACTGACTCATTCTTTTCTTGATAACAATTCAAAAATTCTTTTTGTGCTTCTCCAGGTAATTTCAATTTGCTAAACTGCTTCAATAATTCCTTTTTAATTAATTGCCAGTTGTCGGTATTTTGTAAACTATATTCTGCTTCAATAAATAATCTAGCGATGCCTTTCAGTTTTAATCTAACTATAGAACTTATTTGACTGTCTGTCCATTTTGCTACAGCTGCCAAATTCTCAATTTCACGAATAAAATCTTTGATTTCTGTTGTACCATTATAAAAAGGTATATTATCCAAAGTGATACTAATTTGCGGTTCATACCTAACCCTCGGCACTGTTGTCTGAGTTTCCATGATTTAATTATTTCAATAAAAATCTCCATTGATTGAAAATAAAACTTCAATTGCCTTTTCGAATACTTCCTGAGTTTTTGATCGGTATAAACGCTATATATATTTATTTTCCCAATATCGTGCTTGCAAAATAACAACGATATTATACTAATACTAAACTATTTTCACAATTTTTCTACTCATTTACTTCTGTTCAAATTAGTCTTTTTTCCACTGACAATTATTTGTAAAAATAAAAAATAAAATATTTATTAAAAAAAAATTCAACTTCAATTTTTGTTTGACACTTTTTTTTTCTGTGGAAAATATCATATATGCGTTAATGTACTTCCTCAATTATTACTCGCACACCTGACATCAATTGTTTTACTCTGGGCTATACAGGGTGTTGTGAAAACCCCACACCTGACACCAATTGTTTTGCCCTGACTACGGGGTGTTGTGATTTAACCCACCACACCTGTAATACCAGACGTTATTCGTTAGGTTGGAAAAACGGTATTAAGAGCAATCGACTGTCTGAAGAAGGTCGATACTGAAACTAGGTCTGGAGCGGCTCAGATCTGATTTCATTTCTCTTAAATACCGGAACATGGGCTGTTTATTCAGGAAGTACTACCGTTCAGAAAGATTCGAACCAAACAATGATTTGATAAAATGATAATGCACTCATAAAAGTTAAGAATGTATATATATATTTAATAAAAACTGACACAATTCTCTCAATCGTCTATGGACGAATGATAGGAAACAATATTCATACAAAAAACTAATTTAGCGTAGTGGCAGATAATTCTGCAATGATCGTCACAATAGAAATAATTTTACTAAAAGAAATCTTGCAATCAAGTGCTGCAAACGACTAACAATAATTCTCTTTTTGAAAACTTGGTGATCTTGAAAACTATGGACATACTTTATAGACACATACACATTTTAATGGGTTGGGTTTTGCCATAAACATAAATACAGAAATACAAACATGAGACTCACCCTGTTTAACACTTATTCACTGGAGTAGTTTTAAACGGCAATTAGCTTAGAAGATATTATTACCAGTTCGTTTTCTCTCGCGTCAATCGGTTATTCTAATTCATTCGTCCGGTATATTCGTATACAGATAAGGTTTTTCTAAGTGATCGGGAACCATTGAAATTGCGGAAATCCCGTTATTATCTCTGTTTTGGAAGCTTTTACAATTTGTGGAAACTATACTGTTCACTCGTGTTTTTACTAGGAGCTTCAATACTTGATTTGAATTGGCTGAGTTTCTATGTTTGCTGAAGTTAACTACACTGGTTTGGAAACTCTCATTACTATTGCACGATACTGTAATTAGACTGCCTTTTATACCGCACTTTGAGAATGACATGATTACTCCACGGACTACTGTTCTGAACTAACTTGCATTCTAACCTTACTTTGAGGTTACATGCCCTTTGTTGATATGAAACTCACGCTTTTATAACCCTTCATCGGATCACGTGATAATTTGTCTAACCGCGCCTAGCGGTTATAATCATCTTCAACTGGTCGTAATAAAAATAATTAATGGGTTGTTTTGTTTCTGTCATACGCGGTGAATTTATGGCGTCTAGACGGGTGTTAGAATTATGGATATGTTTCGGTAATAAATAAAACTGATTTTCTTATCTCGCTGGGAATGTACCCAGTAGCAGTCAATAATCTTTGTTTTCGCTCCTAGATGAATGATTTATGCGTCCGGTCTACAAGGGATATTTCTTGGTGATTATTTTTAAAAGCATTTTATTTGTCTCCCGATAACAACGTATGGTTTTACGAACGTATGCTTATCAGCTGTTTCAGTCTAGCAGGTGGTCCATATTGATCTTTACTGTTTATCAAGAATATTACGTTGTTTTGTATCGTAGAAAAATTTCTCTGTGTTTACGTGGCATAACATCACCGCGCAACTCGATGCCATCATTTTTCGCCTTACCTAAATCATTTGCTTGTTTGTTTGGCACCGACTCAAAATTAGGTACTTACATTAGTTTAGGAGCTTAGTTATTGAGACTAAGAAGGTTCATTTTATTTTTTAATTTTCAGTTCCGTATTTCGTCGGTTTAATTTTTTGTTAATCATGGGCTTAGTTATTATAAATGTTCTGTTTCTCCCAATGATTTCTCCTTCAATTTCTAGGCGATTGATTTCAATTCGATTCTATTTGATCCATGAAGCTGCGAAGTTATCTTATATGGTAATAACAAATATTTGTATGACACTCGAAAAACTCATTGAATATAGACAAATTAACCACACACAACCAAAGAAAACAAATGAAAATAAGGTGCAACATAAAGATAAACATGATCTCACAGCTCAACAACTGGTTGCTAATACAACACTAATATGGTTTAACCACGACGTACATATATTTTTCAAAATACATTTCACTGAAGATGCCCCCAAACAAATAAAAAAAAAAAAAATTAAAAAACCTTAAAATATTAAAAAAAAGAAATCAAATAATTTAGAAACGGCATGAATACCTGCTATGATTGTTTTTATAATTTTTTTCTGTGCGGTTTGCATCTTGAAAACCTTTGGCCATATTCAAGTCGACGGAGATAATCCAAGAGGGTGGCAGTAGAGTTTTTTATAATTATCATTATGTTTGATAAGTTCATTCAATTGGCATAACCTATAAAAATATACAAATCCAAATTTAAAAACAATTATTCAGAATTCATCTGAACATTATATTCATATGCAAGAAACATCCTGTATACAAAATTAGAACCAAAAGGCACCATGACAGGCAAATGTCGAATTATTTTACATTTAAATAATCAAAATAATGAAATTTGAGAACAGAAAAATGGTACATGTGAACTTTGAAGGAAATTTAGTAAATAGAATTATGTGTAGAAAGCAAATTTGAAAATAAAATATCTTTAATAAGTGGAAAGTAGAATAATGTGTTTAAAATAAAAGTGCTAATAGTAAAAATTGTGATAAGATAACAAAAAGTGATGGTTACCAAAGAGAAAGAAAAATAAGCGTAGAGAAGAAAAATTAAAACGAAAAGGAAAGCATATGAGAAAATTTCATGATCGATTTTGTGGGAAAATGCCAATAACCAAAGTATAAGAGTAACATTAATACATGCAATCAGGTCAGAATCAAATCGGAACCAGGGACTATCAAGATACTACCTACCAGGAATTGGAGGTTAGATCTCCAATATTTTATTGTCATAAACTTGAAAGTGATAATATTCATCGGACAGCCACGTTGTTTTTGGTATACTTACAATAATACATAATTTTGAGTGGCAAATTTCTTCTTCCATGTATGACAAATGACATGAGTATAACCTATAAATATTTATTTCAGAATATGTTCATTATTGCGATTTGAATGTTTATTATTTTGATGGGATGGAAAGTATGATTAGAATAAGTTAGATATCTCAGGGATAGATTGGTTTTGAGGAATATTTTCAATAAAAAACAAGTATCTAACTTTTTCTGAACTCATTATTCATTTGACTATATTACAATAAGTATTTCAAACATAAACAGTATCCTCCCGAGATTGGGAGAATCATGTCTGCATAAGGCGTACCGACACAGCTACGAAGAGGTATAAAGATAAATAAAAAAAAAGAGGTAAAGTGTATAGAGAAGGAGGGTAGAAGCATCATAGCCGGAGTTTCCTTTTGTTTGATTAGTATATGTCACAAAAATTTAAATAACTTACTAACAATCAAATGTACGAACATCACATATATATATATATATATATATATATATATATATATATATATATATATATATATATATAAATATATATATATATATATATAAGCGTTGTTTTTTCGACCGTACTATAAGTTGGGAAATAGGTTTTGTTTTTCAGGTTTAGGGTCTGTGACTAATAAAACTCATTCGGATTTTTAAATTATCAATTTTTCGTTGATTTCTCATTAATTTCATCAGGAGGAGGCTAAAAAGTAAATGAACAAAGCACAAATTACTAAAAATCACATGAAAATTACCAGAATGCTAACAAAACATTGAGTCAGTCACGGCAAAATTAAAAATCTGAAAATATTGTCGAAATATTAGCCAGCTCATTCAGACTGGGACTGCAGAATACATTGATATATTAATAAAGAAGGGAGAAAGAAACTAGACATAAAAATAAAAAAACAATGGTATCTTTCTTCCTTTCACATCGTGAGGGCAAGTAGATTTTCAATATATAAAGGTACAAAGTGTTTGTAACAATTCGGTAGACAATGGGAAAGAAAACAACAAACAATACTAAACAAAAAGAGAACAAAAAAAAGGGGAAAACATGAAAAAACAATTTAATCAAACGTCTTAATTGATTGCAGTATATATTGCCAGTTGTCCTTCATCAAATTTATAATTGACCGTTGTAATCTTGTTTTTATTGATATGGTACATCTCGAAGGAATAATCTGCTTTTGTAATTATTTTTGTGTCCCAGTATTTCAACAATCTCATAATCAAATAGGTGAGCGGTTTTTTTGGAGTGTTCAACCAGCGCGCATGAGTTTTTTCCCAAACGACAGTCACTCTTATGTTGGATTATACGTTGTTTTGACGACTGTGATGTTTGTCCCACGTACACATCTTTGACATTCCAGACGACGATGCTATTGTATAATAAGAGTGTATTGTCTTCGGCTCCTGAAAATAAATTTGAATTTTTCAAAATGTTTTATTTGGCAATCTTTATATGCGGGTAGATTTTGAACACTAATCATTTTTGGGATATTTTATCTACTTATGTATGGCATTTTTTTATATTTGAACAGTATGTTTGAATCTTCATTTGGTCCATCAAACGTGTTGAAAATTAATAAATAATTTCAAAATTTCAAGCAGTTAATATGGAGATTTGAGGAATATTATGGAATATATCCGAAAATATGGGTTTTGGGTGTAGGAAAGGGAATCAGATCGTTAGCTTTTTTTCATGATAAAACTAAACAATGGGAAGAAAAAATGGGGTTTCCATTTGAAAAAATTGTGATTTTCAATGATTCTCATTCACATTTTTGCACATCCTGTTAATTATTCAGTTGCTGTGATAATGGTGAATGATCCGTTTACCCTTCAATATTCATGATTCATGCACTTCATATCATTGAAAATTATAATTCACATGAAAATGGCGTATGCTCCAAAGGTTGCATCTGTCACTTATTCCAAAAAAACTCGATAAACTCAAAAACAGTTCATTTTCGGTGTGGAGTATGATACATGGATTTGAATCAAAATCATGAGAGGAATCCATTGAAAATAACCAAGATGACGTCACAAAAGTATCACGATAACAAAAATATTCTAGTTGGATATTCAATATTTTCCACACCGTCTCTACAAATTTCCAGAAACATGGTACTTTCAGTTCTCTGTAGATAGATATACCCTGTATAGTGTAAATGAAATTGTCTCCAGTAATTAGCCCTGGGGGACTCAAATTCTAATCGGGAGTTCACTAGAAATATTAATAAGGCAGTTATTCCAATGTTTGTGGGCTTAGTTGTATGTTGCTATGGTAATAAGACTAATCGGAAAACATACTCACCCCAGAAGGTAACGGAGATCGGAACGCTCATTAGATTTCGATCGGGATGAATCATGAATTTATGATAGAAAAGTCTGCATACGATACGCTTCCTGATAATCCTTGTGACCGCATGAAATTCCAAAATAACACCACGATGAATTGATAAATAATTAATTATAATCCACTCTATGTTTCCCTACAATGAAACCAGAAGCATTACGGTTCATCTGTAAAGTGCAGGCGCCCATTCACAGTCACGCCGCATTCACAATATTCGACGTCATTTTGGAATTAGTGATCGCTCTACTTTACTGCTTAACTCACTACTTTGCCGGCTAAATAGATTGGATAGGCCATCCACACTGTTCGTAAATTCTCTCTCTACATCCGGAAGTCTCATTGGAGTGGCGTATTAGGAAGGATATATGAAGTTAGAACCACTGAATATTTCCAAATAACAATATATATATATATATATATACATACAACATCTGGCATAAAGTTCGCAGCATATGGAAAACTGTTTTATTATTGATTTCTAAAAAAATCATTTGTGATAAAAACCTCTGCTTTATCTCAAACCTGAAATGCAAACACCAAAATTGAATTTTATTCGACCCTATACGAGGGAGATAGAAGAGCATGCTTTGTTTTCAAAATAATATGATCCCATCACCTAATTTCTCACTGTAGAATTCAAATTTAAAATGCATTGGGAAAGTCGAATATTGATCCAGAAATTCTAATTTCATATTTCGACTTTTTTCCCATTTTTTCTTCATCGCCCTTTACAACATAAGGACTATTATGCTAGACAAATGGTACATTGTTAGATATATATTTCTCCCTCCCATCGGAAAATCACATTAATTTCTGCAAATAGTAGATAAAACTGAATTGTCTCCAAGGTATGATTCCAGAATGAAAATAAATTTATTTTCAAATAAATGTTTTCAAGACAATCTAGAATTGTAAAATATGACAATTTTCGTAAAGTTTTTTTTAAGCAATACATCAGAATGCTTCTACAATATTTTATTGAATTTTTTGCAGCATTCAAGGTACAAAATTAGGGTTTTATTCCACTCGAAAAATCTATTCACGTATTATTTATGAATTTTGAAATGTCGTCAGTTGTTACATTCGACTTCGATAGCAATACCCAGCTTCCATAGTTCTGTTCTTTGAATTTTACTGTAAATGATTGAGATACAGAACATTTGCCGGTCACAATTGGCTCGTGCGCCAAAAATTCGCTTCCTCTGTGGGACGTATTGTTAATGTGGTATTTGTAATGTGATTTTGTTTGTTCAGGTTGATTTGAGTTTGCCATATAAACAGAACTTTCATTGTGTTGTGCCGAAATATAAAATTATTTTGGAATTTAGGCAAACATTTTGTTTCGGTGTTATTACATTTTATTACTCGTTAGCTGTTGTTAATTTCATTTTCTCGGCATTCAACTCTTCTGCCGCATGAGGGTAAAGAGCAGTAAGTGCAAGAAATATATTTTTTCACCCGACTGCGGCAAAGCCAAAAGGACGGTTATGTATTCGACCTGTGTACATATATACAGATCAAACACAAAACTGTCTTTTTGGGCTTCGCCGCAGTCGGTTCAAAAAAAAATATAAATTGGAAAACTAAAAATATGTAATTCTTGCACTTACTGCTCTTTGCCTCCACGAGGCAGTGTTATTCATTATAAAACAGTATTTTCTTTATATTAATCCACCAAAGGATTAGGATTCACTCATTGTGTTACTTTTTTTCTACATTTCTTCACATAATGATATTCATTTTATTTTATCGACATTTAACTGTCATTTATTATGATAGAGTAATTTTTTTGTTATGATAGAAGCATTAAAATATTCTAATGTAATATATTATTGATTTATCAAACCATCCTTCCTGAAAAACTATATAACCAACAAATATAAGATATTTTCACAAAACAAAATAGTGAATACTAATTGACGTCATTTGAAAAAAAAAATTTTGTTTGGACATGAAATAAAAGACATTAGAACTTTTTTTCTGTGTAGTATGGAAAACTAAAAGAAAAGAATTGACAAAATTTTATTTCAACAACATAAAGAGAATGAAATTCCAACAGCATGAGGTTTACAAATTACTTCTGTCAGTTTATAAATGATGAAAACCGTAAAGGAATCGACAATATTACAATGTTAATTTCACTAAAATATCATGTTAATTCATTGAAAAAAGTGAATGAATTACTTCACTGTAAAAACATTTTTGGGTAAGCTCAACAAAAAAAAATGTGAAAAAATAGCAACTGAATGTTGTTGATGCACTACTGATTTTGTTAAATCGCTACAGTCCAATTGTGGCATTTACTTTGCTGACTTTGTTAAATAGCAAAATTTATGGAAAAGCCACAAATGTGTAATGTGAACATTGTCAATATCGAAATTTGCCCATTTCGCCAATAACACTAGTGGACCTCCTGGATTTCAATTTTTTTATTATTTCAACAACTCTTTTTCAACAGTCTACAAGCTTAATTGACAGTTCATATGATTAATATGGAAGTTGGACTTGTTTTAGTTACCTAGCAACATTCAAAACGCTTTTTCCGTAGAAACACGGCTTGTTATAATCTTGAGATTTCGCACGCTTTTTAGTACATGAAACAAGGATTATCATGCAGGTATGATGAAAAATTATAAAATAAAAGTTTTCATCCTCACAACAATGTTTGTTCCATTTAGTCAACATGTGCCTTTTGGGTCAAAATTTTTTATTCGCCTCGGAAAATTATGATCGAGGTGCCATTCGATTCGTCATTGCATCTAAAAACTTTTTGAAAAATTTGGAGTGGCGCTTGCAAAAATTACAAAAGTTATAAACAATTTAGTAAAAAAAGGGGGGTTTGGTTTTTTGCAAATATCTCAAAAAGTATTCAAAATTTTCGAAATTTGAAAAGAAATTTCCTAAAAAAAGTTCCACCTCGCGGAACTCTAGGATCATATTTATAATTTTTCTAGAGGGTTGAAAATACGGCCAAAAACGGGAACTCTCGCTTGCGTAAGCTCCGCCCACTTCGGACCTTCAATAAAAAATATTATTTAAACTTATTAAATATGAAAATTAAGAACTGAAAAAATTAAGGCACCTACAGAATGAATCGATGAACAATAACTCGCGGATCAAAAATTTGTATCGCAATTTTTCAATTAGTTATTTATTAATTAATTAACAATTTTTTGTAGCACGAACATCAACTTTGAAAGTGCGATAATTGTTAAACTATAAATCTGGGATGTTTTTTCCTTTCATGGAGCTATTTTACAAAGGCTATAGAATAAATTCCCGTTGGAAAAAGGAAAAAATTGGTAATTTTCACTTTGGTATTAACAATTTACTAAAGTTAAAAATTATCAACCTCGATTTAACATTGAAAAAAATATTTTTTTTATAATATTGCTATTGGTCCATTTTCTTATGATTATAAGCTACTTAAAAATGTTCGTTAATAATTTTTATCCCATATTGTTTAAAAAATTGTTATAAACAAATGCGTTGTTTATAAGATAATCAAAAAAATTTTTTTGGTAACATAATCTTTGATGAAAATAATGATTTAAAAAAAAACATTTAAAAAAAAAAACATTTTAAAAAAAAAACAATTCATTGCTTAAAAACGCATTTGTTCATTAACTATTTTTTTTTTCCACCTGTTATGAAAATTAAGGAACCATTTTTTCCGAATCATTATTCATCTTGCTCTTCGGTGTCTGATTTTTGTTTTTTTTTTCAAATTTCAATTGTTTATGTAATAAACAATTTGTTATAAATAATTGAATTTTTTATTTATATTTTTTTTGCTCTAAAAAATACAACAAAAACAGTATCAGTTTTTAGAAAAACATTGATTTTGCGATTTTTCATTCAAGTATTTTCGTATATTTAACTTACCTTTCGCGCCTGCTTTTTTTATTTATCATTAATGTTACTTATAAACTATTGCAGATACAACAAATTCAGCTAGACTTTTTTTTCTAAATTAGCTACTCAAATTCTCAATTAGCTACTCAACCAAACTAAAGCTCTAACTTAATTATTTATAACTAGGATTCAATAATTATCCAAAAATACTCGGTCATTGTTCTTAATTACATCTAGACAAATTGTGACATCAAAGATTTCGATAACAATGACTGGAATTTCTAACAATGAGTATGGAAATGAACTTAGTTTGTTCATGAATGGATGTTATTCAAAACTCTTTATAATATTCAAGTGATTTTCCAAACAGAAATTAACATTTATGAAGAAATTCATATTTTAATATGAACAAAAAATCCCGAAAAATTTTGCCCAATACATTCTTATCAATAGCTGCTCATTGCTTTATACATTTTAAGGTCACAGCCTCAGCTAGGATCTCAATTTGTTCATTAACTAATGCAGAATGAAGAAGATTTAAGTAACTTTTGTCGTATCTGTTATAGTTATTGAGATATTTCGATATTAAAAGCAAAAAAAAAAATTTTCTTCAATTTTTATAAATATATGCAAAAAACTTATATAAATAATTGAGTTAGAGCTTTAGTTTGGTTATAAATTGGTTGAGTAGCAAATTTAGAAAAAAAAAGTCCAGATGAATTTGTTGTATCTGCAATAGTTTATAAGTGATATTAATAATACATAAAGAAACGCAGGCGCGAAAGGTAAGTTTGAATATACGAGAATACTTTAAATTAAATAAAAAATCGAAAAATCATTTTTTTTCCAAAAACTGATACTAGGCTGTTTTTGTTGTATTTTTTAGAGCAAAAAAAAATATAAATAAAAAATTCAATTGTTTATAACAAATTGTTTATTGCATAAACAATAAAATTTGAATGAAAAAAAAAAATCCAGACATCGAAGAGCAGGATGAATAATGATTTGAAAAAAAAATGGTTCCTTAATTTTCATAACAGTGGTAAAAAAAAAATATTAATTAACAAATGCGTTTTTAAGAAATAAAATTTTTTTTTTAAGAAATAATTTTTGTTTTCAAATCATTATTTTTATAAAAGATTATGATAACAAATTTTATTTTTTCATCATCTTATGAACAACGCATTTGTTTATAACAATTTTTCAAACAATATGGGATAAAAATCATTAAAAATCATTTTTGAGTGGCTTATGATCATAAGAAAACGGACCGATAGCAATATTATAAAAATAATATTTTTTTTCAATGTTTAATCGAGGTTGATAATTTTTAACTTAAGTAAATTGTTAATAACATTGTGAAGATTGACAACTTTTGAATTTTTCCCAAACGGGAATCTATTCTATAGCCTTTGTTGAATAGCTCCATGAAAGGAAAAAATTCCCAGATTTATAGTTTAACAATTACCGCACTTTCAATGTCGATGTTCGTGCTACAAAAAATTGTTAATTAATTAATGGATAACTAATTGAAAAATCGCGATAAAAATTTTTGATCGGCGTTTTATTGTTCATTGATCTATTCTGTAGGTGCCTGAATTTTTTAAGTTCTTAATTTTCATATTTACTAAGTTTAAATAATATCTATTTATTAAAGGTCCGAAGTGGGCGGAGCTTACGCAAGCGAGAGTTCCCGTTTTCGGCCGTATTTTCAAGCCTCTAGAAAAATTATAAATACTGGTCCTAGAGTTCCGAGAGGTCGGACTTTTTTTTTGTAAATTTCTTCTTTTGTTTGGATCGTTTTTGAAGTTTCAAAAAAAATTCGAATACTTTTTGAGATATTCGCAAAAAACCAAACCCCCTTTTTTTTACTAAATTGTTTATAACTTTTGTAATTTTTGCAAGCGCCACTCCAAATTTTTCAAAAACTTTCTAGATGCAATGACAAATCGAATGACACCTCGATCATAATTTTTCGAGGCGAATAAAAAATGTTGAGCCAAAAGGCACATGTTGACTAGAGTAATTTCTGTTCCACCAGTTTCAAAAAACAATTATAAACCACTGCTGAAGTCGTTTACATTTATGTTTTTGGTAAGGCTCGCTATTTAAAGATATTCGAATTGAAATTTCACCCAGTTTTTGTTGCCATTGATTATAAGTGTCTGGAAAAACTTGGAGCGATACATCACAAATAGAATGAATGAAAATGGACTACCGTTCCCGACCACAAACCCGATTCCCGAGTCAAACAATCATAATTTTCCAAAATCCAAGAATCAGAACCGACGCTCCAAGATTTCTCATTTTCAATTTCCCATTCGATTCCACTTGGAATCGAAGACAAGAAGGATTCAACATAGATCACTGTCACTTGTACTAAATCGTAATCCACCCGAGAGATTATCTTTCGTGAGGAATCGTTCAAATACAATATATCCTATCTTAATCGTTCATTTCCTCCCGAGATTTACGGACACAGGTCACTCGAAGTCGCGTCCAATCTTTTTAGCGGAATACGTCACAGTTTTTCAGAAGTAGATATAAATAAGGCTGGCTCGCAGTAGATTAGAACTGAAGGTTGAGAAATAACGAGACGTCTTTGTGGTCTTGTTCGCCAAAATGAATGATCACTGGGTCAGTGACGTACTCCGACTGAAAGAACATTGAGAAATATCTACAGAGTGGCCACTTTTTTAATGGGATTGTATTGGTAACTTTTAAACCATAAGAGTTAGAAGGTCGGTCAAATGGAGGAAAAGTTGCATTCATAGAAGCATTGTCAAGCAGTTCAAACAAATCGAGATTATCAGGGCTGGTTATTGAGATATCATGAGAAAAGTAAATTCTGTCATTTTGATTTTTCTTTTTTTCCTACTTTATTTCGAATATTATCGAAAAATGTCACAGGAGTTTTTTATTCGATAGTAAATTATCCTCAATTTGACATCATCAGATTTCGTATCCAACGTTTCGTACGCTCTGGGCCACCCTCAACCTCATTTTTTTCAATACGGACCTGCATATTTCAAGACACTTTTCGAAATAACTTTTAACGCTGAAATCAACGATATATCATACAATGTCATTCAAAGTTGATTTTCAGGTGATTTTGACCCTTATCCAAATTCCTTTGGGTCGGATCTGTATTACATTTAGGTACCTTTAGTTTAATTAACAACATGCAATACATTCCGATAAGAAAATCAACTTACTCATCTTCAACTGAATGGAACGTAACAGAATAAAAGCAAGAAACAAGTAATAATTATTTACAAATTTCAAGAGGTGAAAAACCTAATTCATAATAATTAAACGAAACTATCATTTAATGAAAGAAAAATCAAATGATTATTCGAAAGTAAATGATGAACATTAATGAAGTAAGTGTTCGAAATGTCCACCATTTTGTTAAATGCACTTTGCGGTTCTGGAACCCATACTTCTTATACATTTGCTTATTTCGTCTCCTTGAATACCTTCCAATACATTCTCAATCTTCTCGCGAAGAATCTCTATTGTCGGGTTCGTAGTATCATACATTTTATTTTTGAGATATCCACACAAATAAAAATACAGCGGATTCAAATCCTGAGATCTGGCAGGCCATGCTACTGGACCTCTTGTTCCAATCCATGAATCGGGAAAAGTTCGATTTAGATAGTCTGTGACTATTCTTGAGTTGTGTGGACCACATCCGTCTTGTTGGAACCATAGACTATCACGCCGATACCGTATAGGAAGATCATCCAACATTTCTTCTATAATTTCTACATATTTTGCTCCGGTTAGGTTGCCGTCAATAAAATAGGGTCCCAGTAATTTATTATTCAACAAACCGCACCATATGTTGGAAGGAAAACGATATTGATGTCTAACTTCATGAATTAACTGAGGATTTTCTGTGGCATAAAAATGTTTGTTCCTTCGATTGAACATGCCAGAATTTGTGAATGTCGTTTCGTCTCCCCAAATGATATTGTGCGCAAAATTGTTGTTATTCCGCACCTTCCGTTAAAACCAATTACAGAATTGAGCCTTCTCTCAGGATCATTGCGATATAGTTTTTGCACGGCTTGGTATTTATAGTCATGGTATCCGTGTCTCTTGAGTATTTTATTAACAGCACTTTTTGATAAATTGCATTCACTGGCCATAGTTCCCAATCCTATTCCTGGATTCATTCAAATTTGGGCCAGAACATTGATGTCATTGATAAGCTCGTTTCGTCGTACATAAGGACCTCTGGGTTTGATGAATGGATTATGTGCAAGTAACGTTGTAGATAAACGTCGAAACATTTTAATATTTGGTGTTGTTCTTTCAGGATATAATTCACCATACCTTTGTTGTGCTTTGAACGAATTTCTATCTAGTTTTATGTACACTTCGTACATATCTCTCTTCTCTTCATTTGTGTATCTTACCATATCGAATAAGTTGAATTGAAATTACTCAGAAAAGTATTTAATGACAAGTTCTTGTGACACAATAATAAACGAAGTAACAAATAATATGACATTTCTTGTTATGTTCTTTTTTATCCACGGCCTACTACTTGAAAATAATACATTCAATAAACCTAGAGTTGTGTGTATGTTAGAAAAAACAAGTCTATCAACGATATCAATGTTCTGACCCAAATTGATTTTCTTATCGAAATGTATTGCATGTTGAAAAGGTGAACATTCTCAATTGAATATTGATAGAAAGATTTTTCTGTGAATTGAAAAATCCACGATTAAAATGAAGTTATTTTTTGTGAATGTCTAACAGAAAACAACTACTTCCCCGGCTAAAGCCACGCTGGATATCGAACTACATCTGATAGATATTCTGATAAGGCCCTAACTCAAAGAAAAATCTGAATGAATATTTGCATTTTCATTCAGATAGTTATTTGATTTTTTATTCCAGTCTTAATTAAGAACTCATGAAGATGAATGAGGCAGAGAAGAATGTTTTCCAAAAAGAGAGTACTCACCAGAAATCATTCGTAACATTGACGCAGGAGAGACATCGCTTTCACTAGGTCTTCAATACATTTTTGTCGACGAAAATCTATTTCACGCTTCCACGATCATCAAAATGTATTGAAGACCTAGTGAATGCGATGTATCTCCTGCGTCAATGTTACGAATGATTTCTGGTGAGTACTCTCTTTTTGGAAAACATTCTTCTTTGCCTCATTCATCTTTATGAGTTCTTAGTTAAGACTGGAATAAAAAATCAAATAACTATCTGAATGAAAATGCAAATTCTCAATTTCAATTTTCTTTGAGTTAGGGCCTTATCAAACATCTATCAGATGAGTTCAATATCCAGCGTGGCTTACCGAGAAATAGTTGTTTTCTGTTAGACATTCCAAAATAACTTCATTTTAATCGTGGATTTTTCAATTCACAGAAAAATCTTTCTATCAATATTCAATTGAGAATGTTTACCTTTTCAACATGAATACCCCACAAGAGGTTATCTTGACGATGGAAGATAGTGACTAAGGTTTATCTTTCAGTCGCAGATGATTCCACATCTGATTTTATGAACATCCTGTTTATATTTTCAACAAATCAAGTATTGCATGTTGTTAATTAAACTAAAGGTACCTAAATGTAATACAGATCCGACCCAAAGAAATTTGGATAAGGGTCAAAATCACCTGAAAATCAACTTTGAATGACATTGTATGATATATCGTTGAATTCAGCGTTAAAAGTTATTTCTAAAAGTGTCATAAAATATGCAGGTCCATATTGAAAAAAATTAGGTTGAGGGTGGCCCAGAGCGTACGAAACGTTGGATACGAAATCTGATTATGTCAAAATGAGGATAATTTACTGTCGAATAAGAAATTTTCGTGACATTTTTTGATAATATTCGAAATAAAGTGAGAAAAAAAGAAAAAGAAAAATCAAAATGACAGAATTTACTTTTCTTATGATATCTCAATAACCGGCCCTGATAATCTCGATTTGTTTGAACTGCTTGACAATGCTTCTATGAATGCAACTTTTTCTCCATTTGACCGACCTTCTAACTCTTATGGTTTAAAAGTTACCAATACAATCCCATTAAAAAAGTGGCCACTCTGTATACCACTGATATGAATTTGGAGTGTGGGTTTGCATCGATAAATTTCAAGAAATACAAGATCTATTTAGATTTTGTCCACTTTTGAAATGCAATTTTTCATAGAAATTTGTCGACACGATACAGTAATGACCTTTGGAATGATTAAAAAAAAAATTATTTTTCCTGCTTCATTTAACGTCGGCCTATTTCTGCTACCAAGGCTCAATACCGACGCCGGTGTTCACACTCCTCCCAACCGGAAATTTTTGCCGAATCCTCTTTTGTTTCAGAGGTAGGGTTCTTTAACGAGCTCAACATCTATGAACTCGGGACCGTCATCATAACGTCCCCTCCAAAGGACGGCATACCTATCGTCTTATCTCGTGCTCATTGATAAGACGCCTGCAGCTGCGAATATGCTACTACGCTACAGTTATTAGGGCATTTGACGTGGAACTACCTTGTGGTCACCCATTCAAGTACTAACCACTCCCGACGATGCTTGGCTTCAAAAATAAAATTATTGGTCCCTTAGGCTAGTTAAGAACTTGGATGGGACAAGTCGTTTCTTAATACAGGTAGGTGAAATACAGGTTGAGAATAAACATGGAATAGGGGTTGCATGTTCCATCCCTTCAATGCTTCAAAGATCACAACAAAATTGAAAAAATATTCATGGGTAGCATTTTCATAGGTAGAACATTTCTATATTTCTTCAACTCTTCAGCAATTTCAAGAAAAAAAATTTTTTCACTTCCTTAAAACTTTCGCACTTATTTGGTAACACCCTGTTATTAGAGCTTTCAACCTAAATTCAGGGCATTGTAAATCTTTTGCAAAGAATAATTCACTAGATGATCATCATACAAAATTAATTACAAAAAATTTAACCGACGAAATAAGGAACTGAAAAGTAAAAATTAAAAATTAAAATAAACCTTCTCAGTCTCAATAACTAAGCTCCTAAAGTAATGTAAGTAACTAATTTTGAGTCGGCGCCAAACAAACAAGCAAATGAATTAGGTAAGGCGTAAAATGATGGCATCAAGTTGCGCGGTGACATTCTGATAATTTTGTCGAAGTAATTAAATGATCTCCGTTGATTGTTCGTTTGGCGCCGACTCAAAATAAGTTACTTACATTACTTTAGGAGCATAGTTAATTTTAACTTTTCAGTTCCGTATTTCGTCGGTTTTTTTTTTCTCAAGTTTTTATTTTTAAATTTTTTGTAGCTGAAATCCACTAATTACTACCTACTTGTTCTTTGATTACTTCCAAAATACTTACTTACCCACCTCACTTCAACTCTTACCAGTTAAATAATATGATTATCTTCTTTTACTATGTGTTGTAATATAAATTATTTTTGTTGTTCTGGTTAGTTTATTCCATTACTTTGTATATCATTCCATCCTTTCATAGAATATTATGATTGTGACGGATGTAGAAGAACAAAAATAATGACAATAGCGATCTGTCATTGTCAACTACATATGTGTGCCAATGTTCATAAGTGAAAAATCAATTATCCCATATTTTTCTACCAGTGAGGGTAAATAATTCCATTCGAAATCCAAATATGATCAACTATGAGGTATACCCTATCTGATGAGAAAAGAATCATTCAAATCGAAGTACAAAGTTATGCCTGATAGCATCGGTAAACGGACCAGAATTCAGAGGGTGTGTAATCAATATCCTTCATTTTGTACGCTTAGGGGTGGATTTCATCTCTTAAATTCAAATAGGACCAATTTCGAAGTACACCCTATCCACTGAAAAAAGAATCGGAATCGGATGTCTCAGTAAAAAACAATGCGTGGTCATACATAAAAAAATATATACTCGTCGACTAGAGAACCTCCTCCTTTTTGGTTTCGTCGGTTAAAAAATAATTTGCATCTGCCCAATACTCTTTTAACGGTATCCCAGAAATCTGCAGATATACTGGGACTCATATTGTATAAGTTCTTCCCAAAGAACTGAACTTCATCATAAAGAGTGCACATATTCAAAAAAACCATAAAAATAATTATGTTCGACCTCTGTCCCTATAACATAAATGAATTTTTTGTTAATTTTAGATAAAATGTTATGTTGTCTATATTGTACACGCTTGTTTGTATCTTTTTTGTCGATAGCTCTACCTTGGATAATATTGAATTGTACGAGTAGGGATCACTCCACATTGAAGTAAATTTTTTGATCAATGACTTTATTCTTATTATTTTTAACTTTTTATTTGATATTGATACAAGAAGGTGTTTTTTCAATATTTAGAACTATAATTTTATTTCGAACTTTTTACATTTTGTACAACACTTTCAGTGAAGGTACTGGTACCGTAGTAGTGAATTCAATAAAGCTTCGAAATGTTGATAAGGCATGTCTACCAGTGAATTCACCAAATCTTGTGAATTGTTTTTTTGGACGTTCTCAGTAAGACTACCGAGTCATAGTTATGAAGTCATTCATACATACATATATACATACAGGTGAAGCAAGCTAATACAGCGTGCCTAATTAGTAACTCCCGTAGAAAGAATATTGAAACAGATTCCTCAGCATTGCTGTATACAGGATGTCCCACGACAATTAAGACAGAGAATATCTCGGAACTCGAAAGTAGTAGAGAATTGGAATTTTGGGGTTGTGAATTAAAGCAATTGGTGCAGCTGTTTTTTGATATTATGTTACCCAATGAGCTTTTTGTTTTCGGTCACGTGACATCAGATTCACAATTAATTTCGTGACAACCTGTATATTTTGGCATTTCTATGTTCCTCCCGATAGAATGATTCCAACAAACTATCACACTTGTGGTCTAAAACGATTAATTTAAGAACTACAGGTACTTCAATATCCTTGGGCCCACGACGATTTGTTAATAAAATAAGAATGATTATTATAATTTTGCCTTGTTTCACTCATCACATAAAATATAAAACTCCCCAAATATACAGGGTGGCCCTAAACTCAAATAATTTGGCAATTGCTCGTTCCAGATGTTTGTCGTAATCGTGGGCCCAAAGATATTTAAGTACCTGTAGTTCTTAAATTAATCGTTTTAGACCACAAGTCTGTTGGAATCGTTTTATCGGGAGGAACATAGAGATGCCAGATTATACAGATTGTCCCATTGATAATTGTGAATCTGATGTCACGTCACCGAGAAGAAAAAGCTCATTGGCTGCACCAATTGCTTTAATTCACAACCCCAAAATTACAATTCTCTACTACTCTTGAGTTCCGAGATATTCCCTTTCTTAATCGTCGTGGAACAACCTGTATAAAAAGTGGGAATTGAAAGAGTTATGAGATCATTTCCGTCGAGAAAAAACAATAGTACGCTGTCCGATAACCCTGGTTATCAAGCAATGCCACTGTCTCAATTTCCAGAGCGTTGAGAAAATATCGTCACGTACATCAGAATGACATTAATATGGACGACATCGTAGCCAGTGCTCGAACACGAAGGCAAATTTTGCATTGATATCGTATCAAACTTCGGAATTGTATTTAAGTTTGGAGCAGGCCGCGTAACGAACTATCTGAAGTGTCTGTACCCAAAGGAGAAATATCTCACTTCGAGCTTCAGTAATTCATAAGGTCGCAGTTACAAGATCCTGGGCCATACCAACTCGAAAAGTTGATATTACAAAATTTTATTGCCCCGCTCTTTATGCAAACGACTCTCTGGCTTTATCTCTGGCAAGTTTTTCAACTTTCGAACCAGTTTTCAGTTTGTTGGGCAACACTCTCGTTTTTATTCCTGATCATAAAATGAGTTCATGTGGATGGTGGGACATAAAAATATGTTTTGTCATTGATGTCGGATAATCACTCCCAGAGGTGATATTTGCCTTACAGTACTCCTAGTTGGTAGGCATGGAATTGCTGCTGGTTAAAAAAATTCAACATTACCAAATTTCCTTATCCCTCAATAACTGAATCATTCAATATATTCAAGAGTAAGTTGAAGCAACCCGCCCAAAAAGTTAACTAAATAATTCGTTCAGTTATCATGGGTCTCCTTCATTCAATTGATCGCACAGTGGAACAACAGGCTCTCAAGTTGGATAATCACCTACTCTATAATTGAGTTGAATAATGCTTGTTGAGATATTGGTAGTTCAAAAGAAATACATACAGAGTGGGCCATTGAAAACAAACAGGGCTTAGGTCGGCAGAACCGAATTATATAAAAACGCTCGGACACATCAACTAAATTTTCGAGGGGGACATCGTTCGCGATGAAATTCACCCGAAATACATTCCATCCCTTGGAGCTGTGACCGCCACCCCTAAATTTTTAAATGGCAACATATGGCAAGTGATACCTCATTTGAAAGGTATTTTCTTTCTCAATATCAAACATCAAAAATAAATTGAATCTATTGATTCATTTTCGAGATATAGGAACTTGAAGTTGGGAAATCACTTTTTATTCATTTAATCAATAAAAATAACATCTAACAATGTTTGAGGATAATTATCATTGTCAATTAATTGAATGATCTAACTGTTTACCAACAAATAACATGCAATTCCGTTTCAAATTTTTATTTCATCCTCATTTACTTGATCGAAATAAAAATTATGTTCTTGAGAATCGATAAAAAGACGTTTTCTCGATTTCGACTAAAATGCGAGTACAACTAAAACATGTATGACATAATTTTTTTTGCCAAATCTCAATTGTGGACGTCTATCAGTGCCAAACCGATCTCTTTGATTGAACGACATTAGAGTGAATTACTTGACTAAAGCTGCTGAATATCTTTCCGCAATAATGGTGTATACGATCGCGGAAAGAGTTGAAATAATAACAATTTTTTTTTTAAGAGTGATGAGTGCGGTAACCGTAAAGCTAATTTGTTCAATGAAACGCATCCAGATAAACTTGTTGCTAGAGAATACGTGCTAGAATTTGTGAATCAGTAGCCAACAAGAAACGAGACCCAGAACGTGAATTTCCGTTGAGAAATGAAACTGTTGAAGTTGCACTTTTAGGACAAGTTCATGCAGACCCAACATTGAGCACAAGGAAATTGGCTAGTGTTGCCAATATCAGTAGAACCAGTATCCGCCGAACCCTGAAACATCATAAATTCCACCCCTACCAAATACATTTGGTACACCAATATCTTCATTCAGAATTAAAAATACAAAAGCAAAGTTTTAAATATAAAATAATATCAAGATGAAAATCTTGATTGAAGCCCGGGACTCGAAGTGATGGCGCAGTTGCTGTTTCAGTTGGAGGAAAACCCGGAAAAACCCACAACACCATCAGAAATCAGAAAAGGACACATGCTCCCTGGGAGCTGAGAGAATCAATCTTGGAAAATACACGGCAGTCATCGAAGAGGTGCCAACAATTAGAATAAGGGTGTTTGCAATATGCAGTATAGTGTCCATTGGAAATGCTGCCGCTATGATTAGATATGGCGTAGATATTATAAAGAGTATTCATTCCATCCTGAGCAGAATGTTGGTCCAAATTCAAATTTCGTATGGGAAAATCAATCACATTGTCCAATTTACTGCTATCAGTCAAAGAAATACGTTTTTAATTATAACTAAAATTTTTGGAAATGTTTGTATACGAATCATCTTTTTGAATTCCATTTTCATTCCACAAGTTGAACAGTGTGGGCTCGCATCGTTAGTCAAAGTCTCCTTTTCTGTCAACAGTTCAATTCATTGTGTTAAATTCACGACTTCGTTTGGCAAGTCTGGAATAGGGATTGAAAGTACCCGGAAAGGTTCAAAAGTAACGGACCAGTAATTACAAAAAGTACATCTCAATATAGACTTCAGCTGACCGGCAAATGTATCCACAATTTTGGAATTATGAGTAGATAGATATCTTGTCCAAGAAATGGAAGCTTTCTGATTATCATTCGTGATAACAAAATCGTTTGGTGATGGATGAATCTCTGCACTCGCCTTGTTAAATCTCATGTAAACCTACCAGAAGGTATCTTAGAAATTTTTCCGAATCTGCTGGGACGTTATGGTCGAAGGAAGGAGCAAAATTTCTGAATAGACGGACGAAATGTGAAGTATCTACCATTTTTCGATAAGAATTAGGACTCCAGATATTTTCCATCAAAGATATAAAAGATTTCACTAAATTTCCTTTCATTCTTGATGTAGTAGTATTTAAATCCTCCATACAAAAACCATTCTTGAAACATTCCAACAAAATCTTGGTGTTCGAGAGACACTGGATCATGCTATTCATGAAACAGGTATTTCCTATATTCTTAAATCCTCTTAGGCCAAATGTAGAAATGGAGTACACCAATTGAATAAAGATGATTTTGATAAGCGACAGGAATTTTGTGAAAGATTTACGAAGGAGAATTATTGAAGAATGCCGTCGAATAACGCCAAAAATGCTACGAAATATGAGGTCTCGTTTTGAACAGAACTTGTACTATTTTTTGGAAATGGGTGGTAGACAGTTTGAACATTTAGTTCATTGACAATAATAATTATTGCAACAGTTGCTTTATCAGATATTGTTTTTATTGATTGAGCGAATAAAAAGTTATTTCCCAACTTCAAGTTCCTATATCTCGAAAATTAATCGATAGAATTAATTTATTTTTGTTGTTTGAAATCAGGAAAATTCCTTTCAAATGAGGTATCACTTGCCATATGTTGCCATTTAAAAATTTAGGGGTGGCGGTCACAGCTCCGAGGGATGGAATGTATTTTGGGTGAATTTCATCGCGAACGATGTGTCCCCCGAAAATGATGTTGACGTGTCCGAGCGTTTTTATATAATTCGGTTCTGCCGACGTAACCGCTGTTTCGTTTCCAATGGCTACTCTTTATATGTCTTCCTTGAGTGATTATTCCTTAAGAAAATACAATAGAGAAGAAAAATATAATATTATAATAACCTAATATAGGAAAGCTAATGATAAATTTCAACATATTTCAGCGTCTTCAGAATGTGATGAGACATTTTCATTCTCATTCCATCTGTCATGATCATCTTTGTCATCATCAGCGTCATCATGATCACAGCTTCTTCAGGAAAGAGTTGCAATTTCTTCTTCTGTAACTTCCGCTTGCTAGTGATAACAGGATCGGTGGTGGATGTATTTTGATTGTTTCGTAGACATTATTCATTGTCTGCTTGACCTACCCTGTACTGATGAGAAAAAAAACCGCCGAACCGGTCAACAGATGGTCAACCCGAGTGAATCGGTTAATATTAATTCATTACGCAACAAACATTTCCAAAGTAACCTTGTAGAATTTTGCATGATTATCCATCGAATGTAATTCAACGTCAGTCGGGGCATTAGCCAGGAAAAAAGTTGTTTTTTTATCGATATTTGACCAACATACACCTATTGTATGGACTGTTGTTAGTTTTTTATGAAATTATAGCTGTCTACTGATGTGTTACAGACTTCTGTCTTGTTCTACATTCTCCTTCATTTCTAGTCGCTTAGTTCGTTCAGAACTTGATTCAAAATTATTATTTGGATGACTTTCCACTTGTGTCTTCATTTCTCTTCTGGTTTGAGATTATATTGAAGTATCCAGCCATCTAGCATTATTTTTGCGAAACCTCTCTTCCATCCTGAATGACTTTATCCAACGAGATTTGTACTGTAATTTGAAATATGACAAATTTTTATTTAAACCCTTCAAAAACCCTCCGTAATATTTTGTTCTTTTCTTGATCTGTTCTCTCAAACAATTGAATTGCTGATCAATTTACTGCTTCTAGAACAAGTCCCTTCTCATTATGAACAATAGTTTTCGAACAGGTTCATGAAATAAAATAAAAAAGAATTGACATAATAACAGTTTACTATTGACCACGTAGAGAAAGTTCATATTTTTTCAAGCGTAATCAAGATATTTCTTTGAGATTTTTCATTTTTAGGTTAGGTTCAAATGACAGATGAATTATATGATATTTAGTTCATTCAGCTCCGCTGTAGTTTTTCTATATAGGCTTATAATTGTTCTATGAAAATTGTTATACGCTTGAAAAAAAAACACCATTATATTTATTCGCTAACTTCAAAAAGTGCGAATAAGTGCACCGAAACTAGACGATTCTGAAAAGTACAAACAATATTCATGATAAAAAATCCAAAACTAAAACTTGGACTACCTTGGAACACAAGTAATAGCCTTCATGTTTCTGAGAATAATAAAAAATTCAATATTTAATGTTCATTTCACTTAACACTATTAATTATAATATTGACTTGTCTGCAACTCTTACTCATTCAAATGTTGAAACATACCTGAACATGAAGGTTCTATGGCAAAAGTTTAAAAAAAATCAGAATACACCTCAAACACAGCAAATAAACAGGTTAAAAGCTACGCAATAACAATGCACGTAAAGTCTCCGCAGGTAACCAACTTCTACTGAGGACTGTGGCAATAAAGGCAGTAGGATTCATGTCCAATCTCGTTCGTTTTATTATGTAGGGGTTAATAGTTGATAGTAAGTTGGTTAGCTGATTTTTTCATTTATTGTTAACTTTGAGGGTCTGTTGCCCAAGTGTGCATCGCATGAATTAATGGAACGTTGGTCGGACGAGAGACGAAAAAGTTTTTCCTGTTGGAGATATATCTCCACAGGACAAACGGCGATGCATTCATCATGGTCCTTGAAAAACACTGAGTATCTGAAATTACATACAAGACGTGGAATACATGAATTATTCCACTGCGACTCACCGCATGAATGCTCGCATTTCTATTGCACAACAAATGAATTGTTGTCATGAAGGGCCTTTCATTATTCGCGGAATATGTCTATAGAATGAAAACTCTTCTATTCTCAAGACCTAGTTGTCACACAATTGTTCCATTATCGGAAAACCCGAACAGATCCATTATACATGATATGTGAAAAATTATTATGTTTTCTTCTCAGAACATCGTTTGTATTTAAATTAATACTTCCAACGAAGTTGTTACTTACCAACCAATCATTGTCCATTGAAATCAATTGGTACCTACTTTTCATGAATACTTTGTGAAAATTGAATACTTTGACAAGTTCTCACCAATCAATCACTGCCCAATCGAATTGATTGGTACCTACTTTCATAAACACAAGGTTTTTGAAACCATATAATTAAATCATTGTCAGCGATGACTTACACTTATTTTATACGATTTAGTACACGGCTTAAATAAAAGCTTGTCTTTTAAATTTTTCTTCATCAGTTATTTTATTCTCTTGTGAGTCTCTGTTAAAACTTGTACGGGTGAAATTTTATAGACTAGATAGATTCATTCACCCGTTAAGCTACATCATGGAGATGGGGCAGGTCATATTCCTAAGGAACATACAAAATGTATAAAATAATTAAGTTATTGTAAAATGAAGAAATATATATTGAAATGACGTGGAAACATATCAAAACACATCAACAGTTGAACTTACACATATGAATATCAGTACCGCATGAAATGTGATACATGTTGTGAAACAAACGCATACATGAAAATATAGATAAAAATAGAATGAATGAATAAATAACATATTAAAATAAATTCATCACAATGAAAGTGATCCGGCATCACCAACCTCAGGTGTGAATTAATCTACTGTGTAAAAACATTTCTCTGTTAGAACTAGCTTCAACTGTATTTTGAAAACTTGAGCTGACAGTGTCTTTATATCGTTCGGCAACATGTTATAGAGACGGATACCAACAAATATAGGAGACTTTTCATATTTTGCATGTTGGTGTTTTTGGGTAGTAAGCATATTGTTATTCCTGGTATGGTAATTATGGATATCTGATCTCGACAGTAGTTGCCTTCTATTTTCATGGATATACGTTTTCAAAACGCGTTTGTTAGTATTTTATTTTGATAAAAAATATCTTCACATGACGTTTTGTAGTCTAGTTTGAAGATCAGTCTCAGCAATGATTTCTGGTTTGTTATTTTTCAAACTATTGGATTTTGAAAACAAAATCACCCAATTGATCGGTTACATTTTAAACTACATTCAGATTTTCCTAAGAAAATAATACATTGTTTCCATGAAGTGTATTCGCCAATTGATATGAATAGGCTTACCTTCAAAATGGAGCAGTTTATCTAGCTGTTCTTCCTGGTTTTCTTGAACTACACGTTTTTTTTCTACTGAAACTTAAGGTATGATTCACCTTTTGGTAAATATTTTTGAATGTATTTTCTGACGGTATTTTACAATTTGGATACAACACCCTTTATGCACTTTTTGATGCACGTTTATTTCTGTTGTTTTGTATATAATAAGTATATTTTTGAACTTTTTCTTCCTTACTGTAAACCATTTTGATCGTTCCATTAGAGAAATGTTACTAAACAAACATAATATAGTTGTCATTCACATAGCCTACTTTTGAAATGTATTTCATAGCATATGTATCTTACAGTAAAATCTAGTCTAAGTTAATAACTCAAAAACGGTACGAGATAGGGGGGTAACATGTGGTATATTTTTGAAATCAGGAAAAAAAGATTATTCCAAAAATTCAATAATATACAGGATACCTATCTCATTTAAAAAAAAATTCCTGAAATCTGCACGCTACTGTATTATTGATAGCATTCCATCAAAATTCAGTCGTAACCACACAACCTTTACATTTAACTTCTCATCTTCATCTGAGGGAGTCGTCGATTATTATGCCCAGTGATTCAACATGGTTGAAAAAAATTAAAAAAAAGTTGAGTTTTTTCCCTAATCAAACAACAAACTGAATGTTGATTACTATCGTTTCGGACGTCCATCGTCTTAATGTATTTAAAAGGTTTTCACGACGTTTCGAATGCTTGTATCTGCAATCGTCGAGGTGAATACTGACAAGTTTAGTTGCTACTTACCTGTTTATATGACTGTCGGCGCAATGATGCGTGCAATTCCGCCATGTGCAGCGGTGCGTCTAATTTCGCGCGGTGTGGTGGTGCGTGAAGTTTCGCGCCTCTGCAGCCCGCCAGAAAGAGCAATCAGGGGTTTCCTTACGTTCTTGATCTCAACGCTTGGTTGACTAAAGGCGTTATTGGCTTCGATGTAGGCGGCCTCTTTGAACTTTCGTTTAAACCAATGTTCCTCTCTATGTAGAACACTTGCGTCGTCCCATAGAACTCGATGGTGGTCAGTCCAGGTGTGGTCAGCGATTCCCGATTTTGATGTTTCTCCACGTTGAGTCCATTTCTTATGCTCATCCAATCTTACCGATAACGGTCTCTTTGTCTCTCCAATGTAGGAATCTCCGCATTCACATGGAACTTCATAAATGCAATTCTTACTGATTCCGTTTTTGTTGTCAGGTTTGGTCTTGGTCAGGAAACTCCGTGAAGTACTGCAGGATTGGAAGCAGCTCTTGATGTTGAACTTGTTAACGATCCTTCTGATCTTCTCGGAGACACCTTGATGTACGGAAGGCAGATCACTGTGCTTTGTTGTTGCTCTTCAGATGTCTTCGTTCTCGAGTTGTTTCAATATACTTTTCAGGAGTTTCTTGGGATATCCATTCGGGTGGAGGTCCCTCTGATGTGTTTAATTGGCATCTAGTGACTCAGTCGTGCATATGGCGTCGCTCTCTACCAATGTTCTCAAGATCCCTCTTCGAACTCGGATGGTTGAGCTGTAACTGAGGTATGCCCGAGTGTTCTCTCTGTAGACGGAGGTCGGATTTCATTGCCTATTCTCTCAACGTTCACATCGAGGAAGGGAAAGGCACTGTTGGTTCCATTTCATCGTGAATTTGATCGAATCCTGATTCTGTTAATCTTGAAGAAATCTGAGATGTTTGTCTCCGTGATTCCATATGATGAGGGTCATCCACGTACCTCAACCTCAGCTTTGGTTGTATTCTGCCTCCGTATAGCCAATTCTCGAACCACTCATGTATTGGCGATGATTGAAAAAGGAAGATCCATCAGAGTCTCGACTTGAGAGAAGCATCGGTAATCTCATGGAACTTAGAGTTCTCAGGAGCAGCAGAATCAATATGCGTGGTAGGAAGGTCAGTCCTCTCGTGAGCTGGTCATCCTTGAGCCTTTGATGATACTCGAAGATTGCTCTATAAGGACATTGGTCGAAGCTGATGAAACGATCTTCTTGGTCCGAAGTCAACATCTGTGATGGTGTCAACGAAGTGTTGGTTTTGACGTATGACTTATTTTGCATTTGTATCGGTAGAGGTATTGATAACTTATGGAGTTCGATGAGTTGATAGGTTCGATGCATGGTTTTGGATTTGCTAGAGATGGTGTTTCGATGTAGGCGAGATAGGATCGTTGTCTGAATGAAGTTTTGAAATTCCAGATGTTGTTGATCTCATTGTAGGATCCTTCTTCAAGAATTCATAATTCTGTGGCGACTCTATCTTCATCAATAGTTTGGTGTCATGTAACCGTTAACGTGGTGAATTCATTTATCGACGGAAGAATCCTCATGGATGAAAATATTTTACCATTTAGAGCGATTTTCCCAAAAAATTAGTAAGAATAACTTTTTATGTATGTATGTTTTATGTCTTTTCTATTCGTTTTACCTAACACTAGACTTTCAACTGCTGTATGCTATGTAGAATCTAACATATTAATTGTTGAAATATGTAAAAATATTTCAACTGTTATTTTGATTCTGAGAAATAAATTTATCTATCTATCTATCTATCTATTATTTACTCTCTCATGAAACCACCATACCCAAGATAAATACTTTCCGGTACTGTATGTCAACAATCACTAAAGATTCGACAAGTTTCAAGTATACAATGACTAAAATCTATACCATATCATTTTTCCCAAATAAACAATTGAATGTTTAATATTTCAAATCACACCGAGGATTATCCGTATTTTGAATCTTGGTGAATCCATCATGTTTTTATTACCAATAAAGTTGGAAATAGTTTTTATCGTAATTCTATTTTATTAATCGAACCATATATATAAAAACTTTTTCTTCGCACAAATTCCCCTCCTCTTCGTGCCAGTTGAATATTAGTAGTCGTTTTTTAGGGAGAATAATTTCGAATGATCCAACCTGCAACAAGGAGTCAGATATTCCCTGCTCTCCGACCCTCATCAAATACTAAAATTAACAACATGACGGAGCAATCAATTCCCACAGTGTCCTCCAATCACCCGAGCCGACACGTATTCACCCCAACAAAGCCTCCCTCATCTTCCTTTATGGGCCATATTACGGCCCTCTGTCTCACCTGGTTCTTGTTCTCCCCTGCACGGCCGACCTCGGGCTCATTGATCGGAAATAATTCAATTAATCTAATTAATTGCTCCAATCGCCGGGGTACTTCCATAACAAACTTAACCTGTTCAGCATAAATTATATAGTTATCTTATGATTCGCTTCTCTGAATTTGGATTAAATGCAATTTCGCAAAATAGATTAGACTAACTTTGTTCAAGATCTGGTGTGACGTCGCGCGCTGGTAGAATAGACCCAAAGTGGGAATTCTGCATGGTCTTTATGTCTGGTGGCAATGGGAAATTTATTACGGGATTAGTGTGTTCGTAGAGTGGCGATAATTCAAGTCGTTTCACAATCCTGAACGGAATATCACCAGATTATTGGAAGTTTGGACAATAACAAATCCTGTTTGTAGATCCTAATAGAGCATTAGGTGAGGTTTCTTTTGGAAATTCAAAATTAGGTGCCAGCGCCAGAGTGGCAGAAATTCAAACCAGACATACATATATTGTTTGTATGTTTTCTCAGAGTTTATACACTTGTGTTTGGAGTTTTTATTAAAATATTTCCATTTGGTATTATTTTCCAGTGTTTTTGTGTAGTGTTATCCATTCCAAGACTCTAGTGAAGTGGTGTATTTGAATATTGAGACAATATCATTTGCGAGAACTCACTTTGAAGGAGACCAAGTATGTTTTGATGTGCTAGCAAAAAAAATGTTTCGAAGTTTCTGGACAGCTTATTGAAATCATCGGGAATTATTGTAATGAATTATTTTGACGAAATGTTACACATTATTTGTGAATGTTCGAATTAAAAATAAAACAAACAAAAACAGTTTTTTTTTTCATTTCATCTAAAACAAACAAGATGGTGTGAAAATGTGTCCTTATCACCCAGATATACATATCATATAGTCACTCTTTTTCCATACTGTATGAATAACCTTCGGTATGTTGAATAATATCTCTTTTTCTCTTTAAAGGCTTTCTTTTTCACTTTTTCTCTTCCCCACACACGATTCAGGAACATTTTGGAAAGGAACTGTATTCTTCTCCAAGATCTCAAGAGCCCGTCGTCTGTCTATAGACTCACTCAATCCTAGATTAGCCTGCACCAGTACATTCATTCATTTTCTCATGGAAAATGATAAGAACACTGATTTCAGTACAACGGGATCGTTTTGCCCAAGAGTCACATTGAGGTACACAACAATAATGATTTGAACTAGAATCACTCATTTGTCCACTCGAGGACTTACAATGGTCAACAGAATATTTACCAGGTGAACCAGAATTTCACTGAATGTCAACAATCACAAGAGATTCGACAAGTTTTGAGTGTACAATGGCTAAAATCATATAAACATCTATTGTTTCGAAAGGTAAACAATGTGTCCTTATCACCTAGATAAACATATATAGTCACTCTTCTTCCATACTACTAACTTCTTTTTTTTTTAATACAGACGTTACAGGAAGATTTTGGGAAGGGACTGTATTATTCTTCAAGAGCCCATCGTCTGTCTATAGACTCGCTCAATACTAGATTAGTCTGCACCAGAACGTTACGTTCATTTTCTAACGGAAAATGATGAAAACTTATTCCAGTACAACGGTATCGAGTCACATTGAAGTAAGCAACAATACTGATTTGAACTTGAATCCCTCATTTTCAACCGACGAAACCGAAAAGGAGGAGGTTTTCTATTCGACCCGTATATTTTATGTTTTTCCATCATATTTTTTTATGTATGATCACGCATAACTTTTTACTGAGACGTCCGATTCCATAATTCTTTTTTCAGTGGATAGGGTGTACTTCGACTTTGGTCAAATTTCAATTTAAAAGATGAAATCCACCCCTAATGGTAGCAAAATGAAGGATATTGATCACTCACCCTCTGAATTCTGGTCCGTTAACCGATTCTATCAGGCATAACTTTGTACTGAGTTCTTCGATTTGGATGATTCTTTTTTTAATAGATAGGGTTTACCTTATATTTGGATTTCAAAAGGGATAAGCTACCCTTACGGGTGGAAAAATAGGGGATAATTGATTTTTCACTAGTGAACATAAGCACACACATACGTAGTTGACAATGACAGATCGCTACTGACATTATTCTTGTTCCGTCAAAATCAGTTTATTTTATGAGAGGATGGAATGATATACAAAGTAATGGAATAAACTAACCAGAACAACGAAAATAATTTATATTACAACAAATAGTAGAAGTAGATAATCATATTATTTAACTGGTAATAGTTGAAGTAAGGTGAGTAAGTAAGTATTTTGGAAGTAATCAAAAAACAAGTAGGTAGTAATTGGTAGATTTTAGCCACAAAATATTGAAATAAACTTAACAAAAATTAACGGAAATAACTGAAAAGTAAATTCTTTTTAACAAAAAAATTAAACCGACGAAAAAATCAACTGAAAGCAAAAAATAAAATAAACCTTCTTAGTCTAAATGATATTGAGCTCCAAACTAATGTAGTAACTGATTTTAGTCGGCGCCAAACAAACTAGCAATTGAATTAGGTGAAGCATAAAATGATGGCAGCGAGATGCACGGCTGCGTTTTGATGACTTCTTTCATAGATAATGATCTTCGATAATTGTTTGTTTGGCGCCGACCCAAAATCAGTTACTTACATTAGTTTAGGAGCTCAATTATCATTTAGACTAGAAAGGTTTATTTTATTTTTTGATTTTCAGTTGATTTTTTCGTCGGATTAATTTTTTGTTAAAAAGTTTTTATTCCACTCGAGGACGTACAATAGTCAACAGAACATTCACCAGTCACCACGTTAACAAGAATTTCATTAAATGTCAACAATCACAAAAAGAGTTGATTTGTTGAAAATATAAAATTAGATGTGAAATCATCTGCGATTGGAAGATAAACAATTGAGAATGTTTCCCTTTTCAACACAAAAAGAGATTCGACAAGTATTAGGTATACAATGGCTAAAATCATATAAACAATAATGTTTGGAAAATTAAACAATGTACGTATGTACAGTTTCAAAAATCGACACCAGAGGGAGTTATTTTGAATTACCAATCAAGAAGAAATAACAAGAAATAGGTATGGTATATTCATTCTCAGTTGAATGGAGTCATCTTCGACTCAAAATATGGGGTTCGTTCAAAATCGCACGAATTATAATGTTGAATTATTAAGAAATCTGGAAAGATAATTGAATATGATTCCCCGTATGAAGTATATAGTAGACCAAATTGAGTGAAAAGAATCCCCTCGTAAAAACCAGTTGATAACTACACTGACCACTAATAGCATACAGTACCGGAAGCCAAAACATTTTGATCGAAAACAGTGAAGTTGTATTTTTACAAACATTTAAGGACTGAAATTAGTTATTTGAACGTATCCTTAGCCCTCTAGAATAAAAAATTAATTCGAAAAAAAATTAAAAACGGTTACAAACAGTTACAATTGATACATGGTTGTATTCTAAATGTCATGTGGAGACAAAAAAACTTAAAATATACCAGGTGTCCCATTTGAAAAAAAAATCACATCTGGTGAATCCGGAATTTGCATGAATTTGAGTTACTTGTCAAAAAATGCAGTTTTATGCATTCAACAGATCCTCCAAATTTTATTCCATTATTTCTGAAAACAAAAAAGTTATAGGGGCGAGCCACCTCCCGTGGACACCCGGTATATGAGTTATTATTTAACACTGGAATAGAAAATCAAATGAATATCTGAATGCAAATTTTCACTTTCAGAATTTTTCTTTCGAGTTGGGGTCTTTTCTCAGTATCTATAAGATGTAGTTCAATGTCCAGCGTGGATTTAGCCGGGAAAGTAATTGTTTTTTGTTAGATATGACAAAAAATAACTGCATTTTTATTGTGGATTTTTTAATTAACTGAAAATATTTCTATTCCATATTCCATTGAGAATGTTTCCCTTTTTATCTGAATTTTCAATAGAATGTATTTTCGAACCGTCTTCCGTAATCTCATTGATAGTCGACGAAGACATAATCCACTTTCTATATAGAAATGGATTTTCTTCAAAAATTCAGTAAAATGAAATGTAATTTTAGTATATTATACTAAATTGCTAATATAATAATTTTCAATATTATTCATAAAAAAATTAATACGATCATGCGTCTTTCCAAAATTCATGTAATGTCACTTTCATGAACACCCTGCACTCTCAGTCATTTTTTCCGATCATTGTCTGTTATATTGTGAGAAATTCTCAGGAAAAAGCAATGTCTAATATTATTGTTTCCACTTTTGGCGTGCTCTAGCTAACCATCCTGTAGGGCAGTAGAGTTAATTCGTCTCTACCTTCGCAACAACTCAGGAAAATAAAAAAAATACTCTCGAGTGCCAGGATCTCATGTAATCCGATCTCATTTTCGACAATTTGACGGAGAATATTCCATTGACTGAGCCAGAACGTCAAATATGTTACAGTATTTCTTAGAACAAACCTTTGACATTGTGGTAACTTGATTACTCTCGTTTTGGACGTCCATAATGGGTTTGAAGTAATTTCACGATGGCTTGTGCCTCACACAGTGTCATCTGAAATAACGTTCCTGGTACTCATTGAGTATAAAATTGAATACCCTCCACTGTGCTGAGGAATTCGTTGATTTATTCAGGTGACTTTTCTGAAAACCATATATTTTGAAAGGAGAATATGTCTTTCTATCAGAATTTGTTGCGCTTTTTTCTGTAATATTGAAACCTGTTTTCAGTTCTTTCTAGAAGAATGTTAGGATTCAATTAGCTCTTCATTGAATGTGGCGACGAAATGAAATTTCATTTTGCGTATTGGGAATCCTGAGACTGAAGAAGGGCATATAAGAAAAAAAAATCAGGCCTCTGGATGTTCCAAGGCAATGTGTTTCAATATATTCACCTGCCATTTCTTTTTCAATCCAGGAGTGAATGATTGATTGACAACATCACGAATAATATTCCTTGATATTGTATAACAATGATTCTTTTCAATAACTCATTCCAATACGCTTTTCTTGAACAGGTAACTTGGATTTCATATCAATTCCGAATACCATCAAAAACGTAATTGGACTTTCCGCCACCATTTTGATTTTTTTATTTCAGAATACCTATAGCAAAATTGATCAAATGCAATTGAAATTTTATTTGAACTATTCGCTTACACGTTTCAGTTTCATGCTATAGATTTGTTGATTTGATTTGAATAAGCCTATTCAATTTGAAATATATGAAGGGGTTGATGAAATTGCAATTTTCGGCTGCGGATATCGATCGTGGCTGGTAGTAATATTTATTATAGTTCACACATTAATTCACTACAATCGAAGTGAAAAACGTTATGTTTTATATCATGCAGCTACATTCTCCGTACAACTGAATTTCTGGCTGTAGCCCTAGAGATTCCCGAAGCATTTCTGAACTTCTGTTCAATGATCTGTATTCCCAACTGTGTACCTGGCTTTCCAGTTTCATTGAAAAGGGTGGAAAAATGGAAAAAATATCGATAAATTCCTGTCTCTATGATTCTCAAAATTTCCAGCAAGAATATCTTGTTCGTCATTCTTGAAATATAGTAATATTTCATCAAATTCATTTGATATACAAAGAACTGTGTCAATGCCAATCAATTCATCAGATATTTCATCAAAGTTGGTAAAAATTTGGCAGATGAAATAAAGAAGCCTAGTTATAAAAAAATAACCCCAAAATCAGAATGATGAATTCATTTTTCCTAGAAGAAAACAATGAATGTGCGGTCTCACAAGCTATTCTGAACCTGAAAAATAGAAAATCTCCTGGAATTGACACACTTCGTACAGAAACTATTGAAGTGATTGCCAGAGAACTGGCAACACCTGTAACACACCTTATTAACTGGTCTTTCAATTGTGGAATATGTTCAACCCCATTCAAAATTGCAATTATTTCGCCAATATTTAAATCAGGAAACAAACTAAAAGTAAAAAACTACCGCCCGATATCTGTCATAACAAACTTTCCAACAATTTTCGTAACCATTTTAAAATCCCGTACCAACAAATACTTACATCAAAATAAAGAACTATCAAAAAACCAACACGAATTTCAACTAGGCAAATCAACAGTAGGCGATAGCATTCCTCACTGATCAAATTAGTCAAAATATTGATGATAATTCACGATCCTTATGCATATTTGTTGTCTTGAAGAAGCTTTCCATACTGTGAGTCACAACCAGTCAGCTCCTAGAAGTACTTGAATATAAAGTTTATAGTAATAAAACCACCAGTAGATTCGAAATTGTTCTGCGATAAAACCACACTGTCCTGTCATTATATGTCAACGCATTCGATTCATATATTATAGATGATACAATTTCTTTAGGGAAACAGGAATGCAAAATTGATTGAATAAGGGTCTTTGAGCTCACTACATACAGTGATTCGATATTGCAATTCAACTTTCCTCAGCCTGTTGAATGAGTCAAGTAAGGAAGCGAATGATTTGATTCCGATATTCTCAGACAATCAGGAAATCTTGTGGAGTAGTGGCTAGGTAACCAGAGTGTCACGCGAAGTCAAGCCTCGTCGGGTGCGCTTCGTATATAGATCAAATTTTCATCTAGTCAATATTTCGATGATCAATGAGAATCACTTTTGAACATACTTTCCTTTTTTTTCAGACTGTTACGCGGAAGGCACGCGAATCCTAGCTGTGGATCTTTTTTTCTGTCAAAATCGGTTCCAAATATAAAAATAATTCATTGTGAAACAATTGTATATATTTCAAGTTTTTGAGTGAGTTCAAGATCAGTGAATAATCATCATGGATTGTATGAATCTGTGAAACGATTTCTCCGATTATGGATCCACGTTGAAAATTCGCATATAACATGAATTACTAGTTTTATTTAGTTTTAAATGTGATTCGGGAAATATTCTCCTCAAATATCATTCGTGCTAGAGGATTTTATCGCTTTTTTTTTATTTTTCCTCGAAAATTTTATCTCTAGGAAATTCAACTCGTGCAATCAGCAGCCTCATCATCAACAAGCAAACCACTCAAGCTTCGCTATCGTGGTTTAATCAGATAATAACACAGCAAATCGCACTCAGTAAAATATGCAGGCAAAATGCATTTTCGAAAATTTAGAAAATTTTCGAGTGATGAAACCCCTAGCACAACAAAATTTTCCAACTAGTGTAATCCAACTGTTGACATTTTTTTCCATCGGCATCATCTCGCGATATTTCCAGAACACTTTTCTAGAATTCCTCTCACTTATTCGCCCTCATACTTCAGGTACTCCAAAAAATCCCAACTGATTCAAATTTCAAACATATGTGATTTTCGTAAATTATTCTCCGTTATCTAATAGTGCCTGGTAATAATTGAATTGCATATCTCCACCCCTCAACATTTGAGAAAATCAGAATCTCTCCAGCTTAAAAATACATACATAAAATCCAATGTTTTCTGTCATGTCCTTAGAGATTCAAATTCCCCCGTCAGTCATCCATTTCGTTGAATTCATTTGCTTTATGAATTTTTCAAGATAGAACATCATCCTGGATGCGAAGTAAAGGCGGATTCAAAAAATCCAATATGAACATTCCCGTGACTACACAATTTCTGACAGCAATTGTTGCCAACATAGTTTCATCAATTTATTCCATGCGCACGAATTCTGCAAAATTATTCCATATCTGACATGTATGAACAGAGTTTCAGGGTTATAGTGCATGTATTATCAGTAGAGAGGAATGAAAGTAACAATGGAAAAATATTATAAAATAAAGTAAGCTATGTCTTCCGAATGAATTATTCAGTGGAGTAGTATGAGACAGATATTTCCTTTCATCGTATGAGAGAGCATTTCTACAGTGAACTCATGAATTAATATACAAATGAGAAGAGCAAGGAATTCAACCAAGATATTGTAACGATTCATGTCGGTTTGATATATTCATAGAGGTTTCAGAAAGTGGATCCGCAGTATTTATGTGTTATCGGATCTGGCGAATATTCATCAGAAATTTTATAGAAAACATTCGCGAATAGATGTCGCAAATATTCTAGTAGTTTCTTGATACTATAAAGGTATGAGACGTTGAGTATCAAGGTGACGAGTTAGATCTGGAAGTTACCTACTAAATGTTATTATGGAATGTTATATCTATTTATGAAATCCTAAATATCGGGATCGGGATGTTCATGAACAATAATCAGAAGTTTTAAAGGCTCTTCAAGTTTTCGTAATTTCTTTTGATTATTGTTCATAAACTAGAATATATAGATTCTGTTAAAAATATGAACAGGATGTTCATAAAATCGGATGTGGAATCATCTGCGACTGAAAGATAAACTTTAGTCACTATCTTCCATCGTCAAGATAACCTCTTGTGGGGTATTCATTTCGAAAAGGAAAACATTCTCAATTGAATATTGATAGAAAGATTTTTCTGTGAATTTCAAAAATCACCGATAAAAATGAAGTTATTTTTTGTGAATGTCTAACAGAAAACAACTACTTTCCCGGCTAAAGCCACGCTGGACATTTTTCCTTTTGAGTTAGGGACTTTTCAGAATATCTATCAGATGTAGTTGAATGTCCATATATATATGACAATATATATATATATATATATATATATATATATATATATATAATATATATATATATATATATATATATATATATATATATATATATTATATATATATATATATATATATATATATATATATATATATATATATTGTCACGCCCTACTTTGGGAGACCCTGTGAAACCCTGGCCCCCTAACTGTTTAGGGTGCTCACTAATTATTTTGCTTGGCTTGCGAGAGGTTAAAACAATTTACTTCTCTGATTGTGACCACCATGGTATAGTGAAATGAAAAAGTGAAGTGAAAGCTATTGTGTTTATTAAAAATATAAGGAGACAAAAACATACATGATGGTGAAAACAATAAATATTAAGTGCAGTAAAAACTCTTGTGGATCATTAAAATTATAAGAAAACGAAAATAACAATGTTGAATACGAAAATTACCAACTGAAGTGAACAGTGGGGGTATGTACCAAAAAACAAATGAAAGTAACACTTACATTATAATGAAAACCAAGGGAAGGAGCAGCATAAAACCAAAAGAGCCCGATTAAAAACAAACACTTCAATGTATAGGAAAAATATCGCTGACTTGCAGAATCACCGTTCTTGCTATTGATGAATGCAATACGGGACCCCATCCCTGGTTAATGACTGACGTTGAACTTTGAATTTGCAGGAAATACTGTATTTCAATAAATGGTGTACTAGATGATGAATTACTGTAAAATAAATGAACTACGGATTTTTCCACTTTGGGTTCAATTATGTTTGAATTTTATTTTCAAGTCTGGTAAATTAATTTTGAATTTTGAAGAACAAATGATTGGTATATTTCTATTGGGTAATATTTTCCATACAGGGTGAGTCAACAGGATTCCCGTGGTTCATTGCTCCTCAATGTATCACTATTTCGATTCCTTATATTTTTTTTTGTCAAAGGGACCTTCTAAGACCACCTTCCAAAATAATTTTCATTCATACATGGTGGCTAACCAAAGTTGTTCTTTTTCAAATGAAACACCCGGTATAATTTCATATATTCCGAACGGCTGCTCAACGATTTTTTCAATTTTGAATTCCGTTGCGGCGTTGCCGAGTTATTCGAAAAAAAACTATTTTGTAGACTTCTTTTCGAAAAATTACCTATTTCACGTTTTGAAATATTTAGTAGAGATAATTGTGGAATCGTTGGTCGATATGAAGATGTTCATTGAGAATACCAAGAATATGGAATAAATTGTACAGTATGTTCGATACAACAACACAAACTTAGCCATTTTCAAACATCGGTATTTTGATTTTTCAAATGGAAAACCCTGTATATTTTCATTCAAATCAACTCCTTTTCAATGACTCTACACTTTTCATCACTGACGTCATGTACCTTAAACAACCTGTTTCCGAGATATTATGGTTTAAAAAAGGAATTGTTCAATATCAAATCAACAATTCTATAGATTTTTTTATCTACATGTTTGTTCATAAGAAATACTGATACTGAATGATGTTTCAATGATTTTTTTTCATCTTCAGAAGCATTCTTGAGAACTTATGAATAACTAGCATAGCAAACGAAATTTTCAAATGTAACTATTTTTTCTAGTTTAGTTATCCATGACTACCGCTGAAAAAATGACTATCGAAATTTGTAAATAGAGGTAACTGTCAAACTAAAATCCAGTTGTATTAAAAATTATTGTGGCATTATGAATTATCGTTTAGAGGACATTGTTGAAATGGTGTATGCTTTGGGGGAAAGTGATGGCAATTGATTACTGGCATCTAGATTATACGAACAAATGTTTCCTGAGAGAAGACATCCAGACCATCGAGCATTTCAAGACCCCAAAACAAGATTTGAGGAAACCGGAAAAGTATTTTTCAAAAGTTTGAACGTGCTTGTCCTATAACGAATGAAATACTCTTGATATTGCATTGCATATTACCGAGAATCCCCATGTGAGTACACGTATTTTGAGTAGGGAGTTGGAAATATCTAAAAGAAATGTTTTTCGGATGGTGAGAAAATGCAATTACCATCCATATCATATGCAGTTATTGCGGGAGCTGACTGAGAGAGATTTTCCAAAGCGAATGCGGTTTTACCAATGGGGTGTAGATAAAATCAACCAAGAACCTGATTTTTTTGAGGATGTTCTATTTTCGGACGAAGCCACGTTTCACAACAATGGCCATGTGAATCAGCATAATATGCACTATTATGCAACTGAAAATCCTCATTTTGTTAGATATGTCAATCACCAAAAACGTTGGTCACTGAATGTTTGGGGAGGTATCCTTGGACGGCGTGTAATTGGGCCCTTTTTTTTCAACGGTAATCTCAATGAAAGAAAATATCTAAGATTTCTGCGAGGTCAGTTATAAAAGTTATTAAATGATGTTCAATTGGCAATAAGCCAGAGAATACAACAAGATGGCGCGCCTGCACATTACCACACCGATGTGCGGGAATACATTGATGATGAATTCCGTTAAAAATGGATAGGTAGAGGAGGGCCGGGCCAGTTCAGTGGCCTCTAAGGTCACCGAACCTTACAAAAATTGTTTTTTTTAAGCGATACATTGAATGGGTTGTCTATCAAACTCCGCCTACAACTCCTGAAAATATGAAAGCAAGAATTCGTACTGCTTTCAGGGAAATTTCAGAGGACATGCTGGCACATGTGGATACTAATTTAATTTAATATCCATCTTCTGGATGTAGAATATCTCAGAAACGAGTTGTTTTAGGTACATGACATGGTGAATGAAAAGTGTAGAGTTATTAAAAAGGAGTTGATTTAAATGAAAATATACAGGGTGTTCCATTTGAAAAATTAAAATACCAATGTTTGAAAATGGCTAAGTTTGTACCATTCATTCCGAATTATTGGTATCCTCAATGAACATCATCATATCGACCAACGATTCCAATTATCTTTACTAAATATTTCGAAATGTGAAATTGGTAATTTTTCAAAAGGAAGTCTACAAAATAGATTTATTTTAAATAACTCGGTGTTTCATTTGAAAAAGAACAACTTTGGTTAGTCACGCATCAATGACGCACCCTGTATGAAAAATATTTCAAGGGGTGTTCTTAGATGGTCCCTTTGACAAAAAAAATATAAGAAATCGAAATGGTGATACATTAACGAGCAATTAACCACGGGAATCCTGTCGACCCACCCTGTATATACAGTGTGTCTCACTTCTAATGGAAACCCCCCTGTATCTCCCGTAATTATTGGAGTAGAATTCTGTAATTCTCACGATCGTCAGATATACTGAGGATGAGTCTAAATCTCTTCTGGGACTGACCTGAGTGACATACACTGCGCGCCAGGGGCGATGGATATACCGATTTTTGCGAAAAATAATTCAAGATGGCAAGATAGGCTCAAAATTCTTACGGATTCGTGATCTGGATATCAATTTCAGTACCAATCCATATTTTCGCTGAAAAATGTTCAGATCTGAAAAATCCGAATTTGTCTCACTTCCCGTGGAAATGCTACGGCGCGCTTTCATGAGAAGTGAGACAAATTCCGTAATCATCGGAATCGAAATATGTGATTTGCGACTTTTGGAATCACAAACACATCCAAAATCATAGTAACAAAAATTGCCACAATTGTCAATAACTACTTTCACTTCGCACATGTGATATCGTCAAGTCTTGTGATTTCTCCAGGTAATTCACAATGCCAATAGTCTTGTAAACTCTGATAAGTATTCCTGAACTCCTTTGAATTTGAATTTTAATTCATTTTCTAAATATTGGCGAATACGCCAAATAAATGTTTTCGGACTAAAGCATTCGCCATGTTTCATAAATTAAAAGCTGTTTATAAAAAAAAAAATATCATACCAGGGCCCTTGGAAAAATATTTAAAAAAATTATATTAAATATATCGATTAATTGAGAAAGTTACTAAAAATACCGACACTGTTGAAAAGTACGAATTGGTTGCATTTCTATTGATACAGATGACAGTCAGGAAGTAATGGTCGCATTTGGGACACGAACTGTAAACAAATTCCAGCTCGATTGGTCAATCGGTTCGGCACTTATAGTGATTACAGACACACACACAGACAGGCAGATTTTTCTCTGGAAATGGTCTCAATCGTATCTGGGGGGACCTCAAAACGGCTATTTCCGTCAATATCTCGATTTTTTTATTTATATTTCTTTTTTTTATTATTCGAGACAATTGATATCAAGCTCACGCTTTTCCCATATTAAAGTCGATTTCTTAGTCAATGACTTCATTCTTAACCTTTAATCCATTTTGCTTAAACAAAAACGTGTTTTTTTAGTTTTTTCAAACTATTATTCTATTTATATATGTGAATGCACAACTCGTAGATATGAATACCAGCAACAGTGAGTATCCTGTGATCCTATGAAATATACCCGTATAATTTATTTCGCGAATGACAATATTCGTTTCCATACTACAGATTCAAGATGTATGTGGTATAGTAGAATGCAATTTGGACATCCCTACCGATTCTGATTCTTACGAATTCAGAGACATTACTGTATGTATTTAACAAATGTTCTTCCGAAATACATCATTGATAGTTTTTGTTTTTATTCTGCTCTGACTTCTAGTAAAGAAATTGCACAAGCAATCACTAGCCACGATGAATATCTGTAATAGTTCAGAGGATTGTCATGAACAAAGTAAATGCCTGAGTATAGAAGTTTGAAGAACGTCCTGCTCGAACGTTTTCTGAATCAGAATTATTTGAATCTTGCCTTCCAAGTATGACTCACATGATATACCTCTTAATTTTCGTCAAATGAAAGTTCTACAGAAATCAATGAACAATACACAGATGTGCGGTTCTCCAATTGGAGCGTTCATCATATGCTCATTGGTATTGTATGATGCTGCTAATATGTGGATACATCAAAACACTCAGATCACCAATCCGACCATTCAATTTTTCTTACCTTTTTGCTCATATTTAAACCAATCACTCTTTTCAAGAAACGCTCAATGTTTCGGAAAAAACATGAAATATAGGTTTTTGTCGACCACTTTCAAATTTCTGGAGAAACTTCAATGAAAGAGACGAAATCACAGGATTTTGTTAAATACATGTCCATTCCGTAGAAAAGTGTATGATATATTCGATTTCAGAACTCAATAATGAATCAATAATAATATCAATAATGAATCATATACCTACTACTATCTGAACGTTCTGAAGACCTCTCTTACTTCTTCGAAGTGTATCATCGAATATTTCACACGGGAATTGTCCATTCAGTTATCGAATATTGAAAGAGGAATTATTTTCAAATATTTTTATATATTGGCGAATACGCCAAGTTAATCTTTTTGTAAACTGGAACATTCACCATTTTTGTCTAGTCGATCTTGGGAAATAATTGCAAATTTTCCTAGTTACGATGATTGATCATTCCATTATAAAGAGGTAATGCTTAACAAAATTCAAAATATTTTCAAAATGAGCTTTGTTGAATGACCTTTACCGGAACAGGCAACTTTTCAAATTCTCCCATTTTTCTTGCTCATTCAAAGCAACCAATCTCGCTTCTGTTATATACAAGGTTCTTCAAAATTATTGGAAAATTTTTCAAAAACGATCGGTACGCATCGCTTCCAACAATTATAATGAAACATGTCTTATGCCTATTTATTTTCGAACTCGCATACCTTCTGGAGATATTCGTGGCTAGGGAGTTTTCTTTCGATTAAAATTTCAACGAAACTCCAAGTCACGAGGAAACTCATCTTTTATAGAAACGAAACATGGTCTGGCATTTGAACTCAGGATTAATAAATGTCCTATGTTCATTAGATGAATGGATGAATCAATACCTAAAAACTACAACCATGAAAAATACCTACAAAATTATAATAAACCGTTATCACTTTCTCAATATGATATCGACCATTCACATGGATTTCTTGTCTTTTCCACAAAAAAGAGGTACTGAGAAATAAAAGAAAGGTAATTTCCAATTCTCCAATATTGAGGAGTGTTTTTCAACGTGGCAAATCCGATAATTGACAATTTTCAAAACAACTAAGAGCATCCATCATTTCTCTCACATTTAGATCCTTCACTGTCATGAAATCATTCACAAGTAATTCCGGTAAACGTAACTTTCCGAAAATATTTTCTGTAAAAGTGTACTAGATAGCAAAACATTGAATGACTCAGATGGATAGATTGATTAGGAAAGTTCTTGAAAATCATCGATTATGGATGGCTAGAAGGAGCTGATCTTTTCTAAGGAAAGGAATTTTTATATGAGGAAAAATAGGTCAATAATCCAATAGCAAATCTCCCGGTGTTGAAATTGGTAAATAAATAAATGAATATCTGAAAATAATTAAAATAACCTGAAACAAACTCTGAAAGAAGTCTTCGAAATCCTCTTATTGTCCAGTTAGATCCATTGTAGAATATAACACCATAATTTGGAACCCATACTATGTCAAGTATATTCATCAGATATAAATTGTGCAATGAAAATTTCTGAAAATCATAGCTTACAAACTAGGTTTAGTTGTTGGGTAATATAACTACAATGAAGTCATGAACTTGATATGTCTACCAAGTATAAGTGATCGTCGAAATATAGCATAGTCTAAATGATGTCGAAATATAGAATCGTTAGTTTATCTCTTTAAAATAATATCTGGCATTATTGACTGTCTTGAAATCATCTCTATTATACCGTTCAATGTTCCAAACAGGCCAACCATACAGAAAAACTTATTTGTTGTACCACATCACTTAACCAACTATGGCTTTCATTCATCCATATCAAATATGTTTAGATTGGGAAATATGTACTGTGATAAAATAGATTTATTTTGTGATAATCCAAATATCTTTGAAAAACAAGTATCTAGTTTGTCGCTCAATTGATAATTGATATTTTGTCAAAATTAGTGGCAATTTTGTAATCCAACAAATAGAAACATTATTATTATACAGTGCTTCTCGAAAGTCCTCTCCCCCCCTCTTATTTTTGGAACGATTATACATAAACAAGTGAAATTGGGAAACTGAATATTAAAGCTTGTGAATTTTCCTACTAGTGATGATAGATGACGAAATCGTCAAAGATGACGTCGCAAGGCCATTGGGACCAATTATTTTAAATGGAACCCTACGGCAAGCGACACCTCTTTTAAAAGGTATCGAAAAAACCTATTCAATGATACTAATTTTGTTTGTGTTTATGGCAATTTTGGCCACTCGCTTTTAAAAAACGCAAAGCTGTGATAAATTAAATCAGTTAATACTGAAATTCCAAATTCAAGCTCCGCCTCTGGATAGTTGTAAAATAAGCTGACGTTTCTGTTAGTCTCCCTAATTCGACGTTTTTGTAATTCTCCAAGTTTTTGTGCATTTAATAATTTGTGTATTGTTGATCGAACGTTCAACGGTTTCAGCAGCTTTTGGTACTTTTAATATTTTTGTACATTTTAATAATTTGTTAGACTGTTGTGAGCCGAACGATTGAGTGCTTCAAGAAGCGAAATGGTACGTGCTTTAGGTGATAAAGTAGCAGCGATCCTAATTCTTGGTGAAACTGGACAAAATATTCATAACAGCAGAACGCATTTTTAATGAGGTTTCCCGACCGCCCATTCAAGTGAGCTTCTTCGTAAGTTTGAAACAACGGGTAGTATTAATGATGCGAAACGATCTGGCAGACCACAAACTTCTGATGAGAAAAAAATTGATATACTGGCAGAAGTAATAGTTAACCCTACTTCTTCAACAACTCACGTTGCATCTACCTGTGAAGTCAGTCGAAGTACAGTACACAGGGTGTTGAAAAAAAACAAATTTCATCCATACAAATTAAAAGTGTATCATCAACTCTCAGACGACGACCCAGACCGAAGACTAGAATTTTGTGAAAATATGGAAACTAAAATTAACCAACAGCCAGACTATGTCAAATCAATTCGTTTTAGTGACGAAAGTACTTTCTATCTAAATGGAAATGTAAATACACAGAATATGAGGTATTGGAGTGACACAAATCCTCACCTGTTTCGTGAAACACATACCCAATTACCCCAGAAGGTGAATGTTTGGGCAGGTATCCTGGGAAACCACATCGTTGGGCCTCTTTTCTTGAATACTCATTCAACTGGTGAGGTTTATCTGGAGCTGTTGCAAAACGCAATGGAACCGTTGATCCTTGAAATTTTGGAAGATAATCCAGATGAATTCGGCAATCTGGAAATAACATTCCACACTATTACGGTGCAGTAACACGATATTTGGATGAGGAGTATCGTGGTAGATGGATTGGACGACGAGGTTCGAAGGAATGGCCAGCTCGATCACCGGACCTCACACCTCTGGATTTTTTTCTGTGGAAGGACCTCAAATCGAAGGTTTACGCCACTGAACCTGACAACATTGACGTTTTAAAACAACGTATTGTTGCAGAATGTGAGGCTGTTTCCGCAGACACATTTGCAAAAGTGCGAGAAGAGTTTAAAAATAGGATAATTCACTGTCAGGAAGTAAATGGAGGTCACTTCGAGCAATTTCTTCAAGTAGATACTGATTCTTAAATCTGTAAATCAATATCATACTGAATGGAATTTAAATTTTAATGTTTACTAATGAGCCATTAACACTGCCATAAACAAAATTAGTATCATTGAATAGGTTTTTTCGATACCTTTTGAAAGAGGTGTCGCTTGCCGTAGGTTTCCATTTGAAATTATTGGTCACAATGGCCTTGTGACGTCATCTTTGACGATTTCGTCATCTATCATCACTAGTAGGGAAGTTTACAATCTTTAATATTCAGTTTCCAAATTTCACTTGTTCATGTATAATCGTTCCAAAAATAAGAGGGGGGCAGGGGACTTTTGAGAAGCACTGTATATGCGAGTTTTCAACTTGGAATTAATTGAGTACCTCAAAGACAGTTGTTTTGTTAGAAATATGCCGGACAGGTCGATTCTTATTTTCAATTGCGCTCGTTTTCATGTGAGGAAATGTTATACAGCGTGTCTCAAATTTGAGATATGACGTCATCGACTATTTTTCTAAACGGCAATCCTAATTTTTTCAAGACTATTCTTGAAGGGTATAGTAAGTTTTTGACAGATATTTAACAAACATCAACTAATTCGAAAATGAGATTCATCTGATCTATCTGATATCAACTCAAATATGTTTCTCAATAAATGCTCAAAATGTTGTCCAGTAACTAACTGAAAATATCTTCAACGGAATTTAAACTCGTTTTGAACATTTCTAATTACTTGGGCGGAAATCAGTCTACACTCCTGTCGTATTCGTTCTTGTAACTGCTCAATGTTTTTCGGTTTGGTGTTAAAAACCTTGTTTTTGAGTACCCCATAAGAGATAGTCCATAGGTGGTGATTCCGGAGACCTGGAAGGCCATTCAACAGCTCCTCTTCTACCAATCCGTCTGCCTGGAAATACATCATCCAGATACGCACGGACAGGTCTTTCAAAATGGGGAGGCGCACCGTCTCGTTGATATCAGATGTTTCTATTCGGGACATCGGCTTCATCCGGATCAGAAAACAGAGTAGCCATGGATTGTTTACTGCCCAATAGCGACAATTTTGACGATTTACCCAAACGTTGATTCTTCAGAAAACAGGACGTTTTCTATGTTTACAACATTCCTGTCTAGTAGATCGATCATTTCTCCGCAGAATTGGATTCTTCTAGCCGGATCATCTTTGGTGACTTCCTGGAGGATTGTCATTTTATAAGGATAGAATTTATGGGTTTTCAGAATTTTCATCACTGAAGACTGGCTAATTTCGAGTTCCCTAGCTATCTGTCTAGTGGAAACATGATGATTTTCTTCAACAGAGAGGAGTACATTCATTTTGACATCTTCATTGAGGGCAATCTGACGATGATTCTTTGTTTTTCTTAAATGTTCTTTTTCCCGAAACTGTTTTTCAGTCTTGCTTATGGTACTCTGCGATATGGGTGGTAAATCAAGATACTTCTCTTTGAATAAATGAATAACTCAATTTTGTGTTCCTGTCCTATCTCCGTAGCCAATCATCATTGAAATTCCAATCTTGTGGGTTTCAGTTAAGTACGGCATTTTGTTAGATTTTTCAACAAATGTCGTTTTTCACAAAACGACAAACTAATAACCTTGGTAAATATCCTCGCTCGATACGATGCTACTCGCCTTACCTGTTTCTATTCAACTTTTTTGTTTGACATTGTCAACATCAACCCAGTTTTACAAAAAATTATAAACACATACCTCTCGACATAAATCATGGACGGACCGAAGGCAAATTATAGGAGGGGAAATATGGATTTTCTCCCAACTTCATAACTAAACAAGTTAAAAAAATGGTCACACCCCACTTTTTGTGAACGACACCTTGTTTATGTGGTTTCCAATTCGTCCTTAGAGTCCCATTGTCGACTCCCAACTTGCCAACTTGTGATGACCGATCTCCCAACTCACCAACTATTGGGGGGGAAGGGGCCCATGGGCCCGTCCATTTTTTTTTAAAGTTCCTGAATGATTTCATTGAGTCAGATTCCTTCATTTCTCGTATTAGTTGATGTTTGTTACATATCTGTCAAACGACAAGGAATAAAAATTTGATACGCATTACTATACCCTTCAAGAATAGTTATAAAAAAATAAGGATTGCCATGTAAAAAAATTGTCGATGACGTCATATCTCAAATTAGAGACACGCATTCTTACATTTTCTTACATGAAAACGAGGGCAATTCAAAATAAAAATCGACTGTCCGGGCATATTTCTAACAAAACAACTGCCTCTGAGTTACTGAATTTTTAAAGTTAGACACTCGCACTGTATATATATATATATATATATATATATATATATATATATATATATATATATATATATTTATAGATATTTTGATGTGATATATTGCATATGTTAAACGCGCAACATCTATGTATTTTGTTAACTGTATTGGGGGTAACCCGTTTATAGATAAATAAATAAATACATCCTATACTCAACTTCGATTAATGTTTCATTTATTGGTGAACACGGATGTCGGAATTTATAGTACATTCATTATTATTTCTCAATTGTTTCTTTTCAAGTTAATCATTATTTCACGTGATTTGAAGTCCTCTAGAAAAAAACGCCATTATATATATTTTCGAAATATTTTGTTTTTCGCGACTGTAAAAAACATCCAGTCTTTGCGATGTGTTATATTTTTTGTCAATAGCTCTTGAAACTTCTGGGGTGATTTGAATGAATTCAGTTCTATTTCACAATGGAAGAAGTCCTCATTTCATTTCCAGAACATATATGAATGTAACCGTAAAATACATTTCCGCAATATCTTCGAATATTTACAAATCTATGTCAGATGATCATATGAAGTAGACTATTGTTCAGATTTTTGGGATATAAGCTGTATGATCGAAATTATTTCCTTTCAGTGCCTCCTGAACATATCCACATATATGATGGCCAGCATCAGGATAAATCAATATTGATAGGGCCCTACAACGAGGGATCTGATGTCAACCTAGTATGCGAAGTCAAAGGAGGTGAGTTATTTCAAGTTATTTTTACTCAAATAAATTATACAGGGTATTTTATATGTCGTCCCATGATACTAAGTTGGTTGAATCAGACTCAGACGAAAGTTGCATATTTCAGTAAACAATGAGAATATGTTGCCAAAAGGGAAATATCACGAACCGTTGCACCTCCATTTTTGGGAATATGGAAATGTGTTCAAGAAACTTCCTTCTCTGTTTCAAAGAACCCCGCACAAAAACATATGGGAAATTGGCTCTCAGTCGAATTGGCTATTATATATATGTTATAGTAGGATGGGTCATTAGAAAAAAGTGTAAGTTCAAATGATTTTGTATGTTTAGTTTCTGAGATATAAGTAAGCGGCCAAAGCTCGTAAAAACGTCGTATTGGGGTGGGATTGACAAAAAAAACTGTTTTTTTAGTCGGAATAAGACATAGTAATGATGAAAATGTATTGATCGGAACTCAAAAACATGTTCAATTATAATCTTATTGATGATAGTATATTAGGGTGTATACGGGGCATAGTCACAATGAATAATAATTTAAAAAAACTAAAAAACACGCTTTTATAGAAAACCAGACTAAAATATAGAAAATAAGAAAAAAATGTATTTTATTTAAAAAAAATCGTGGGGTGCATGGTATCGCCTCGGTGTGTAATGATCTTTATAATTATTGATACCATGCACCCCACGCTTTTTTTAAATAAAATAATGTTTTTTCTTATTTTCTATTTCTTTAGTCTGGTTTTCTATATAGGCGTGTTCCTCAGTTTTTTCAAACTATCATTTATTTCCTACTTTTCAGTGTGGTTTATTTATAAAAACTATTATTTTTATAATTTTTCTGCAAATTAAAAAATGGAATGATCTTATCAAATTAGGTAATCATAATCTCCGACCCCTAAAACCCCCCCATACCAATTTTAAATAGAATCAGACCATAATCACAAAACTCGGCCGCCATCTTGAATTTTTCAATTTTACAAAAGAATCATGATATTCGACCCCAAAAACCCCACATACCAATTTTGAATAGAATCAGACCATAATCACAAAACTCGGCCATTTTAAGCCGCCATCTTGAATTTTTCAAATTTTTACAGAAGAATCATAATATTCGACCCAAAAAACCCCCACATACCAATTTTGAATAGAATCAGACCAAAATCACAAAACTTGGCCGCCATCTTGAATTTTCCAATTTTTACAAACGAATCATAATATTCGCCCCCAAAAACTCCCACATACCAATTTTTAATAGAATCAGACCATAATCACAAAACTCGGCCGCCATTTTAAAGCCGCCATCTTGAATTTTTCAATTTTAACAAAAGAATCATAATATTCGACTCCAAAAACCCCCACATACCAATTTTGAATAGAATCAGACCATAATCACAAAACTCGTTCTCCATTTTGGAGCCGCCATCCCGAATTTTTCAATTTTGAAAAAAGAATCATAATCTCCGATCACAAAAACCCTCGGATACCAATTTTGAAGCGAATCGGACCATAATCACAAAACTCGTACGCCATATTGGAGCCGCCATTCCTTTTTTCTTCATACAAAAATTTCATTATGCATAATCACTGGAATTATGTACACCTGCCAAATTTCAAATCATTCGGACGTCTGGAAGTGGGTCAAAATCGCGCCCAAAAGAGTCGGTTACAAACAAACAAACAAACATACCAGTGAAGCTAATATAAAGCGTGTAAAAATAGTTTTTTCCGGATTTTTTTTCCAGCAGTATTTCAAAACCAACAAGTTATATTTTGTTAAGATATCATAGTTTCAGTCCATTGTTGGCAAAAAAACGTGTTTTGTTTCTTGATGACTCTCTCTGTTTGAAATATATATATTTTTTTATTTTCGTGGATACCCCTATACTGAAAACAATTGTCAGATCGTTTTTGATTACAAAAATAGGAATTGATTGCTACTGCCCATCGAAAAAAAAAATTGGGTAATATTTCCTTTCATTTGGATGAAGGGTGCGTTACATTTTTTTTAAGTCATTTACAATGTTTTTATTGAATATCTAGAAAACTGTTCCGTTAATTTGGACCATACTTTACTCACAATATTTTGAAAATGTTGACTATCATAAACGATAGTTTTATCAACTTTGTATATTGCATTTTTAAGATATCTAAGTTTACGGTTTTGCGATATATGGGGTAACCTATCGATTTAACAAAATTCTATGGAACCTTTCGACACATTCAATTCTATTATAAAACTTTTCGAAATCAGTTATTTGATATTATAAACAACACAAACCACACTCAACAACAATTTGGGACTCAACAGTATAGACTAAAAAAAAATCGAATTATAAATAACGACTTCTAAATTCAAAAAGTCAATTAATGTTATGGAAATTATAATATAACAAATCTAAATGAACCTGATGAAGCTATTGTATAGCGAAACACGCGTCATGCTTCAGTGAACCCTAAAGTAGTTAAAATCTTATAGTGTATTGTAGTAGTGAACTCTGAATCAAAATTGAAACTAATTAGTTATAAACAACATGAACAACAATTTATATAATTGAACTCTCAAAAAACAAACATTTTGTTGTTTATAGTATCGAATAATTGATTTCGAAAAGTTTTATAATAGAACTGAATGTGTCGAAAGGTTCCATAACATTTTGTTAAATCGATATAGGTTGCCCCATAAATCGTAATACCTAAACTTCAAAAATGCATATTTTAGGAACGCAACATACAGAGTTCATAAAACTAACAAATAGGATAGTCAACATCTTCAAATCATTGTGATTGAAATATGGTCCAAATTAACGGAATAGTTTTCTAGATATTCAATAAAAACATTGTAAATGACCCAAAAAAAATGTAACGCACCCTTTATCTGAATGAAAGATAATATTGAACAATTGAGTTCATCAGAATGTTATCCTATCTTTCATGGGCAGTAGCAATTAATTCCTATTTTTATAATCAAAAACGATCTGTCAATTGTTTTCAGTATAGGGGTATACTCGAAAATAAAAACATATATATATATATATGTTTTTATTTTCGAGTATACCCCTATACTATATATATATATATATATATATATATATATATATATATATATATATATATATATATATATATATGTTTTTATTTTCGAGAACACCCCTATACTGAAAACAATTGACAGATCGTTTTTGATTACAAAATATATATATATATTGATCTGCTATGCTTTGATTTCCAATACTATGTTTCGTTCCCCAACTATATTCAAAAGCAAAATGAACAGAAATGTAGGAAAAATACCAGGTGAGATACATATCAGAACTCGGTAAGATAATTCATTCAAAGTCCGTATTCGAAAAAATGGAGTTGAAGGTGGCTTTCGAAGAACGAAACATACGCCTTGATGTCAGGTGGATTAAGGAATAGGATATTTTCCATTATCAATGGAATAATAGTTGGCTACCAATATGTTACAGACTTCGGTCACATATTAAAGGAAGCGTGTATCGTACCTCAAAAATAATACGTAAAAATATTTGTCAGTGTATTTAATACATCGGAGATCCCTTTTTAATATTCCACCGATACGCAAGAATACTCCCAAATGGTGCATAGTGCAGTTCGTTGAGTCTAGACTAATAAATATCCCGAAGAAAAGGTTTCCCGATTTCATGATGCATGAAAATTGACACACCCAATGAATTTTACGATTCAACGTCACGCATCAACAAGCAGCATTGCTACAGTACAGTGAAAATTAATATTTTCCCTGCTCCGAAATATCAGTTAGATGAAAATCACTGGGACCGATAGGAATATACTGAGTGGCCCATGGAAACGTTGAATGAATATTGGACAACTATGCAATGTTTGTCATCAATTTGAATAATATAATTAACAATTCTAGCGAAATTGCTTCAAATGGGCAGTGGAATTTTTCTCAATGGCAAGAGTATGGATCGAGAGAATAAAAGAGCTGAAAGACAAATATTATCTCCAGAATAATCCTGGAAATGGAAGAAGTGGCTCACTATACACGAACTGTATAAACATCTAGCATGAATCTGAAAGAATGTATAAGTTGAAAGTGCAGTTTCCAGAATTGATAGATGAGTATAAAAAGAAAAAACATGAGCATTCTATCGTGACTACAAAAAGAATGTTTCCAAAATAAAATAAATAGATCCGACAACCAACCGAAATCGGCATGGCAAATAGTTGCTGAATTATAAAAAAAAACACAAAAAAAATAAAGAATAAATCTCAATAAGAGAGGGAGATTTTTTATCGTCAACAAACCAGCGACTGTAGCAAATTTGTTCAATATTTTTTCATAGAATTTCTCTAACACATTGTTATTCAAATAAACTTTAACGGTACAGACGCTGATTTCTTTACTAGAAAAATTGTAACATCACGCAACCCTTTTTTGTCTCTTCATATAACCATGCAGAACTGAAATTGAAAAATAAGTTTTCTTCAGATCACGATGAGATATCCATGTTTCTCTATTCCTTTTACCGTTCAAAAAATATTCTCTTAAATAAATTTTCGTTTAAAGTTACATAATTTGTTTTTTCTCGTAAGTGGTCTAGCGAAATGCAAACAAATTAAATTTTTTTTTGCGAAAACCGTACGTCAAACGAAACAAAATCTGGAGACCATATTTGCCCATAAAGGAATGAGAATTTTAAAAATGGTTTTTACTTCGGGAAAAGTCAGTGGCGTATCACTTTCCCTTTGGAATTATTCAATGCAAATCTCTCACGAATGCCACTGGCAATGATAAAAAATTATGTTGTACAGCAGAAATGCCATCTGATGCATAGAAGATGCATACTTCTTTCCACAAAAATATCTAGGGTCATACCAAAATTATCATTTTATTTTTTTTGTACCGTAGCACTCTGTAATTCAAAAGTTGAGACTTCTAGGACATATGTTCATATGCAGTGTTTCTCAAAATAGACCCGAGAATAACCTCCTTGAATATTAGAACACCCTGTATATTTTTTGTATACTTATGGAAGTGGGTTCACTTGTGTCATCTCTCCCAACTATAATGAATACGTTAATCCATTATTCAATCAATCGTGTTTCCAATTCTTCAAACCAGCGAACGAAGATTTCCGTTACAATATACCCGACTGGTATAATTACAATGTCATTGGAGCATTACGAGTACTGAATTACCCTTCCCTCACAGTCTGTTATTCAGGCGGAAGAGAAACTCTTTAATCTCAGTCGTTACACTTCTTCTGATTTTAACTAGGTTTTCCCGTTCACGCGCTTTGCTTTGTAGGAGTGAAGGCATACAACCCCCTATCGCCCATAATTCAAATGGAATTCTTTCACAAATCCCCTCTCAAATGCATTAAATCCCAGCTTTTTTCCTCCTTTTCACAGTAGTGGTTAGATTTGTTCTGAAATACCGAGGATCTGCCTGTCTTCCCGTCGGGATTTTATATTTCATCTTTTGATGTGGGAATATAAGGCGATTTGGGGGATAGGAAGAATATATTTTTTTATTTTTTCCGATATGCAACAACTGATACTACTGGGGGTGACAGGCTTCACTTTCTGTAGGTGGAATGGTTATCGATACTTGAGCTCTATTCGAAATCGATAATTGGAATACACAGTTTGTCAAATCTCTCGTCCACTAAATGGATAGATTTGTTCGGAAACAATCAGGGGCCTGTTTCATGAATGTACTGGGTTATTCACTATGAATTATCATCGTTATTATTGCCTATAGAAAAAAAGGTAAAGGTAAAAGTTGTGTTGTTATGACTGAATTTTGATAAAGTGCTATCAAAAATAAAGTAGCGTGCATATTTCAGAGGATATTTTTTGTTCAAAGGATAACCTGTATACTATTAAAGAATCACGCGCGAAAACATATGGGAAATTGGCTTTCGGTCGAATTGGCTGAAATTTCATTTTGTTATAGTGGGATGGGTCATTAGAAAAAAATGTGAGTTCAAATGATTTTGTATGTTTAGTTTCTGAGATATAAGCTGCCAAAGTTCGTAAAAACGTCGTATTGGGGTAGGATTGACAAAGAAAAAAACTGTTTTTTAGTCGAAATAAGACAAAGTAAGGATGAAAATGTATTGATCGGAACTCATAAACATGTCCAATAATAATCTTATTGATGATAGTACGGGGCATAGCCAAAAAAATGGTTTTTCCGGTTTTTTTTTCCAGCACTATTTCAGAACCAATATTTGGTTAACATATCATAGTTTCAGTCTATTGTAGGCGAAGAAACGTGTTTTGTTTCTTGATGACTCTCTCTGTTTGAAACATATATTTCTTTCTTTTTTCTAGTATACCCCTATATTGAGAATGTTTGACAGATCGTTTTTGTTTTTAGGTCATTTACAATGTTTTTATTGAATATCTTTCCTTTAATTTGGACCAAATTTTATTAACAACATTTTGAAAATGTTGTTTTATAACTTTGTATGTTGCGTTTCTAAAATATGCATTTTTTAAGTTTAAGGTATTACGATATATGGGGTAACCTATCGATTTAACAAAATTTTATGGAACCTTTCGACACATTCATTTATATTATGAAACTTTCCGAAATCAATTATTTGATACTATGAACAACACAAACCACACTCAACAACAATTTGGAACAGTAAGTATATACTCAAAAAAAATCGAATTATAAATAAAGACTTCTAACATAAAAAGTCAATTAATATTATGGAAATTATAATATAATAAATCGAAATCAACCTGATGAAGCTATTGTATAGCGAAATACGCGTCGTGCTTCAGTAATCCCTTGAGTACTGAAAATCTTATAGTGTATTGTAGTAGTGAACTCTAAATCGAAATTGAAAATTATTAGTTATAAACAACATAAACAACAGTTCACATAATTGAACTCCCAAAAAACAAACAATAAATTCAAATAATTTTTTTAATATTGTTATTTTCTGGTCTATTTGCGCAACGTTAAACATTGTTCAATAGTTCATGGCTAGGGTACTTTATTGTTTCTTGATGACGAGCATATCCTAGGTACCAAACTATGTTGCAAATATGGGAACAGCATTCCACTGTTCTTGCTCCACTTTTGCAGGTACTGCAACTGATACTGCCATTCGAAAGAATGGAAGGTTCAACATAAAAAAGGGATATAAATATTTTATTTTAAATGAAAACTGTAAGCTGCAGATTTTTTTTCTAACGTACGAAAACGTGAGGTAGCGACACTGAAGTGCATCTCTTGAAGAGCACGTAGCCACAAGCGCGCTTCACTTAATTTGTTAAAACTTTTGATCTAATTGATAAAATTAAGCTAACAAAAATTCAACTGAAAGAAAGGAACAGTAGCTAACGAGATGTTTTGTTTTCAAATGTGAAAAAAAAATAATAGGAATGGTACATATATGAAGTTACGTCAAAGTAGAATTTTCTATAAAATCAATTGAAGATCTGCCATTCTTTAAATTTACAACATAAACATCTGAAATTTGTAGAGTTTAGTCACAAAATGACACTTGAGTAGGTGTGCGAATGAAAAAAATCATTATATTTCATTTAAAAAAATACAGTCGTCAAAATATTGAATAATTTCAAAAAATGAATGAATGAATTATTAGGCCATGATTCAAAAACCAAAAACTCTAGTTCAAAATGTGATATCAAGATTTTTCAATAGTAGCTTGTGATCTGTACTTCAAGAAGGTTTGATTGGTTATATTTAAAAAATGTAATTAATCATAAAATTTTGCCAAAAATAAACAACTGTTGCTCCAAAATCCTTGAATTTTTTTGTTAAATAATATTTAATAACGTTTATATAGAAAAAAATAAGTTTACCTAACCAACATATATTTATATTATGACCTCAAACAAGGTATACGCAGCGTAGTTTTTTTTCTTTCTTAATATAAGTGTAAATTGTAACAAATACGAAAATATTAAATTTTTTTGTAAATGGACGAATTGTTCATTTTTATAAATGAGTTCCTGCTTGAAATTTCTGGTTGAAATAGAAATATAAGTTTATCTTTCGATGTACTTCATATTGGATCGAAAATATCATATTTGAATGTTAGAGAGAGATTGAACATCAGAGAACACTTGATCGGTAAATTTAGTGCTCACCTGACGCTCTACGTATACTAGTGGAGTAATTTTATCTTTTAGAAGTTGTGGGATGATGGTAACTTCTAACTGTACATTAGTGATGAAGTTGGGAACAACATATAAAAAGTTACCAACCGTAAAGTGTGTGCTCAATCAATTATTTAACAAATAAGTGGCCAAATTACATTGTATATTGGATATTAAAAAAAAATAAATAATGGTGCAACTCGCAAAAATGGAAAGTTTTACATCAAAAAGGTAGATAAAATTTTTCTTTGAAAACAAAAATAAAAAAAGTTGCAGATTTTTTTTCTATCGTGGGAAAAAAATGTGAGGCGGCGACTCTGAAGTGCAGCGCTGGAGGAGCACGCAGCCACGAGCGCTTTATACTAAATTTGTTATAACTTTTGATCTAATTGATTAAATTAACATAAAAAATTCAACTGAAAGAAGAAAAATGCAGCTAACGAAAAGTCATGTTTTTAAAAGTGGAAAAATATGTATAGGAATAGTACGTAAATGACATTACGTCACAGCAGAATTCTGTCTAAAACCTTCTTTTTTTTTATTTTCAAGATAAACATCTGAATTTTTCACAGATTACTCTCAAAATGACAAATAAAAAAAACAATTTGAAAAAAATATTGAAATTTTATTTCGAAAAATACAGAGCTTAAAATATTGACTAATTTAAAAGAATTACAAATTTGAATTTTGAGGCCATGTTTCAAAAACTCTAGTTTAAAAATGTGATATTGGAAGTTATATATGGGATATATACCCAAATTTGTTGAGTGGAGGCCACATTTTTCAACCGAATGAAACAAAAATATTTCTCATGAATACCTCGGCTAATTTCGAAAATGGTCCAATAGTCTCAACATGGCAGCTGTTGAAATATTTAAGAAAATTCCCAATATTTCATTTCCATATCCAATATCGGCACACTATAAGTCTTTTGATAGGGCTTCATTAGCTCCACAACTTTTACCCAATTTTTTTTTCTCCAAAATGTACACATAAATAAAAAATAGCTGTAAATTATCATTCATGAAATCTACCTTTACAACTGGCCACTGCATCGTTTTTTCGAAGTCATATTCTGGTTTAGTGACCTCAAAAACCCCTATGCATCAATTTGGGTATAATTTGCCTAACAAAATTGTTTTTCATTGTTTAAACAATTAATAAACAAGCAGCGCACGAATACAAGTTTACAACTTTTTTCTGCAAGCAACTTCTGAGTAATATCAGAAGGATTTAGGAAAATCCATGGAGTCCTCCAGGATTCCAAAATAATGCATGATTTTAAGCTATTTTTACTCTGCTATATGAAGGTAATTTGAATTCTTGTGATAAGATAGTCGTGTTGTCTGCCAAAATAGTGAACATCTCTCAATTTGTCCAAAAGCTGAGAGGTTCTTCCACTCAGATAGGATTCAAACCAATTGAAGCTTCGTCCTCTGAAGATGTAGAGATAAAGCTAATGTAACAGTCAGAAGCTTGAGATATGTCGCAAAGCACTTCCTTGAGACAAGAATATAGATTTTTCGAAAAGCGAAAGAGATTGCATCTCCCGTACTTTTATTGGTTTGGAAGCTCAATTAAGTAATTGTATGTGATTCACAGCAATTCATAAAATCATTATCCGCTCCATCATAAGATTTTTATTATGAGCAAACAGGGACAGGAATACATAAGTACCAACTCGGTGGAGCCATATCAATAGAAAATTAACCATACAAAATAAATTGGTACGGCTCATAATAAGAACTATTTCGGAGCACCTCCCGAAAATTCCATATAACACTGACATAAGTACATGGAATAGTTTGTTCTAGAATATGTTACATCGATCGATCAACCTCAAAATATTTCACAGCGAATTGACATAACCTTAAAGGCGACAAAAGCACAATCACAGAACGGATCAGAGACACAAATCACAAAAACACCCTATGTGGTCTGTAATTGCAGTTTACTGGATTATGACAAGAAACGACGTCGGCGCCATCTGAAACTCCAGATAACTCCCTTTATCAAGTGGGCTGGTGTCCCCCAGTTTGTCCCAATATTTTACAGGTATGAGTGAATATACCATGGTTTTTAGACATCTTAGGTTGAACCAACATTTCTGCCAAAACGAGTTATGATTAGAGCTGGTCGAAGAAGATATTTGGTTAATGCAAATCAGTTTCATTTGATTGAAACTTTAAATGTGATCCATAACCACGACATAATTTGACTTACTTTGAGATTATCTTTTGTCGTGCATATACGACACCTTTGTCTGTTTGATTCAGATATTTTTTTTTTCTGTGGATCATTTCATACATATCTTCTAGTCTCTTAATGTCCAGCGTGCTCGTTCCATAAATAATCGTGAAAAAATCCTATTAAATTCCAACAATTCATTGGTACACACATGATACGGACATTTTTTCACGAACAAAAAATGTTTCCGACTCTTTTCACCCAACGGAGTTGAGCGTGTTCTCAAGTATCTGTGAAAATCTGGTCAAAATCGCAGACATTCCACTTTTATGCGGGATTTCCCATTTTACAGTTTGAACACCATGCCAATTCACATCAGCTCTCCCAATTGTAATAGCTTCTTCTCTTGAACAACTGAAAAACGTAGTGAACATTCATGTCATCGCATTTACGAAAATCCCAAAGTTATATCACAGTCGGAAAAATCACCGTGGCTGAAAACACGCAAACATGCAATGTAAAGATTACAGGAATGCTGATGTTTTTCGCTTGCTCACAAAATTGCCCTCTCATTATTTCTGGAGTGGAGCATTATTTATAATAGTACTGAAAATAACTTAGGGGAGGAATGAATATGAGTTTTTCTGTTGCGGTGGTTTTCGACTTCTCCTCTATACGTAATGGATCATTTGAAATGATTTTCAGTAGAGCTCGTTTTCAAAAATAATTGAAAGAGTCGTATACACGGTTTGATCAAATATGTGAAACTTATAAAATATCTTGGGGTCATTATAGATAACCAACTCAAATAGATATCACATATAAACTCTGTAATAAAAAAGCTCCAATTTCTAATGCATCGTTTCATAGTCCTAAGAGATATGCTCGAAAACAGAATATTCAGCTCTTATTGAAAAACATATAACTTACGGGGTACCGACATGGGGATCAGCTAGAAATACCACTATGAATAAACTTATAGTTACACAAAAAGAATGATTTGAAAAAAAGAACGCAACCAACAACTGCTCTATACCTCGAAACAACTATATTCAATCCACTACAACTCTTCTTTATGCATACTTATATAATATCTTTTAAATCAAACAACCAAAAAATAATTTCAAAATGAATAACTAGGACAAAAAAGCCACAGCTACCTCAATCCAAATTATACAAACTCCCCAAATCAAATAAAAAGTTCAAAGAATCAAAACGAACTCAAAAAACGATCAAATGACTACATCACTAGTATGCCACGTCCAGAGATACATGAGCTCGTGTATTCCTAATTTTCCAAATGAAAATGAACATTCCTGTTTTTATATATACCCCATGGTATAACAACCTTTTTAAAATAATGTTCTATATTATATCGTAAATGTATTTTTAATTTAAAGAACCGTAACTGTACATATATATTACTGTAATATATATATATATATATATATATATATATATATATATATATATATTTTAGGTAGTGTTGGGTAATAAGGCCCACTTAATTTTTGTGAAAATTTTATACTTATATATTTTATACATAAAATACCGGAACTTGATGATGTAATTCTATGTCATGTTTGCCGCTATGTTCACATCAATATGTGTCTTCTCATAAAACCTAGGTGAACAAAATAGGGCAAATATTAAAAACTTGATATTGGGCCTTATTACCCGCATGGTAGGATAATAAAGCCCATGATTTGTTATGCATAATTTTGTTTATTTATTGTATACACTGCGCGTCAAAATTATGGAACAAATTCGATATTTCGCAAGCCATGTACTTTTGACAAGAATCCTGAAATAGGTCGATTTTTATTTTAAAATACCAATTTTTTTATGTATATTCTAAGGAGGTTATGTTACTGGTTTTGACATGGTGACGTAATCGGTAATTTTTTAAATTGGAATATATGTTTCGTGATACCTCATCTGAAAGGCCTTTCAATACTGCATTCAATGAAAATAATTAATCAGATATTTTTTTCCAGGGTGAACAAAAAATAATATTTAATTTCAATAAGAGAATGACTTTATATCCAACAAAATAGAACAGTTAAATAAGATGTTCGGAATGCCATCCACCAGTCTCATTACAATAAGCAAATCTACGGACACATTCCTCTTGCACATTGCGAATAACTTCCGGAGTAATTCTGTTAATTTCGATCCTAATTCGATTTTCAACTCTTGTAGATTTTGCGGCCTATCTACATAGACCTTCGATTTCAAATAACCCCAGAAGAAAAAATCCAGGGGCGTAAGATCTGGAGATCTTGGGGCCACTCTATCGGTCCGCGTCTACCAATCCACCTCCTAGAAAAACAGTTATTCAAAAACTCGCGAACATCACGTGCATAGTGCGGGGGTGCACCATCTTGTTGCAACCAAATACTTTCATTTGGTGAGTTAGGATTGTTGGCGTTTGGAAAAATTACGGCAAGGCTAGGTATGAGTTCATTTCTTAAAAATTCCAAGTAACGCTCCCCTGTGAGATTTCCTTCGAAAAAATACGGGCCAATAATCCTGTCGTTTATTATCCCTGCCCAAACATTGACTTTCTGAGGGTATTGAGTATGCCCGTCCATCATCCAGTGAGGATTATCCCTACTCCAATATCTGCAATTCTGACGATTTACTGAACCATTTAGGCAAAATGTAGCCTCATCGGAAAACAGAATTTGTTTTATAAAACGTGGATTGCGGTTACACAAATCCTGCATTATTTCACAGAACTCCACACGGCGATCGGGATCGTCATCATTGAGTTGTTGATGTAGCTGTACTTTGTATAGATGGTACTTTTCTGCTTTTAGAATACGTAATACAGAACTTTGGAATATGTCAAGGTCTGTTGCAATTTGTCGTGAAGTATTGTAAGGATTATTCTCTACACCCAATAGAACATCAAGTTTCATGTTTTCTTCTATTTTAGGACGTCCAGCATTCGGAATATATTTGACATGACCAGTTTCTCTAAATTTTTTCTCAATCTAACTGACTGTTGAACGACTGATAGGTCTATTTGCTGAGTTCTGTTCTATCTCCGCATCCAATAAAAATTAAAATTTCTATGCGTTGGGTTTTACTTAAAGTAGCCATAGTTTACTTTCAGATCCTTTTCACTTAGAATTTGTGAAGAATATTTGTTGATATTTCAACTGACATTTATTTGACACTAACTTGCCAATTATGGCATTAATTTTTGATTGTCTTTTGTTTCCATTTTAGACTAGGAAATAGCTAACTATAAATATTTGGAAAGGATCCATTGGTGTAGTAGATCACTGACTCACTAGTCTACCAGGGCCTGAGGGATCAGAGCCTTGGCTCAAAAAAGTTAAATTTTGCATTTTTAACACGCTTTCATTATCTTCACTTGTAACTAAATAACTCACAATGTAATAAAATCTTGGAAGTAAATATTCACCCACTTCCGATCTTCCGAATAATCTGAAATTTGTCACACATATCAAGTACCGATGACAATACAATAATTTCATAATCATAATGTAATAATATATTTTTCCAAACGCCAACAATCCTAACTCACCAAATGAAAGTATTTGGTTGCAACAAGATGGTGCACCCCCGCACTATGCACGTGTTTTTTGCGAGTTTTTGAAATAACTGTTTTCCTAGGAGCTGGATTGGTAGACGCGGACCGATAGAGTGGCCCCTAAGATCTCCAGATCTTACGCCCCTGGATTTTTTCGTGGGGTTATTTGAAATCGAAGGTCTATGTAGATAGGCCGCAAAATCTACAAGAGTTGAAAAATCGAATTAGGATCGAAATTAACAGAATTACTCCGGAAGTTATTCGCAATGTGCAAGAGGAATGTGTCCGTAGATTCGCTTATTGTCAAGAGACTGGTGGTTGGCATTTCGAACATCTTATTCAACTGTTCTATTTTGTTGGATATAAAGTTATTCTCTGATTGAAATAAAATATTAATTTTTGTTCACCCTGTAAAAAAATATCTAATTAATTATTATCATTGAATGCAGTATTGATAGGCCTTTCAGATGAGGTATCACAAGACATCTATTCCAATTTAAAAAAATTACCGATTACGTCACCATGTCAAAACCAGTGACATAACCTCTTCAGAATATACATAAAAAAATCGGCATTTCAAAATAAGAATCGACCTATTTCAGGATTTTTGTCATAAGTACATGGCTTGCGAAATATCGAATTTGTTCCATAATTTTGACGCGCACAGTATATAATATTTATATTGAACGAAAATGAAAGAAACTTAACAACATTCTAATAAACAAAACAAAAATAAACATTGTTTTTTACAAAACTTACGAAATTCTAACAGAAAAATAATATTAAAGACTGAGTACCAAAATCTTCAAGAACATTCACTGCAGTAAAAATCTTCAGCATCTTCAGCCGTCAGTCCAATGCAAGTTTCGTGAACCAATACTTATCATATTACGAATATTTCGATTCGATTATTCTAGGTTGGAATATAGTACTTTTAGATAGCGACAAATCAGAAGTGGTCCTGTTTTAAAAATGGTCGAATAGTTCGTCAGTTCAACGTTTTTGTTTTTCGTGTAAATCTTCTCAATAAAAAAAATTCAGTTTTGGAACAGCAGAAAAAATTCAACCAAATTCAATTATATTCCCGTAGTTCTCAAAGTAAAGAAAGTTCCGATGATATCAAACTTTCACATGCCCTACTGCATAATAAGTTGTCCAGGGGCCTGCACGTTCATGAAAGATTCAAAAGATATACATCCACAACCACTTTACATCTGGCAACAATAGCATGACCTATATCTTCCACCCCAATCTGGGGTATTTTCATTAACTCACTGGAAAGGTACGTAAATCCAATTCTCAGAGTGTAACGGAGTGTGGAGAAAGTTCTCTCTCACACTGGGGGCCTCACCTGTCGCAAGAAAACATCCGTACGCAAATTCAGGACCGGACTTGGTCAGCGTATGCAGCCGGTCCCCCATCTCCTTTCTTTTTCTACGTGGTTTACATTGTCTGAATATTTAGATGGAATATGCTGAATTACCCCATAGAATTATGCCGTAATTTGTAAGAGAGTGGAACATGGCGACATAGGCACTGTTCAAGGCATCGAGGTCCACTGCTTTTTTCAGTTGTCTCAGGGGGGAAATGCTCTTTGAGGGTTTCCTATTCGAAACATTAATATGATTTGACCAGAATGAGCTCGCATCAAGAATTACGTCAAGTAACATTTCATTTTTGTCCTCGGTGTTAGTGTTGACGATAGAGAATACTATTTCTTTGGTCTTCTCTTCATTTAATTTAAACTTATTTACTGTGAACCAACGAGAAGCCAGTTTGAGTGTTTTATCTTTGTTTTCCACTAACGTGTTGAAATGTGTGCGAGTTGACACCAAGGAAGTGTGTCATGCGAAAAGGGCACATTTATTTGGTGGCATAAAATTGCTGAAGTCATTAACATTTTATTTGGAGTGCGGCACCTAAACATATCCTGAAGCTATTGGATTCTGTCCAAAAAAGGGCAATTCGTCTCGTCGGTGATGCCTCGCTCACAAACTCGCTCACTTGTCTGGAACACCGTAGAAAAGTTGGCGATTTGTCTCTATTTTATAGATATTTTCATGGGCGATGCTCTTCTGAAATATCAACAATCGTTCCTCCTTTGGCAGTCTCTTCGAGATTAACCCGTCAAGTTCAGCTCACACCCCTTCGTGGTCACTTTGGAGACCTGCAGACATCACTTTCCAAAGACCATTCATCCAACGAACTGCGAGGCTTTGGAACTCATTGCCTAGGGAGGTGTTCCCCGAGGCATACAACCTTCAGAAATTTAAGAAGAACACCAACTCCTACCTCTTTCCCTTGGTTCCCACGATGTTCTCTGAACATTACAGGATATCCCTTTTCGTGGGAACCAGAACATATAAAAAAAAAAAAAAAAAAAAACGTAAATCAAAAATAACAATGGCCCCAGAGCAGATCCTTGAGGAACAACATGTTAAATATTTCTAACACCAGAAAATAACAAGAATAACAAAGTAATTTCTTTCTGATACAAGCGGCAACAGTGTATCGATGAAAACATTTCAGACGGATAGAGCATGTTTGAATATCTGCTCCCGCAAATTTTCGAAATGATCTATTGTAGTCTACTCGACAAGTTGAAAATGGTCTAAAATAGAGATACTGCTCTCAAAATTATGTGTGATAGCTCATTGGATCCGGAATAACGCCTAGAAGAATGTGCCAAAAGCGTGTATTAGCACATAAAAAATTGCAAAAGTTATAAACATTTGAAGATGAAAAAAAAATGGTATTTCGTTTTTTACCAATATTTCATAAACTATCGATATTTAAGAAATTTAAAAACAATATTCTGAAAGAGGAGGAAATTTCCAATGAAAATTCTGAGCCACGAACTCTATCTCCATATTTATAATTTTAATTCAACGCTGAAAATGGGTTCGAGCGACATTTTAGTTGGCGAGTCAAAGCGAGTACGACAATCAATTAATTTATTTAAAGTACTAAATATTTTTTTTTTATTTGGAAAAATCATGGTGTATTTGAAACACTGGTAATTCATTCCTCTGGAAGTTTTACTTAAGTTGATTTTAACAAGTTAAACGTGTTAATAACAAATTTTCTCGAACTTCTGTCTTAATTGTAAGAAATTTTTTCTTAATATTGTCGTAAAATTTTTGTTCGTAGAGCCTTTCTTTTATAAACTTCACAAGATCACGCCATGAAAATTGAAAAATTCATACTTTGTTTATAATAATTTTGTACTTGAACAAAATAAATCAATAATGTTGTTAAAAAAAATTTTTCCTTAATCATATTATCGTTATTTTATCAATACAAGATATGAATTGATTTGGGAAAAAATATTCCCTGATTTGTTGGTAAATTTTGTATAAACAAATTGATTATTTCAATATTTTAATTTTTCACAACTTCATTATATTACAAATTATGATTTTTGAAAGTTTTCTTAATAACAATTTTAATTGTTTATAATCGTTTTCTTAATATTACTATTGTTTAAATATTAGTTAAAAATACATTTTTCTTAAAATCATATTGATAAGTCCTCTATGAAGTAATAAAACATATTTTTTTTTTATCAACAATTCCATTGTTTATTAACTTACCAATTAGTTATGAACGAATTTTTAACTTTGTTAGATTTTTTCTCTGAAACTTCCAAAATTTACAAAAATAACCATATATAACAAAGTAAAGAAAAAAAAAATTTCCAATTTTTTATTGTACTTTGGGAATTCGAATTAGGAAAAATTGGGATTTTTTTTTTCTATACTTTGTTATATATGGTTGTTTTTGTAAATTTTAGAAGTTTCAGAAAAAAAATCTAACAAAGTTAAAAATTTGTTTATAACTAATTGGTAAGTTAATAAACAATGGAATTGTTGATAAAAAAAAATATGTTTCTGTTACTTTAAAAAAATTAAAAATTAAAAATTTTTTAAGGAAAATTTTTTTTTTTAAATATAAATTTTAATATAATGAAGTTGTGGAAAAAAAAATTGCAAAAATATTGAAATTGATCAATTTGTTTATAAAAAATTTATCAACAAATGGCGGGAATTTTTTTTTTGCAAATCAATTCATATCTTGTATTGTTAAAAAAGATAATTGATGATTAAAAAAAAATATTTTTTTAACAACATTACTTGGATTTTTTAGTTTTTGTTCAAGTACAAAAATTATTATAAACAAAGTATGAATATTTTTTGAACTTTCATGAGGTGATCTTGTTAAGTATGTATATAAGAAAGGCTCTACAGAGCTAAAAATTTTTACGACAATTATTTAAAAAAAAATTTCATTTACAATTAAGACAGAAGTTCGAGAAAATTTTGTTAGTTAACAATCGTTTAACTTGTTGAAAAATTAACTTTGAGTGGAATTCACAACGGGAATGAATTATTTGTAGTGTTCCGAATAAACCATGATTTTTTCAAATTTCAAAAAATATATTTAATACCTCAAATAAATTAAATATTGTGTCGTACTCGCTTTTAACGCCGCGCGCGCAACCTAAAAATATCGCTCGGGGACCCATTTTCAGCGTTAAATTAAAATTATAAATAATGGAGATAGAGTTCCGTGAGCAATTTTTTATGTGCTAATACACGCTTTTGGCACATTTTTCTAGGCGTTATTCCGGATCCAATGAGCTATCACACATAATTTTGAGAGCAGTATCTCTATTTTAGACCATTTTCAACTTGTCGAGTAGACTATTTTTCCATTCTCCAGATACTCCTGATGTTCAAAACACGATGAAACACGCTGTACAATATACTATCGTATTCCCTGCTGATTGTTTTGTTTTTTTACTTTTCAGGTCGACCTAGGCCGCGAGTGATATGGTTCCTGGAGAACACCATCATCGACGACTCCTTCGATTTCCGATCAGACGGCATGACCGTCAATCATCTCACCTTTCCGAATGTTGGACGACAACATTTGCATGCAAGACTGATTTGCCAAGCCAGCAACAATAATATCGTCGAACCCGAGACGAAAGTGGCTGTACTAGATATTAATTGTGAGTATCTGTCGTAATCTGGACTGCCATAGATAAATAAGATTAAAAACGGGAAAATGGTCCAAGTCACCTAACATGGAAAGCCTTGACAACGATGCCTTGATAAAAGATAGCAAATAACTTGCGAATGCCTTCAGCAATCGTTTTACAAAAACAGCAAAAGACCCTATCGGTGCCCATTTTGATGGTGTGGATTTATAGTCTAGTCAACAAGTGCTCTTTGGACCAACTTTTTTCAGCAGTCTCCGAAAATTATGATCGAGGTGTCATTCGATTCGGACTGACATCTAGATGATTTTTGAAAAAAATGAAGTTTCGCTTGCAGAAATTGTGGAAGTTATTAACAATTGAAAAAAAAAGGAGGGCTTCGGTTTTTTGCAAATATCTCAAAAACTAATAAAGATTTTTCAAATCTGAAAAAAGATTCAAAAAAAGGAGGAAATTTCCTAAGAAAAGTTTTGATTCCCGGAATTGTAGGATCAATATTTCATGATTTTCCCAGAGGGATGAAAATACGGCCGAAAACGGGTACTCTGGCTTGGGCAAGCCGCGCCCACTTTGGACACTTTAACAATAAAAATTATTTAAGCATACCAAATATGAAAATAAAAATTTAAAAATTCAGACACCAACTGAACAGATGAATGAACAATAATCCGCTTGAAATAATTTTAAAAAAATGTTATCTTCAATTGTATAAAAAATTGTTATAAACAAATGCGTTGTTTATAAGATAATTGTTTTTTCTTATGGAATTTCAATCTTTGATACAAATGTTAGTTTTTAAAATAAAAATTTTCATCAAAAAAATTTTTATTGCTTAAAAACGCATTTGTTAATTAACAATTATGTTCTTCAACTTCTAATTAATATTGAGGAACCATTTTTTCTTGCTTAAAAACGCATTTGTTAATTAAAAATTATTTTCTTCAACTTCTAATTAATATTAAGGAAACATTTTTTCTTTAAAAATCATTAATCGTTTTTTTTTATATAAAAAAAAATCATTTTATTGAATTTTCCATTGTTTATGCAATAAACAATTTGTTATGAACAAATACATTTTTACCCTCATATTTTTTTTTCTATTCTACTTTCTGTCACAAAAACAGACATGATTATTTTTATTATTTTTTTAATGTTCAAATATAAGTTCTCTTGTAACTTCGTCATTCTTACCTGGTTTTTCATCCTTAAAATTATTATAATTTATGAACTAATCGAGATACGATGAAAATACCATTAGATAAATAACAAATTTAGCTGAAAAGTTCAGTTGTTTTATTCATTAAATTTATAGCAATTGTTGATGAAAAATACTTAGGGAAAAATTAGAAAGTAATCGTAATTATTATTGGGTGACCGTTGATAATTACTCGTAGACATGAGGGTGGTCTATTATAATAAAATGAGATTTTAATGATAATGGATATGAACGTGCATAAAATATTCTGTTCATTGATAAATAACTTAAATTTATTGTCTCAATAATATTTCAAAGAAAAAAATCAAATATTCTCATTCATAAACTTTTACAAACATTAAAGAAACAGAACCTGAAAATAAAAATCTAGATATTCGTGAATTTTCCTAGTATAATTAAGTGATATTGAAATGTAAAAGGTGGAAATGTTGACTAATGAACAATAATTGATAAGATACTTGAATGAGGTAGTCATATTTTCAATAATTGATAAGATTTTCAAGCGTAAAGCAAAAAAAAAATTCTCCCCAAGTATTTTTCATCAACAATTGCTATGAATTTAATAAATAAATAAGTAACAACTAAACTTTTCAGCTAAATCTGTTCTTTATCTAATGGAGAATAAATAAGTCTGGAGTATTTTCATCGTATCTCGATTAGTTTATAAATTATAATAATTTTATGGATGAAAAACCAGGTAAGAATGACGAAGTTACAGAACTTATATTCAAAAATTAAAAAAATTATAAAAAAAATTAAAAAAAAAAAAAACATGTCTGTTTTTGTGACAGAAAGTAGAATAGAAAAAAAAATATAAGGTGAAAATTTATTTGTTTATAACAAATTGTTTATTGCATAAACAATGGAAAATTAGGTAAAAATGAAATTTTTTTTTTCATATAAAAAAAAACAAACAATGATTTTTAAAGAAAAGATGGTTCCTTAATAATAATTAGAAGTTGGAGAAAATAGTTGTTAATCAACAAATGCGTTTCTAAGCAATAAAAAATTTTTTTTAAAATTTTTCTATTGAAAATCATTATTTGTACAAAGATTGGAATTCCATAAAAAAAAACAATTATCCTATAAACAACGCATTTGTTTTTAACAATTTTTTAAACAATCAGAGATAAATATTTTAGAAAATTATTTCTATGCAGTTTCTGATAACATAAAAACGGATCGTCAATAATATTTGGAAAAAAACATTGTTTTCAATGATTAATTTGAGTATTTAATTTTGCAACAACGAAAATTATTAATAAAAACTGAAAAATTAAATTTTTTTAAAAATTTTCCAACGGGGTTCTATTCTGAAGCCTTTCGAGAATTGCTCCAAGAGAGGAAAACATCTCATATTCATAGTTTAACAATTATCACACTTGCAATGTTCATGTTCAAGCAGAAAAAAAATATTAGTTCACTATTGAATAACTAATTGAAAAATTGTGATTAAAATTTTTTTTCAAGCGGATTATTGTTCATTCATCTGTTCAGTTAGTGTCTGGATTTTTCAAATTTTTTATTTTCATATTTAGTATGCTTAAATAATTTTTATATTGAATTATGAATATTGATCCTACAATCCCAGAAATCGAGATTTTCCTTAGGCAATTTCCTCCTCTTTTTTAACCTTTTTTCAGATTTAAAAAAACTTCAATAGTTTTTGAGATATTTGCAAAAAACCAAAGCTCCCTTTTTTTTAGTTAATTGTTGATAACTTCCACAATTTTTGCAAGCGGGACTTCATTTTTTTCAAAAATCATCTAGATATCATTCCGAATCGGATGACACCTCGATCGTAATTTTCGGAGACTGTTGAAAAAAGTTGGTCCAATAAGCACCTGTTGACTAGACTATTATCTAACTACACTACAATGTATGTAAACCAAACGTTTCATTTCGCTCCCGTATCTGAGAAAGACGTCCTAGATAATAATAATAATAATAATAATAATGATAATATACATTTATTGACAGAAAATAATATCTAAATACATTTGGGAAAAGAAAAAAAATGAAACCTGTCAATAGGTTACAAGATTGGTATAAACCATTCCTACTCTCGCACCTCATAAATAATAATAAATGAAAAAAAATTAAAATACAAAGAAAGAGAAAAAATATAGAGAAAAAATATATAGACGTGAAATGTAGTTAAATCTCTGAAGAACACATAGTGGAAACCTTTATCTCATAATATTAACCAATCAGTATGTATGGGAACGTTTCCAGATTCTCTCAAAATTGGTAGAATAATTCCTATACACCAAAAAGACTTTTCTACAAATATTCATGATTATAGACCGATTACGGTCCAATAGGTAATTAGTTAAATCACTGAGAAATGTGTTTACCATCAAATGCTGGGTTTTCTTATGGAATTTGATATCGTCTGTGAACAGAAACATGGTTTTTTGCCAGGTAGATCGACTGAGAGTGCATCAAATTCGTTTTTGAAATATATATATATGACTACCATGCCGAGCGCCTTTCCTGAAGGAGATCCTCAACAGCAGTTTCTCCTGCATATCAACTGTTCTGCGTCTATCGTCTATTGGCATATCAATGGTATGTGTAGCCGTCCACCTCATTGCAGAGGTCTTGCCACATTCCTCTTTTGGAATATAAGAGTTTTTGGTCCATTTTTAGGTGTTTGAACAGTTGCGCCAACTAGTTTGCTTTCTCGGCGTTGGTTTGCGCTCTTCTGTTTGCTCTGGTCAGGACTCTTTTTTTATCGGTCAATCACATCGTTCCACCAGTCTGAGGTAACGTTATCGTCTAAGGATTGGCCCATTCAGAAAGGTAACACTATTTCACCAATGAAGAATCACAAGAGTACCAACAATATAATTATATCACCTTCATAATTGAAAGTTGAAGTAGAATAAGATGAACTAAGTGAGATAATAAAAAAAATTTGGTTAATATTCATGAACGGATTTTCGTATTCCCAATATTACCCCCATCACTCAAAATATTTTTATGTTGATGAATCCAATCAGGAAGAAGCTCAATTAGTTATACATTATTTAATTTTCATTCTAATGCATTCACTCTTTTGTTTTTCTCATTAACCCCGCTTCTCGCGTTTATCGTTTCCTACTATGAAATTTTCAGATGTTGTTATTCAACTGAACTGCTCTCATCAGGAAAACAAAATTTAAATATATGTCTGGTTTACAGGACACAATAATTATAGGCTAAGAGCTGGATGGGGAAAACCTGGCCAATCGGGTAACAGAATGAAATGTTTTTGAAATGTTAGTACTCACACCAAACATAGGAAAAATCATTTACGTCCTGGGCAAAATTTGTGTTTAAGTTTTGTATTGCCCTTTTTTCGGAAAAAACTTTCAACATATAGTCATTGAACGAAGTAGATAGACCATACTCGAAGTGGAGTTAGTAATTTGTAAGGGAAGCAAATCCAAGTCGTCTCCACCTATCACCATACCATATAACAATATAATGTAAATTTAACCAAATAATCCTTCCATTCTCTCCAAATAATATTTTTTATAGTTTCTTGTATTTGTAACTGAAGTTGGGCGCATATACCCCCAAAACATGCTTTAATTGTAACTAATCCCTGTGTGGAAATAAACTTGGATTTTCTTTCCTTACATATAATCATTAGTCCAGTCTAGTTCTCGAAAGAGAGCGTTGGTCGAATCCCACACCTGACAGTTTTTTCTTCATTTTTGTGATGACTTATCGTCCCAGAACAAATCATTTCTCAATTTCAGAAAGAAAAAAAAACAGTCAATGACTTCATGTTGAAAGTATTTCAACACTGTTACTACGTTGGTTGCTTTTTTCGAAAAAACACATACAAAACTTATGCACAAATTTCGCCCGGGCAGTAGGTAAATTATTTTTCTTATGTTTGCTGTGAGTAGGTACTAACATTTTGAAAACATTTCATTATATTACTCGGTTGGCCAGGTTTTTTGCAGCCAGCTCTTCGACTATTACACTTTGTAGCTGAGTTACGTAACAGTATATTGAATGGTTACTTTGCTTTAAAAAAATAACTGCAGGTCAGTCAATAATACAAACGTTTGATAATTGGCCACAGTTTAATGAACGCCCTAAATGATATGGCGAGTGGCAACTTGTTGTTGAGTTATTTGAGACAGGTTCGGATCGAATACAATATACACCATCTCAAAAAATGTGAATTTCAACTCATTTAGTGGACTTACTAGAAGTTGAATAGATTTTATCAAGAACCTTAACTCAGCAACTATATTTTTTGCTTCTCTCATCTACTGTAAAAATTTCAGATAATAAGATGCGATAAAAGTTAAATAAATGGAGAGTATTGAACGAAAGAAATATCTCAGCAGATTGATTTCGCTAGATTGGAATAACACATTCGTTTGAGTAAATTTTTTTTCTCGTTGTGTAATCGGAAAAGTATTCAGCTTTTCACTTCTTGATTTCTCCTGATAACATTTTTCATTCAATTCAAGATCACTTTGAATTTATTGTAGACATTTTTCAATGGTTTCAACTTGTTATTTCGAAATGTTGTCTTCAATAATTGTCCTCCGGTAGAAATATACATAATAAAAAATTGGTAACCCAGACAAAATGAAATGAACATCGGTAGCAAACTGTATAGTATAGTGTATAACCATCTACAGTCTCTTGTGATGACGTTCCAAAAAACTGTTCTTCATGGACCTTCGATAGACCATAAATAATAAATTGTCTTGAATATTCTCCTCACCGACTATTTTGTTGAGTGGAACACGTCAACTCCAACAATATATCGAACATAGGAAAGTTTCGCAATACGATACAAAATAGCAACGTTATTCATAGGGATCTTCATTATATCGCCTCTCGCTTCCATTTTTATTATACTGATCAATTATGCTACTTCTCGTAAAGAGCTTTTCTAGAACATCCAACGGCCTCTTGATCCTAATTGGAAATTGTTTTGTGTACATTAAATACAGTCTTGCAGTAACGGGAGGTATACTTACTCCATGTCCATGGGCGGCACGAGGAAAGGGGCATGATTCTAGCCTGTTTGGAATCTGAAGCGGGATTCCTTTATATACGACAATCAAGGTCGTTAAGCGTAAAAATTCGAGCGGGTAATTTGGATTTATATTGGTAGGTCTCCAATCTGCTATACTTTTCCTAACTCTCAACTTGCATTGATTCCTTTATTAATTGAAAAGTAAGTCAGAAACATGATACATGCCAGTAGCAGTGCAAATTGTCTGTGTAAACATCTGTCAGAGAGTGTTAGAACTATTCATATGTGGAATAGACTTGCCGCAATAAACCTTTCCAGTGTGTTTGGATGTCAGATGGTGTCTATAGTCGACCAACACAAAATATAACAAATATGCGCAATGGAGAATCAATTAGTCAATTGGACCACTGTTCCCCTTATTGCACTCTTTGTATCGAGCACATTCACTTGCCAAACATCTCACAGTCTACTAGAAGTATTCATTCGATTCAGTAGTAAGTCCATAACGATTGAAAATGAAAGTTCTTTCGAATTCTAAAATATTCACGTTCACAGAGGAAGAAAAGATACAAATGGTAAAGTGGTATTTCAGAGGTCACTCGATTCAAGATACAATAAATTCGTTTATTGTTGCGTTTGTATATAGGCCAATTACGTCACAGTCCACCATTAGTCGAATTATAAAATAATTTGAGAAATGTGGAAATGTCAAAACGCCGATGAACCACGTGTAAAGCCAATCAATGGTGAGCGTCAAAATAGGGAAATAAGTGTATGTGCCGCTGTTGAAGCCAGTAGATCAATATGGATAACTGATCTGTTCGGAATATTTTGAAAAGGAATGGATACCATTGTTACAAGGTACAATCAACGCAGGAAATTTTTCCCGAGGACCTACATGAGAATGTATTTTTTTTTTTGAAAAACGTATTATTTACAGAGGAGGCATAGATTTCTTTACATAGGAAACACAATCCATCCGTTGTACGATATTGGTTCCGGAAAAATCAGCATCTAAGTATTCCTGTGCGTACCAAATTAATACCCACAAAAGCTCAATGTTTGGAAAGGAATGTTAGGAGACTATATCATAATAATAATAATGTTTATTGACATAAATAAAAAAAGTATTTATAATCAATAATATTAAAATGCAAAAAACATGGGTGAGTCACAGAAGTGTATAATGACTATGCGATGGTATATTACTTGTGTGTGACTACATAATAAAATATTTTTACAAAACAATTTATGAATGATATTGTTACTTTAGGGATAAAATGAACATAATAAATATATTAAATGAACGAACAATACAGATCACATTTAAAACTAGTAATTGATGGAATATTGAATTGAAAAAATCCAAATATATATATATATATATATATATATAGAGAGAGAGAGAGAGAGAGAGAATAAAAGAAAACTCTTACGAATCCAAGAGAGATCACCATCCGTCTACAGCCTGTTTCATGGTTTCCCAATCATCAGGACGGCCTGTGGTCTCTTTCAAATTCGTATCAGATATCTCGTAGAGTTATTACCTATCGGTACGTAAAAATGCGAAAAGCATCAAATTATAGATAGCGACACCTATAACCTGTGCGATTGACCTAGTATCGTGGAATTTTGAAGACACGAAATTTCGTGCACATAGGCACCGACAGATGTCAGCATAGGCCAACCCACGATACCAATAGTCGTACTCCTAGTGCGTTTTGAGTAACGCAAAACAAATAACGATACTAGGTCTAAGCTTCACCGCACAGATTATAGGTGTCGCTATCTATAATTTGATGCTTTTCACATTTTTGTACGTACCGATAGGTAATAACTCTACGAGATATCTGATACGAATTTGAAAGAGACCACAGGCCGTCCTGATGATTGGGAAACCATGAAACAGGCTGTAGACGGATGATGATCTCTTTTGGATTCGTAACAGATTTCTAATATTCTCGTTATTTGTTTTGCGTTACTCAGAACGCACAAGGAGTACGACTATTGTTATCGTGGGTTGGCCTATGCTGACATCTGTCGGTGACCTATTGATGTGCACGAAATTTCGTGTACCTTCAAAATTCCACGATACAAGGTCTAAACTTCACCGCACAGATTATAGGTGTCGCTATCTATAATTTGATGCTTTTCATGTATATATATATATATATATAATAAATGCAATGATATATATACTAAATGCAATGAAATCTTCAATTTGATATAATTGAGGAAGATATCTAAAATAATCTAACAATAAACGTACAATTTTAATTACAAACTAATAAATATATTAATAATGATAAAGTTCATTTGCATGAGGGATAGAGTTGTTGCAATATTCATTCACGCAATTCTTATCTATTTCAATTCTCAATATCATGAAAAAAGGTCTTTCAGTTTTCGCAATCCACCTTTCAGCTTTCTTGCAGAAACTGTTATCAATATATCTTATGAAATCCGGTACCATATAGTACCTATAGTTTTGGTACAGGCTGGTAATATAACCGTATTTTTTTTTCTATTATCATAATTATAATTAGAAGGGTGTAATACAATATTTTTCTTTATATTTTCTGGAATACTCCAACAGAATATGTTCTCTTACATCAATGAAGTTGGATTTCCTGAACAAATCATCGCTTGGATAATTACGGGCCTTATGACATTTTATTCCAATGATGTATTTCTGTATAGTATTCAAATTCTCTGAGTGGTCATCGTTCACTCCACCCCATCCTATTATACCGTACTGTAGTTGCGATTCAACCAAAGCGTGATATAATATTCTCAAATTTTTGGTGTCAAGAAAATCTCCCAGGTATTTGAATCTGTTTAGCAAACCCCCCAGTTTTTCAAACACATTTTTCATTTGTATATCCCATCTATTACAATACCGAGGTATTTTATTGAATCATCTTCCGATATTTCATAGCTGTCTCCTATTTTGAGTGGTCCTATATTCGGTAGTCCATTTTAATAGGAAGAGAATGGTAAATATTTTGTTTTTGTGAAATATCGCCAGGTGATTTATACAGAATGACTGTGTCATCTACGGGGCTCAATATTTTTCCTTGGGTTTATATCTCAAGTAATCCATTTATATAAATTAAGAGCAGTTATGGACCCAGTACCGTTTCTTGTGGGACTCCATAGGAAACGGTTCTGAAGGTACTAATAACATCGTCGATTTTCACCCTCTGTTCTCTACCAGACAAATAAATTTTTATGAGAAGGAATTTCCTCTAAGTTCATAGGTCCCTTCTCTATCGATGGTGACCTGAACGCTATCAAATATATACAACTCTCTCAAAATAAAATTATTTTGACAGTTCAGTCACTTTCTAATAACTTTGGGAACATTTGGTCACAATGCACGAGCAAAGTCAGAATTTCTCCAAACTACGTTTCCAGATCGTGTAATATCTACACGTGTTACGATCATGTGGCCTCCCAGATCACCAGATTCATCTCCGACTGATTTCTTTCTTTGGGAATATCTGAAAGAATTCACCTATCGATATGAATTTCAGAGAGCTACGAATCTTGATGAATTAAGGGGGAAAATTATCCAACTTTGTTCCAACATCACGCCAAATCTACTCAGCGATATGAGATTATCTCTTTGACAGATTTGGCTATTGTTTGGTACAGCAAAGTGGTTCATTCCAACCTTTATGACATTAAATAAGTAGTTTTTATTTTGAGTTAAATTTTTGTTTATTTTTCAGAAGTTAACATTATGTTTTTTAATTCGTAGAATGGAATTTTTTTGTTCATGTTTATATTTTTTAATTCCTAGAATGTATTTTATTTTCAGAACCGTCATGGCAAAAAGGATCCACATCAATTATTTTCAGAAGAGAAATTATTTATTACATTTATTGCAGCAAATAATTTCTCGCATGCAATGGAACGTCGGCGTCATAGAGTCTCTTTCCTGATGAGCCAAACTCACTTCCACACTGAAATTTTCATACTGACTTGACTGAGCCTACAAATCCTCAAAGCGGAGTCACGTGCTCTTGCTAGCTAAGAAGTGGGACCAAATCAAGAGTGGTCCAGTTTACTAATGGATTCCCCTCGCGCATATTTGTTATATTTTGTGCTGGTCGACTATACAAATATACTTTATTGCAGTAAGACCATATTACATGGCATTGGACATGTCAAAAAAAGAAGAAGGATAATATAAACACACACATATATACACTCATATACAAGCAAACATATAAACACATTTGAATAAGCTCATACAAAATACAAAAGACCGTAAAGAGGTCTTGAAGATGTGATATAATAGTACTAAAATTATTCCTCGAATACATCAAATAATCAATGGGACATAGTCAGTTGAAGACATTATATAGATAAAAAAAATAAATATACAGGAATCATCAGTGTGAAATATTGAAATGAACATATAAAATGAACATATAAAGCTTTGTCATAACTATTCCAGATACTTGTTTATAGAATAGAAACTTCCCTCCAACAAATATTTTTTTATTTTCAGTTTGAAAAAAGGTAATTTTAAAATAATTTTTATGGCTGGTGGTAAACAATTGAAGAGCCTTAAGCCTGCTGCAAAAGGTGATTTTCGAAACAACGAAGTACGATGTTGTTGTAATTTTAGTAGGTTTCCGTTTCTAGTTGGATATATGTGACACTTGGAATTTGTCACATATAGGCACCATTCAACAGCAAACTCATTGGAAATCCCATATTGAGGCAATTTTTCTCCAAATCTGTATTTCATCAATAACTCCTATCAATTGCCAAATATGAGTTATACAACATCCTCAATTCATTTATAATTATATGCCATACTGGACTCGGTCTGTCGCCAAGGTCTTCTGCACTCTGCAACTGGTAATTTAACTGAGGGTTCAAGTTGGATCTATACTTCATATATGTGTGCTTCGGATCTTAACCAATGCAATACATCATGAGAGTCAGTCCAATAAATTACCTTTCCCCTTTTTGAAATCCGAATTGTTATTTAGAGAATGCCCTAGACAAGCTGCTTACAATGCTGCCTGCAATTTCAATCGAAGAGTTGCTACAGGTTGTTCCAAGAGAATCACCCTAGCTTTTGCATTGATGAAATCTATTCCAACTTCCCAGTTGTTTTGGCATCGTAAGTGAGCTTCTGTAGCATATGATCTTCATAAAGATAAAGAATCATGGCGAAATAACCTTTTATTTTTCGCATACAGAGCACATAATAATAAGGATGAAAATTAAGAAATATAAACATAAAACTGAGAGATCTGAAGCATATTGTTACGGAAATCACGAAAATAATCCGAGTCCACCCCTGTGCTGTTCACAAACCTGACCAGACCGTCGAGAGTTCTCGATGATGCCATCATCGAGAGAAAGCGAGGGGATCTGGAAAAATCATTTTCGGGAATTCTAGAAATGATGATGTGAATATATCACCGATAGGCACGCGACAGAGTTTCATTTCATTCACTGCTGTCAATTGTGTGATCAGTGAGAGAGTACAGTGTAAAGCGCGTACCCGGAACTGTGATAATTGTATTGCATTATTGTGTTGTGTTAGAAATGGTAAAAGAAATTCAACTCTTGCTATTCACTTCTTAACTTCACTGCCTCTCGGAGATCCCGTACGCTCCTGTACGGTCGCTTCGAATGCCAGAATAAGCTGATTCTCCTGTTGAACGAAACTTCCGTTATGTGAAAGGCTTCGGGTACTTCAGGTGTGGATGCATTTCGCAGGGAAAACAAAGGGCTGCGAATGGGTGTTTTGGAGCGTACTAGTATCCACTACGCTCTGCTTACGACGGCGTCTGCAGAAACTTAATTTCTCGAAAATGGCTCATATATATTCACTTTGTCATAGAGTATTTTTATGGTGATTGCTCGAGAGAGGATTCAGTTTTTGAACAGTGGTGTTGTGTAATAATGTGGAGTTTGATGAAAAATCTCGAAAGGAAATTTTCGAACAAGAAAGGCTCATACGAGACTATCTGCATGCAAAATAGTTGATGATGGGAAATTCTGAGGAGTATTGAGGCTCAGTGAGAATTCGTCATTATATTCCATGTGTCACAGACGTGATTTCAGCGGGTCGATCAATGCTGAAAGTCGGTATCGAAGAGGAGGAGTTTTCCGTGTATTTACTTTCTAAAAAATGGGCGGTATCATGAGCAGAGCCAATGACTCTTCGGTCCAATGAATTTTGAAGAGTAGAGGTCCGAGAACCGTACCTTGTGGCACTTCATATTGAACTACCAGTCATCCGCTGACAACATTATTTACTTTCTCAGATTTGTATCAATATATTGAGTAACTTTCAAATAAATTCAAGCTTGTATTTTCGATACGAATCGATTAATATGCACAAGCATAATTTATTCTTATTCAATGAGCTATGAATATATTTTGTTCGTGGAAGCCAAAATGATTGTTGCATGTGAGTGATAGATAATTATCTTGAATTTTCAACCGACGAAACCAAAAAAGGAGGTTCTCTAGTCGACGAGTATTTTTTTTTATGTATGATCTCGCATAACTTCTCACAGAGCAGTTCGATTCCGATGATTCTTTTTTCATTGCATGAGGTGTACTTCAATGTTGGTCACATTTTTGAACAGAAAAATCCATCCCTCAGGGTAGCAAAATGGAGAATATTGATCGTTCACCCTCTGAATTTTGGCCCGTTACCGATTCTATCAGGCATAACTTTGTAGTGGGTTTTCCGATTTGGATGACAATTTTCTCATCAGATAGAGTATACCTTATGGTTGATCATATTTCAATTTGGACCGGAATAATCCACCCCTATGGGTAGTAAAATAGGGGATTATTGATTTTTCACTTGTGAACATTGGCACACATATGTAGTTGACATTGACAGATCCTTCTGCATCCGTCACAATAATTACATTCTATGAAAGCATGAAATTATATACAAAGTGATGAAATCAACTAACCAGAACTTTCAAAAATAGTTTATATTATATAACAATAAATAGTTAAAGTAGATAATCATATTATTCGACAGTTAATAGTTGAAGTAGGCTTGGTAAGTAAGTATTTTGGGAGTAATCAAAAATTAAGTAGGTAGTAGTGGATTTCAGCCACAAAGAATTCAAAAATAAAAGCTTTTTAACAAAAATTAAACCGACGAAAAAATCAACGGAAAAGCAAAAAATAAAATAAACCCTCTTAGTCTTACTGATAATTGAGCTCCTAAACTAATGTGACTAACTAATTTTGAGTCGGCGCCAAACAAATTAGCAATTGAATTAGGTAAACCGTAAAATGATGGAAGCGAGATGCATAGCAGCGTTTCAATTACTTCTTCAAAGTAATATAATGATCTTCGATAATTGTTTGTTTGGCGCCGAATCAAAATTAGTTACTCACATTAGTTTATGAGGTCAATTATCAGTAAGACTAAGAAGGTTTATTTTATTTTTTGCTTTTCAGTTGATTTTTTTGTCAGTTAAATTTTTTGTAATTATAGTCATTTTGAGAATAAAAACATCAATTTGGAAGTAGTATGAGTCCCGTTGCGTAGTTACATTTCATTTAACAAAATTGATATAACATTCGTTGGATTTTTGAAGGTGAAGAAAATTCGAAGTAGTCCTTGAAGTTACGACACCACAGTAAAGCTTTCGGAGCTCTTTTATCCAGAAAAAAATCGTATTAATAGGACAATCAATAATTTGTTTGGAGGGGTGCCCCGTTTTTAAATGTATCACGCTCTCTATAAATATATACAGGGTGTAATCTAACATCTTGCACACCGGTGAATGACGACTGTATAATGCCTTTTCATAACGAGTTGAAAATCTTAAAAAAAACATGTTTTTTTCTTCGTAAAATTTGACAACATTTTGTGTAGCGCCACCCGCCTAATTCCAGGTTACCAACTCAGAGGAAAACGTTGGCAATTGGCGAATGCAATGAAAATTTTAGTCGACATTTAAATAATGCAGAATGTTGAACTGATTGTGAGCTGAAAGTAGATATACATTGCATGTTGCCTGAGATATTGAATCTCAAATTGAAGATAACAAATAACCTTGTTATATCCAAACTGTTGATAGAGTCAGAACTAGTTGACTTCATACTCTGCTCAGAGGCATTCATCATAATTATCACAGTCACTTGTAAGAAACAAACGACACAAACACTATTGAAAAGAAAAACATTCGCAATTGGATATTGATTTGAAAATAATTTCACAACCATTGTAGTGATTCAGGCATTCGGGATATGTGAACTGAACACTGTTGTCAAGCAAAATTCTCGCATGCACGGTATACAGAGCTGTCTACGAACGAATGTTTGTTGGATTCTACTAGTGTTGACTGGTGACTGGAAGATCTTGATTAGCAACCAATCAGAAAACCAATAAAAACCAGATAATTGAACATGTTTATAATACACGGTATAAACACAATTCGTAACACTACCTAAAATGAACAAGACTTTAATGCAAAGAAACTTCATTTACATGGGTCCAAAACTTTTTTACATGCTGCCATTTGATATCAAGTCAATAAATTCACAAAAAATGTTCAACTCAAAAGTAAAAAAGTTCTTATACAAGTTGTCAAGAAAAGAAATCCACAGACAACTAGAAATTATTAATTAACTCTTCTTTATTTATGTAGAAAAATTGGTGTATGTATGTATATGTATATATTCAATTCAAAGATTCTTCATATGTAAACATGAACTCAACAGCATGTAAAATTATGTTTTACTGTATTATTGATGAATAAATATTGTTATTATTATATTATATAGTACGCGATGTGCACATTATTGTCTCTGTATTTTAGACAATAATGTTCAAATTAATTCTCTTGCACATCGCGTACTGTTTTCTGATTATTTGTTAATCAAGATCTTGAGATCTTACATTCACCAGTCAATCAGAAAATACTAATATAATCTAACAAACTTTCGTTCGGACACAGCTTTGTAAACCGTGCATGCGAAAAACTTGGTTGGCAACAGTATTCAGTTCTCCGTTCTGAATCACTTCAGGTAGATGCCTCGCAGTAGATAGTCGATAGTTATTTGCTCCTGCCTTGAAACGAGATAATAACTAAAGAAAAAACCTCAAAAGTGAACAAATCTGAGTGCATCCGTATAGTAAAGTGTCTTCTGTAGTTACAAAATCACAAAGAAAATGACAAACACAAGGAATAAAATGGAATTACAAAATCTGATTAAGGAAACAATCAGTGAATTATTCGCAAGTGAGGAATTTATAAATAAAATTACAAAAACCTTCACTGATAAAATAGATAAGAAATTCCAGAAACTTGAAGACACAGTAAAAAGTATGAACGTGACCATAAATAGTTTGGAACAAAAAATGTCGAATTTCGAGCAGCTCGAAAAAATCAACAATATTTGTATATACGGGGTACCCGAACAACCAGATGAAGATTTGAAGGAACAGTTAAGGCAGATTTTGAATCAGAATGACGAAACACCTCTTAAGATACAAAACATACGAACAGCTTTCAGAGTAGGAAAACAAGCGCAGCAAAATAAAACCAGGCCAGTTATTCAATAAAGGCAGTTAAAAATAAATGGAATTAAGGTCAATATCAATAACAACTCTGATATCACAAAATACATACAAAATGTTTAATAACATGTTTATTCACTTCGCTCATACTAATCAACTAAACCAATGGTTAGGAGCAAAACTACTTGGATACTACCTACACTAGATATATTACTTTTATTGCTACTAAATAAATTTAAATTTAATTTGAATTTTTAATAATAATAATTTAATTCCCTCTTATTCATTTAGAAACCCCCTTTATATTTTTCGCTTTTCTTGCTCTGTATATATTTTCTTATATTTTTCCCATTGTGTATTATTTCGTCTGTATTGATTTATATGATAAAATACTTGGATGAGCTTAATAACTATGAGGAGAGAGAGACTCTGGTGTTTACAAACATTGAAGATAACTTACAAAATTTTTGTGGAAATGAATATCTTAATATAGTTCACTTCAACATAAGAAGTCTAGGTAAAAACTTTGATGAGTTCTTGTTGTATATTGAGAAATTCAACACTAACAATCTGGATATCATTATTCTATCCGAAACATGGTCACTTAAGAATGTAGATGATTTCAAGATCCCAGAATTTGAAATACTATATAACGATTCTAATTTCAACCAAAATGATGGGGTTATCGTATATGTCAAAAGTTCCATCGATTATATTACCACTATAAAACATCTTACCGAAATCAAGCTCTTAGAAATAGAATATACGTGGAATAACATATCTTTTATCATCACAGCTTGTTACCGTCCCCCTTCTACTAACCTAAGTCTATATCTGGAAGACATGGAGCGTTTTTTGTCTGCTCAGAAAAGTGCTGATGTGAACATTTTCATGGGTGATATCAATATAAATATATTGAATAGTTCGGAGACAAACACCACAAACTATGTATGCCTGATGGCGCAACAAGGATATTTTTCTTACATCAATAAGCCGACCCGTGTAACAAAAGACAGCTCTACCTTAATAGACCATATCTACATAAAACTATCTGGCAAATACATATTGGAAAAACTGTTATTGAAAACATATATTCACACTACCAATTTAACCGATCATTACACAATTATGCTTTCCATAAAAATACAGTCAATCTCACTGAATCCATGCACAATTAACACCGAAACATCTATTATTTTTATAAATCAAAATAACGTAAAAAAATTTCTTGAAAAAGAGGAATGGACTGATATCTTGACATCAAATGACCCAGAACATGCTTACAACCTATTTATTGACAAAATTAAAACATATAATCTTTTATCCACTCAAACTAAATCCATAAAACTTTCCAAAAAAAAACTGAAACCTTGGATGACTACAGGTCTTTTAACATCAATCAGATTCAGAGACAACCTGAAGAAAACATTAAATAGACAGTATACCGAAGAACTGAATAAAGAATACAAAAAGTACAGAAACTATCTTAATAACCTAATTAAAACTCATAAGAATAATCATTACATGAATAAGATTCACGACGCCCAACAGAATTATCGTAAAATTTGGCAAAATCTAAATGAAATGATGAACAATAATTCGAAACAAAAAGATAAATATAATATTACAAATGAAAGTGGACAAATAATTGTTAATGATAAGGAAAAATCAGATTACTTTAATAATTTCTTTGCAAATATAGGACAACAGATGGCAAGGAAAATTGATAAACATGACACTATCCCGGAAATTGAATGTAATATTGCAAATTCTTTTTTTCTAAGAAATGAAATTATCAAAATAATATCTACTTTGAAAAACAATAGCTCTCCAGGTCCTGACAGTATAACGGCGCAATTTATAAAAAAACACAATTTACTTCTATGGAATCCTCTTTGTCATATTCTTAATTTATGCTTCGTAAGGGGTAATATACCAGCTGCTTCCAAAGAGTCTATAACCACCCCAGTTTTCAAAACTGGTGACAGAAAACTTACAACAAATTACAGACCAATAACTATTATTAATAATTTTGCTAAGGTTTTCGAAAAGTGTTTGAAAAATAGACTGATTGATTTTTTGGAGAGAAATAATATCTTATTTGAAGGCCAATTTGGTTTCAGAGAACACATGTCAACAGAAAATGCAATATTCCAACTGATCAACAATGTATGGAAAAACTTTAATGACAAAAAAAAGGCTTGACGGTTTTCTTAGATTTGGCTAAAGCTATTGATACTGTCAATCATCAAATTCTCCTGAAACGTCTAGAAACTATAGGAGTTAGAGGAATCACACTAGATCTATTCAAAAACTATATATCTGACAGACATCGAAAGGTTAAAATAAACAGTCTTCACAGCGATCCACCACCTATCACCATGAGCGTCCCACAGGGTACAGTATTGGGTCCAATCTTATTTTTGATTTATATCAACAGTCTTTATAAACTTTTGAACATCAATTGCAGGATAATATCTTACGCGGACGATACTGCTCTTTTGTTTGAAGGAAACTCCTGGGACGAAGTCTATAAGAAAGCTGAAACAGGGCTCAAATATGTTATCTCTTGGTTGAATATGAGCCTTCTGAGTCTGAATCTAGAAAGAACGAAATTCTATTGCATTTACCACAACAAAAAAAGATCAGCCCTTGAATAACATACTCACTATTCATAAACATCTCTGCCGATTGCCAACGCAGTGTACATGTCCAAAAATTAAAAAAGTTGACAAAATAAAGTATTTGGGAATTTATGTGGACCAACACCTGCGATGGGAAGAACACGCAGATAATACAGTTAAAAGACTTAATAAGTTAGTCTATAAATTCTATCAACTTAGAAATCTTAATAATAAAAAACTCCTACTTATGATTTACAACTCACTTGCTGAATCCATATTGAATCATTATATGGGGTGGTCTTAGTAAAACATCATTACACGTTCTTGAAGTTATGCAAAATACTATATTAAAAATAATTTTTAAGAAAAATAGAAGATACTCAACTGAAGACCTTTATAAAGAATCTGGCTTATTTGAAGTAAGAAAACTATATACCTACCACTGCCTAATATGGATGCAAAACAATCCCATCTCTCATATAAGCCATATACAGTGCTAGTCAAAAGTCCCCTTCCCCCCTCGTATCTTTTGAACGGGTATACTTATAATAATGAAATTTGGAGGGTGGAAATGAACGGATGTAGGCTTCTCAACTGGTCATAACAGGTGACGCAATAGTCATAAATGACGTCACAAGGCCACTGTGACCAATGATTTTAAATGGGACCCTATGGCAAGTGACAGCTCGTTTGAAAGGTATTGAAAATACCTATTCAGTCATACCAATTTTGTTTGGGTTTCGGCTGATTTTGATTGATAAATTGAAGAAATACGAAAATTACAGTTTCGCATTTAATTAATAAAGATTTAAGAACCAGTTCTTTCAATAAGTGTTCAAAATGTGCTCCATCTACTTCCTGGCAGTAATGCATCCTATTGCTAAACTCTTGTCGTACTCGTCCCAGTGTGTCAGCGGAAATTGCCCTACATTCTTCAACAATTCGTTGTTTCAGAATGGCAATACTGTCAGGTGCTGTAGCGTAAACCTTAGATTTCAAGTACCCCCATAGAAAAAAATCTAATGGTGTAAGGTCCGGTGACCGAGCTGGCCATTCGATCGAACCTCGTCGTCCAATCCATCTACCACGATATTCTTCATCTAGGTAACGTCTTACTGCACCGTAATAGTGTGCAGGAGCACCATCTTGTTGAAACGTTATTTCCAAGTTGTCGAATTCATCTGGATTATCTTCTAGAATTTCAAGAATTAACGCCTCAATATCATTTTGTAACATCTCCAGATACAATTCACCGGTTAAGTTAGCATTGAGAAAAGAGGCCCAACTATGTGGTTTCCCAAAATACCTGCCCAAACATTTACTTTTCTGGAAATTGAGTATGTTTTCACGAAAGATGTGAGGATTTGTGTCATTCCAATACCTCACATTTTGAGTGTTAACATTTCCATTGAGAAAGAAAGTACTTTCGTCACTAAAACAAATTGTCTGTATGTAGCCTGGTTGTTGGTTCATTTTATTGGACATAGTTTCACAGAATTCTAGTCTTCGGTCGGGGTCATCATCTGAAAGTTGGTGCACCATTTTTAATTTGTATGGATGAAATTTGTTTTCAGCCAACACCCTATGTACTGTCCTTGACTGACTTCACAGATAGACGCAACTTGGGATGTGGAAGAAGTAGGGTTTACTACCATTTCTCCAATTATGTCAATTTTTTTGTCATCACTAATTGTTGGTCGACCAGATCGTTTGGCATCTTGAACACTACCTGATGCTTCAAACTTCCGAAGAAGCTCCCTCAAATAAACCCTCGATATAGGGCGATCGGGGTACCTCTCATTAAACAGTCGTTCCGCTGCATGGAAATTGTTTCTACATTCACCAATTATTAAGATAGCTGCTACTTTGTCGGCTACAGTACGTACCATTTTGCCTATGTAAACACTTAAACGTCTCGTTGAACAATAGCTTAGGTAAATTTTCAAGGTATAAACACTTTTGACAAGTAGAGAATTCAAAAACGTCAACTTTTTTGACAATTAACCAGAGGCGTACTTTAAAATCTTTATTAATTAAATGCGAAACTATAATTTTCGTATTTCTTCTATTTATCAATCAAAATCAGCCGAAACCCAAACAAAATTGGTATGACTGAATAGGTATTTTCAATACCTTTCAAACGAGCTGTCACTTGCCATAGGGTCCCATTTAAAATTATTGGTCACAGTGGCCTTGTGACGTCATTTATGACTATTGCGTCACCTGTTATGACCAGTTGAGAAGCCTACATCCGTTTATTTCCACCCTTCAAATTTCATTATTATAAGTATACCCGTTCAAAAGATACGAGGGGGGGAGGGGACTTTTGACTAGCACTGTATACAACACACGTGCTAAATCTGAACAGAAAACAAATGCTCGTCTCTGTAGACTAACCCACACGCAGAGATTCATATCATACTTTGGGCCAAAACTGTTAAACCTAGTCCCTATAGATATCAGAATCATCCCTAATACATTCAAAATGAAATCTAAACTCAAAGAATTTGTAAACATGAATTATAACAAACTAAAAACCGTGTATGAACTTGACTAAAAAGAAAAAACACCCTACTCTCTCTCCCTCATCACAACAAATTTGATCTTCACATTGTATATAACTCTTTTTTCTTCTCAAATTTTCATTCATTCAAAATATATGTATAAACTTCACAACTTCAGGCTGATGACTACAACACAAGCTTTGCTTAGGTAGATCAGCCTGGAACATAATCTGTAATTCATAATTTTTCTTTACTAGTTTTAGTTATGAATTGATATTGTAGATGAAACTCATACTTACCTGAATAAATTTACTTACTTTACTTACTTACTTTGAGGGTCGTGATATCAATTATTCCAAAAAATATACAATTGCGAATGTTTCCCTTTTTAATACTGTTTGTGTTGTTTAATTCTAATGAGTGACTGATAATTATGATAAGTGCCTCGAAGCAGAGTATGAAGTCAACTAGTTCTGACTTCATCACCAGTTTGGATATAACAAGGTTAGTTGTTTTCTTCACTTTGGAATCAAATATCTATCACAGGCAGCCTGCAATGTGTACATTTACCACACAATCAGTTTATTGCATTCGGCAAATGCCAAAGTATTCCTCTGAGTAGGTCACCTGAAATTAGGCGGGGGGCGCTACCCAAAATTTTGTCGAATTCTACAAAGGATAAAACATGCTTTCGAAAAAAATTCTAATTTCAATTACTGTAATTCGTTATGAAATGGCATTATAACACTCGTCGTTCGCGGGAGTGCAAGACATTATATTACACCCTGTATATATATAAATATATGTATATATATTCAACAACGTCAATTCCAATCGTGGAACATGAACACGAAATAAGGAAATAATAACTGTTAAATTTTATTAATTTACCTGAAGATGACATAAACAATGTCGAAACGTTGAATCAAATAAAAAATACATAGACTGACTGAGGCTCTTATTCCGAGAAAATAAACTTATGTGGTCAATAAATTAAAAAGAAAAAAACAAAATATATATATATTTATATATATATATATATATATAAAGAGAGAGAGAGAGAGAGAGGGAGAGATAATGGAAAATTTTAAAGGGGGTGTGTTTTGATGTTGAAGTTTCGGTCAGGTTTTATTCCTGTTTTTTTTTTCCGCAATTAATTCTCAATACTTTTATGATTTTTTTATGTTTTCCTAAATGGTTATAAATGGTTTTCGGTTATTTTTTTTGGTGTTAATCAGTTTTCTTATGATGTTATCCCATCGAACTATAATAAAGGTTATTTTTTATTAAGTGTTGATAAATTATTTATATAATGTTTATAGCGGTAAGCCGGTTCTTCATCATTCTGTCACAGTGATTCAGCCATGCTATTTTTCGTGATCGTCGATTTCAATGAGGCTTGTCATTCTAGGAGCAATTTTGCCTTTTTTCTTCTGTTTTTTTTCCAAAGGGGTATCCATCTATTTTATCATCAATGGAAATATATTTTGCAGAGTTAGAAACTATATTGACTCATAGGGAATCTCAACTTTGATTTCTTACTGCATTATTGAGTTGTGATGATCAATTTAATTAATGTTCTTCCGTTTTTCATTGCAATCGACGTTTTTCAGTACTATATGTGAAATGATTGCAGAGTAAGTCGATAGATAGTTAAGGGAAATATTTTGAAAAACAAGCATTTTGCCTCCTAGCGCCTGGCGTAAAGAACAGTTGTACAGTACATTTCTTTGTGATACAAAAAAATCCGGAGTTTCCATTTGATAAGGACACGTCACATATACCAACGTTTTCAATGCTTCCGGCTCTCCGGAGCATCCGAAAAAATTCCATCCGCCTCAGTGAGCAGGATTTTTCCCGGAGACATTCGATTTCGTCAAAAGCGTCCCAATTTACGTATCTACTTCTTTGTGAAAATATCAATCCATTGTGGAATGCCGCCAGAAAGGAAAGGCAGCTGACGATCCCGCTCGAGAAGACCTTTTCAGAACGATCATTTTCAATCTTTGAAGTCTGCATTCGGGAATTTGTAATTGATTGGAGATATTGCGCATGGAAATCCGCCGGCCGGTTCTATAGCGTAAGCCCGGCGGATCGTGATATTGAAAATTTCGTATATTTACACTTCTCAGTTTGGCGGAGATATATAATTCTGAAGAAAAATCCTCAGACTACTTCTGGAAGCGAATCGTTAACGAATATGAGCCCATTTAAAACTATTGTCATAAATGAGTGAGATGTTCATAACTCAAAAATTGCACAAGTAACCCCTTCACCACACTAAATTTATTAACTATTCGGTGGGAAGGGGTTACCACCCAAGACAGCACAATAGTCATTACAGAAAAGATAGAAGACTTTGAAAAAGTCAAAAGTATAATGAAAGAAAGGAAGGTAGGTTTCCATACATACACAACAAAGGCTGAAAAGCAACATGCCTTTGTGTTGAAAGGAATGGACAACCAACCAACCACAGACAACATAGAAAAATGGCTGAAAGAGGAATATTCCATAGAAGCCATAAAATCTTCTTAATGGAGAAAACCAAAAGGCCATTATATTTGGTAATAACGAATGGAGAAACAACGCTTTCAATACTTAAAAGGAACTGTAAGACGTTGAACAATATATATATAGACTGGGAGGTGAGGAGAGCAGACCAATCCCTGACCCAATGTAGAAGGTGTCAGGGATGGGGGCACGCTGCCAGGAACTGCAACCTCACCCCCAAATGTCTAAAGTGTGCAGAAGAGCATTCCACCACGAACTGCAGGAAAAGCCCAAACGAACCGGCAAAATGCGCCAATTGTACGCTAGCACACCCAGCAAACTATAGACAGTGTGAAACATACACTAAAAAGATAAGAGAAAAGGAAGAACAAGATCTCCTACAAAAACATGCAGACAGACATGGAGAACAAACTCCATACGAACACACCAATTCCAGAATGCCAACTTACCCGTTAGGAGGCCAGGAAGTAAGAAGAAATACAAGGCTAAGAACAGGACAACAGAAGGAGCCAAGTAATGCAGAAACCCCGCCCAGAGAGGGCGAGGGAGTGGGCCTATCCCTGCAGATCTTGGCAATACTCAAAGAAATACTAACGACGGTAACGTCACAAACTCAAATTTTACAGCAGCTTGTCATGATGCAAACGGTGGCGGCGCCCCGGGACGGGTGGGGAAGTCGGCATGTGCCGTACTCTCCTTCGCACGACCCCGGGGGGTTGTAAACGTAAGCAGAAATGGCGAGCTGATGACAAAAACCACTCAAACTCAACATTACACAAAAACACCCAAACACCACTCAAATAAAAGAAAACTCAAAACTCTACTCAAAACATTACGTAAAACGTAAAAACTAACACAAGCAACAAATCGCACCCTTACCAGGTTTTTTGCATATAATTTTCCTGGACATCTACCACAAAAAAAAAAACAACACAAAACGACAAAATACAAAACGGACAAACTACAAAATTCTGACATAAACGCAAGTAGGAGGTCGGAAAAACAACATAAAATAACACGCACTAACCGTAAGCTCAAGAGGACAGCGTCAAGATCTGCTGGGAGGGGCACATCCCTCGTTCACTCGAAGGGAGCAGCCCGTCCAGGGGTTGGGGCGGCGACTGAAGGTCTGCAAGTGTCATATTGTAGGCCCCGGGAAGTCGGCCCGGCCCTCTCCGGTCTGCGGGGTATGTAAATAGCCCAAGACTGTAACTGTGTATATTGTAAATTGTATATAACATGTAAATACTAGTTTAAGGACTAAGTCGTGCAATGTAATTCTGAAAACTGTAAATAAATACTTTTGGTTACTTGTTCAATTTTTCATTGTGTGACGACACCACAGCTTCTAGCCAGTCTTCATGTTTTCCAGAAATTTCAATAACAATTTGTTTCCCATATGGAGACAACTTTATGACGGACACTGTATATATATATATATATATATATTGAAAAAGGATAGTCTCGTGACTGGACTAGTTGAAAAAAACAATGAATTTGAAATAAACTTAGGTTCCATTTTCAGTCATGCTTCAACCATGTGGTCTTGTCCTGTCAAATTTTAAATTGTTTTAAATTTTGTTCTCAAACAATGTATTGTTTTCTACAATTGTTCAATGTTGAATTTTATCTTTATAACTAGTATTGTTTTATAGTGTTTTCTTTTACCTGATTTCGAAAAAAAAATGATCACCGCATAATGATGATTAGTTTGCTGTCTTCACTTAACCTTATTGTCTTGATGATGAAAATAGACATTTTCGAAAGCTTGACAAAATAAGAAAGAGTTTTTCTTTATTCACCAGCCATTAAATTTGACTGCAACCTTAAAGGAATATCCTTTCTCCTAAGTTTATTTCAAATTCATAATTTTATATATATATATATATATATATATATATATTATATATATACATATATATTTATATATATATAATATCAAATGTAAGCCCCAAGTTACAGTAGTTATATTGTTTGATTGAATACTAGTTTGAATTATATTTGTATTATCGACAATACTTGTCAATCTCGACAAATGTTTTCACATCTTTCTGCAAGTATTCTGCATTTTTCAACATTCCTCCTATTCTCAGAATACCATCACGCAATTATGCGTTGGTCGAGAAAGAAACGCAGAACTTAATCACCCCGAGGAACAAACGTCGCAAAACGAAGATATCAAATTACCTACTGACGCCAAGGAAAGATGCCGAACAAAAAATTTAATTCACTTTATTTCCAACAACAAACGGTCTGAATCTTTCCCGACTAATTTCGGCTGCTGATTAATTTCATCGTTTTTGTCCGAGGGGAACCGCGAAGTGTGAATATATTAAAGGCAGAATAAAATACGTGGGTATTTAAAAACGATTTTTTCGGGGCAATGGTATAGATATTTGAAACTTCCAGTTCGGGAGATACCACTTTTGTTATCCTCATATTTCATTTAGATAATCCAGATATGAGGGAAACTTTTGAAAAGTCATAGAGAAAATAATTGAAAACCGAACAGATTTTTTTTTAAATATGTTCAATATACTTGACAGAAAAATAGTACGGTCTGTGGAACGGAAAATCTACTAAAAACTGCATTTATGGCTCTCTGGACGAAAATAAAACGATCCTGTATGTTTTCATTGATTTTTCGATCAGCCTCAGTACAGTTTTATGGGATCAACAGTTGATTCTGTAAAAATATTCAAAATTCAAAAACGAGCAATGGGATATAATGAATATTGCCAACCATCAGTCAAGATACTAATGATTTTACCACTTATATATACTTCAAAATTTTGGCACAGCATTCCAAAAGTTTCTATAGCCTGTATCATCACAACACACGCTCTGCTTCTACTGATGATTCTTCAGTGCCACGTTGCAAATCAATAAAATCAGAGAACAATTCATTGAATTTCAAACTTCATAACAAACTACCTTGTCAAATTAGATCCATGAATGGAAAATGTTATGAAACTAATTTTAAATAAATGCTTCCAGAACATTGTATCTAATCTGTTATGGAATATAATCAAAAAATAAGTTCTTTACCATATCATGTCACTGACTCTTTCATTTATCACTCATATTTGTCCTCACATTTTGATATTTCAATGATTATTATGCATTTTTTTCATACAGTGACTTTCAAAAAGTTTGCACCATATGGAAAACTTTTTTTGTTATCCATTTGTCAGAAAAATGTATTCGTGAAAAACTTGCATTCGATTTGTCATAATTCTGAACTTTCAAACGGTGAACAGGAGAGATAAAATAATAGGAATTTTGATCATGAAAAAACTATCCTTATTCTAAACATTATCAAATAAAATTATTCCAAAAAATTTTTAAGAATTTTCAGAAGTGAAAAAAAATATTCATATTTGATATCACAGCTACCTACGCAACAAAATAAATTTTTCCCTTCTTTATGGTTGTAGCCTCATAAAGAGTACCTACTTGTATCCCATATACACCGTAGGCCCTTCCCTCATATTACTATAATAATATTTTAATGCAAAATTGATTATTTTCACTAGAATATTGACGTTTGTTGAAAATGGTTTCAATTTTCACTAGTTTTTTGGAGCAAATTTGATATTTCACTCTGTATATATGTTTACAATAACTATCAGTATGATTTAATGGAAGAAAATAATTAAATAAATCAATTAATGCTAAACAATTAAATAATACAAATCTGCAGGTTCACGATTACTTTGAACATGGTGTATCCTTAAAGGGTAGTCCAAATTTATGTATTAAAAAAAATTTTTATTTCCATTCTTTTCAAGATTTCGGTATAGTAGCACAACACTCCCCAATAACATTTTCTTTTTCATCAACATTTCGAAAGGTTCTTCAAACGTACACCTTCTCCTAAAGGATAGGTAGAAACGGCTAAGGCTTTCCTACTGCAAGAATTGATCAATAATTGGCTCTATCTCAAACATAAAAAAAATGTATGAACATTTCACTGTTTATATTGTCACGGTAAAAGAATGGGCCAATTAATTTATTATTGAAAATGTCACACCAAACGTTTGTTTGTTGTTGTAGTTCTAGCACACCCGACAGAATTTCTATATTCCCTAGAAAAATTTTCCTGAAAACTCTCGTCCGCGTAAAAATTCTTTTTTATTCCTATATTTTTGTTGTTCCATCTACGTCATGCTTTTGACTCTGCCCGCTTTCCGTTATCCTCTTGTCCCATTATCCCGTTATCCCATTTTTCTGTCCTCTCGTTATCCCGTTAACCTGTTTTCCGATATCTGTTTTTCCCGTTGTCATCTTATACCCTTTTCCAACTTTCTCGTTTTTCTGTTCACAGGATATATATTCATATATATATAAATATATATATTATATATATATATATATATATATATATATATATATATATATATTTATCTATCTATATATATATATAGTGTGACCCATTTAAAATGGAACCACCCCTGTAGAATACGCATTTTTCAGCCATTCTCAAAAAAAATATTTTTGGAAATTAAGCATCAAAAACTGTATCTTGACACAAATTTTCATAACTTCAGTTTTATTTCCAAGGCACTCTATGATTTTTTTCTTCGTCAAAAACGGCAAAAATTTATCAGGCAATTTTTGTTTTGAAATTTGACTACACCACTGGATTCGCAGTCGTCATGAATGGAAACCATGACAATTTCATAAAAAAATATCGGTTAACTACGAAGTTACAACAACTTTAATTTTGGAAACAAAGTATTTGATTAAAATTTGTATTTAGATTATAGACATATTTAAAATCTGGCAACACTGCCGATACAAAGAAGAACATCAGTGAATTTGTACAGGGAAAATCCGAAGTCAATAGCTCACTCCGTTCTACAGTTATAACTCCTGAAAGTATGGTAATGTGAGCGATTTGTGGTGGAAGCGATTTTGTAATAAAAATCTGACTACGCCACTGGATTTGTAAATTATATTCCCTTAAAATCATTTATTTGAGTTTAGGTTATAAGTGTATTCGAAAATAACAGAAAAGTAAAAATTCCTTTTTAAGTTATGCAGTCTTCTATAGCCGATATAAACGAAATGAACCGAATCAAGTTTAAAAGTATCAAAATTATTTATTCTATAATAAAACAGAAAGCAGAACAAAAAATGTTTCTTTCAAATTCTGCAGAACTCAAATGAAACATAAACAAGCTTTTATAGAAGGTATCAATGATTTGAGGAAAGCTGAACTAATACATTAGGCATAGGTATTGTACTAAATCAATAGTAGGCTGTGATTTAGTACACCACAAATCGCTCACATTACCGAACTTTAAGGAGTTATAACTGTAGAACAGAATGAGCTATTGACTTCGTATTTTTGGTGTACAGATCCACTGGTGTTTCACTTTGTATCAGCAGTGTTGCCAGATTTTAAATATGTCTATGATCTAAATAAAAATTATAATCAAATATTTTGTTTCCAAAATTAAAGTTGTTGTAACTTCGTTGTTAACCAATATTTTTCCATAAAATTCTGATGACTTTCATCCATAACGACTACAAATCCAGTGGTGTAGTCAAATTTGAAAACAAAAATTGACTAATAAACTTTTGTCGTTTTTGACAAAGAAAAAAACCATAGAGTGCCTGGAAATGAGACTAAGGTTATAAAAATTTGTGTCAAGAAACAGTTTTCAATGCCCAATATTGAATTTTTTTTTGAGATTGACTGAAAAATGCGTATTTCACAGGTGTGGTTCCATTTTAAATGGGTCACACTGTATATAATGTTTTGTGTTTGGTGTGTGTTGGAATAAAATAAAAAAACAGTTCTGTGTAGACACGCCCGGAGATTGAACCCGGGCCCTCGTAGTTACAAAGCACATGCTCTAACCACTGAGCTACTCGAACCTTTACTGAGGGCTAAGCCGATATTCTTTTTATTGATTTTTTTCCGTATCAACCATCCTAGGGCTGTTACGAACATTAAAAAATGAGGCAAATCGGTCCAGCCGTTCTCACGTTTTGCGCTTGCAAAGAATCGAGATTCATACAGAATATGAGGGAGCCACCTGATGTGTTTATGAGATACTAGTACTCATGAGGGTAGAACCATAAAAAATGGGGAGAAAAATTTGTTGCGTAGGTTACTGTGATTTCAAATTTGAATATTGTTTTTTAATTCTAAACAATTTTTCCAAATAAACTTTTTTATTTCACTCCTAATCCAAATTTCAATTTTTTGTACTCCCCTGTACACCATTTGGTATTGCAGAATTCTGACAAGTTCTCCGCAATGCATCAATTTGTTAACCGACGAAACCAAAAAGGAGGAGATTCTCTAGTCGACGCGTATATTTATTTTATTTTTTATGTGAGATCACGCCTAACCTTTTACTGAGACGTCCGATTCCGATAATTCTCCTTTCAGTGGATAGGGTGTACTTCGAAGTTGGTCCCATTCGAATTTTAAAGATGAAATCCACACCTAAGGGTAGCAACATGTGGGATATTGATCACTCACCCTCTGAATTCTGGTCCGTTGACCGATTCTATCAGGCATAACTTTGTACTGGGTTCTTCGATTTGGATGATTCTTTGTTTAATAGATAGGGTATACCTTATATTTGGATATAGGAAGGAATTAGCCACCCTTGCGGGTAGAAAAATAGGGGATAATTGATTTTTTAATAGTGAACATTAGCACACACATATGTAGTTGACAATGACAGATCGCTACTGTCATTATTCCACATCCGTCACAATGATTATATTCTATGAGAGGATGGAATGATATACAAAGTAATGAAATAAACTAACCAGAACAATAAAAATAATTTATATTACAACAAATAGTAAAAATAGATAATCATATTATTTAACTGGTAGTAGTTGAAGTAAGGTGGGTAAGTAAGTATTTTGGAAGTAATCAAAAAACAAGTAGGTAGTAATTAGTAGATTTCAGCTACAAAAAATTGAAAAATACAAACTTTTGAAAAAAAATTTAAACCGACTAAATACGGAACTGAAAAGTAAAAAATAAAATAAACCTTTTTAGTCTCAATAACTAGGCTCCTAAACTAATGTAAATAACTCATTTTAGGTCGGCGCCAGACGAACAATCAACGAAGATCATTAAATGACTTCAAAAAAATTATCAGAATGTCACCGCGCAACTCGATGCCATCATTTTACGCCTTACCTAATTCATTTGCTTGTTTGTTTGGCGCCGACTCAAAATAAGTTACTTACATTAGTTTAGGAGCTCAGTTACCGAGACTAAGAAGGTTTATTTTATTTTTTACTTCTCAGTTCCGTATTTCGTCGTTTTAATTTTTTGTTGAAAAGTTTTTATTTTGTGAACCTATTCAATGGTCCTAGGAAGTCAGATTTCTATGATCTCCGAGAAAATGTTAAAAACCTGTGAAAGCAGACTGAACGGCGACAAAACCTGATGAATCAACTTACACTGGAACTATCCATCAAATACGCAGTCTCTACATCATTTTATTGATCAGATCTTCCTTATGGCAAATTTCAATACGACCGACCCCTCTGTGTAATGACATTACCGAATTACCTATTAACGGCAAGGAAAAATACCGAACAGAAAAAGTAATCCACTTTATTCCAGCCGACAAACGTTTCGCGCTTTTCCAGACTAATTTCGGCAGCTGATTAATTTCATCGTTTTTGTTCCAGTAAAACCTCAAAGTGTGAATATTTTAACGCAAGAAAAATACGTGTCTGCTGATAAAAGGTACGAGGTGGAATGCCGGACTGCAGGGTCCCGTCCCGACGCCATTATCACTTGGTGGAAGGGAAATAGGCCTGTCAAGAGACTGGCAAAAAATGTGAGTATTTTTGTGTTACTAATGGTGGATGGATATACAGTGTGTTCAGAATAATTCATTTTCAATTACTGAGACAGTTCATTATTCACAAAAGTGAAAGAATCCCTCGGTCGAATTGGCTGGAATTTCATTATGTTATAGTAGGATGGGTCATCAGAAAAATGTGTGAGTTTAAATGATTTTGCATGTTTAGTTTCTGAGATATAAGCGGCCAAAGTTCGTAAAAACGTCGTATTGGGGTAGGACAAAGATAAAAATTGTGATTTAGTCGAAATAAGACAAGGTAAGGATGGAAATGTATTGATCGGAACTCATAAACAGGTTCAAATATAATCTTATTGATGATAGTACATTAGGGTGGATACGGGGCATAGTGAAAAAAATCGTTTTTCCGGAATTTTTTTTCAACACTATTTCGAAACCAACTAGTTATATTTTGTTAAGATTTCATAGTTCCAGTCTATTGTAGGCGAGGAAACGTGTATTGTTTCTTCATGACTCTCTCTGTTTGAAAATATATATATATATATATATATATATATATATATATATATATATATATATATATATATATATATATATATATATATATATATACCGGGTGTCCCAGTATACCTGTTCCAATGGATTATTCCAGCCATTTCGAAAGATAAAAATTTGAAAATTTCATGATTTCCAATTCGTTCAAGGAACCTTCAACTGAGAAAAACAAGATTGAAAGTCACTTCCGGTTTGACCGGAAGTGACTCTGACTTTTTTATTTCAAATAGTACCCTGTATATGTTTTGCAATTTTTTATTTCTACTCAAAATGATCTTTCCAACAATGTATCACACTTTGTATTTTACCTTTGATTTGTTGGAGAAAACGTCAATTGAAATTTTAAATTGAAAGAATTGCAGTAGGCTACGATATTTTGTGTGATCTTGATTTTGACTTCAATAATAATTTATCATTGATGAACAATTTTGCATTCTAGATGATGAAGAGATCGTCAAATTCCAAACTATTGGAATTGTAGTAGAACTGGAAGAATTAATAATTCTTAAATGAAAACCTTACTGTGCCATGGAAACATTTGAATACATTTGTTTATAACTTTGACAGTGGCAGAATGAATAATCGTGAAAATGATGATAACTTCACTAATCAAGAGAAATTGGATATGATACTGATTTATCAAAAATGCAAAAATAATCGTCGGGCTGCCCTACGTGCATACAGAGAGAAATACCCTGATAGACGAATGCCAAGCGCTATGTATTTTACACGCTTGGCTTCGAATTTGGCAACAAGTGGATCATTTAAAAGAAAAAATGCTACGGACGAAGATTACACATAATATCATAGCCAACAACTGCAATTCTTTCAATTCGAAATTTCAATTAACGTTTTCTCCATCAAATCAAAGGTAAAATACAATGTGTGATACATTGTTGGAAAGATAATTTTGAGTAGAAATAAAAAATTGCTAAACATATACAGGGTTCTATGTGAAATAAAAAGGTCAGAGTCACTTCCGGTCAAACCGAAGTGACTTTCAATTCTTGTTTCTCTCAGTTGACGGTTTCTTGAACGAATTGGAGATCATGAAATTTTCAAATTTTTATCTTTCGAAATGGTGAAATTATCCATTGGAACAGGTATACTGGGACACCCGGTATATATATATATATATATATATATATATATATATATATTTATATATATATATATTTATATATATATATATTCATATATATATATATATTTTAGTTTTCGAGTACCTTTCATTCAGATAAAGGGTGCGTTACATTTTTTTTACGTCATTTACAATGTTTTTATTGAATATCTGGAAACCTGTTACATTAATTTGGACTTTATTTTCCTCACAATATTTTGAAAATGTTGACTATCATATACGATAATTTTATCTACTTTGTTGCGTTGATATGCATTTTTGAAGTTTACGGTTTTACGATATATTGGGTAACTATAGATTTAACACAATTTCATGGAACTTCTCGACACATTCAATTCTATTATAAAACTCTTCGAAATGAATTATTTGATACTATAAACAACACAAACCATACTCAATAAAAATTTGGAACTCAGTATAGACTCAAAAAAAAACGAATTATAAATAACGACTTCTAACATAGAAAGTCAATTAATATTATAAAAAAAAAAAAGTAAAAATTATAACAATTTACATAATGGAACTCTCAAAAAACAAAAAATAATCCAAATTCAAATAAAATTATCAATATTGTTATTGATTGGTCTATTTGCGCAATCTAAAACATCTCTCCATAGTTTATGACTAGGGTACTTTATTGTTTCTATTTGAAATTGATATGCGAAATCCTGAACCTGGACTATTACGCTGCCGCATAGCGTCCAGATTTAGGAATGCTATAAAGTATCAACTATGGATATCCTTTAGGATTATTCCTGGTGCACCTGCAAATGAACGTATTCTAGGCTACTACTGTACCTGCAAAAGTGGAGCAAGAACAGTGGGATGATGTTCCCATATTTGCAGCGTACTTTGGTACCTAGGATATGCTCGTCAACAAGAAACAATAAAGTACCCTAGCCATGAACTATTGAACAATGTTCCAGATTGCGCAAATACACCAATGAATAACAATATTAATAATATTATTTGAACTTAGATTTTGTTAATTGTTTGTTTTTTGAGAGTTCAATTATGTAAGTTGTTGTTTATAACTAATTAGTTTCAATTTAGATTTAGTGTTCACTAGGTACTACAATACACTATAAGATTTTCACAACTCAAGGAATCACTAAAGCACGACGCGTGTATCGCTATACCATAGCTTCACCAGGTTCATTTTGATTTGTTATATTATAATTTCCGTAATATTAATTGACTTTTTATGTTAGAAGTCGTCATTTATAATTCGATTTTTTTTTAGTCTTTACTGTTGAGTTCCAAATTGTTGTTGAGTGTGGTAAGTGTTGTTCATAGTATCAAATAATTGATTTCGAAGTTTTATTATAGAATTGAATGTGTCGATAGATTCCATAACATTTTGTTAAATCGATAGGTTACACCTTATATCGTAATACCGTAAACTTCAAAAATACATATTTTAGAAATGCAACATACAAAGTTTATCAAACTATCGTATATGATAGTTAACATTTTCAAAATATTGTGAGTGAAACATGGTCAAATTAACAAAATAGTTTTCTAGATATTCAAAAAAAACATCGTAAATGACCTAAAAAAAATTTAACGCACCCTTTATCTTAATGAAAGGGTAATATTGAACAATTGAGTTCATCAGAATATCACCCTATATTTTCTCAATAGGCAGTAGCAATTAATTCCTTTTTTTGTAATAAAAAACGATCTGTCAATTGTTTTCAGTATAGGGGTATACTCGAAAATTAAAAAATATATATACTTCAAACAGAGAGAGTCATCAAGAAACAAAACACAGTTTTTCGCCTACAATAGACTGAAACTATGATATCTTAACAAAATATAACTTGTTGGTTTTAAAATGGTGCTGGAAAAAAAATCCGGAAAAAGGATTTTTTTTACTATGCCTCGTATACACCCTAATGTACTATCTTCAATAAGATTATTATTGGACATGTTTATGAGTTCCGATCAATACATTTCCATCCTTACTTTGTCTTATTTCGACTAAAAAAACAGTTTTTTTCTTTGTCAATCCTACCCCAATACGACGTTTTTACGAACCTTGGCCGCTTATATCTCAGAAACTAAACATACAAAATCATTTAAACTCACACTTCTTCCTAATGACCCATCCTACTATAACATACGCTATGAAAGTTTTTTAGGGTATGTTGGTTTTAGCGCCCAGTCTTTTTGCCACAGAATACTCAATGAATGTTTGACATTTTCATGTATTTATAACTTTATCTTTCCTTTTATAATACATTTCACCAAAGTCATACTTTTCTCCTTGCATGTAGCAATCAATGATGGAATGTTTACTGGGAACGATTCCATTATGATCTGTAATTTGTTCATTAGCTCTGAGGTTAATTGTTGATTCTGTATACACTCAAAAATTATGTGATTAAGATCTGCAATTGCATTATCGTATTGACATGAAGATGAATCGAGAATTCCAATTTCGGGTGAATGTGCTGGGAAGTCAATTCGTGTCCACTAATAATTTTGTATATCTTTTATTCGCCAAATATTCGAAGATATGAGGTACTTTATGAGAAAGTGTTGGGTGTATCAACTAATAATAAACATTTTTCTCGTAATCTCAGTAAGAAACTGCAATAATTAATTGATAGGCTAATAATTTTCAAACCTTCTCACACATTTCTTTCAAAATGTATCTTTACATGAACCACAGTTTGGGAGATAGTGATGCGTAAATCAGTTGTTTTTATATATTGAAATTGAATTTCAATGGCAACTAACAAAGTAATTCATACTCCAATATGATATTGAAAAAGTATACCTTTCAAACCATTGCTACATTGGGTGGAATGAAAATGCATGGAAACAATAAACTGCATCGTTCAAATAAATAATGGAGTCGAATAATTAATTTACACCGACATACAAAACCATCCAATTATTGGGATTTATTTCAGTTAATTAATGACATGAAACGGTATGAAAAATTCATTATGTATATACAAGTATGGCAAATCACCAATTGTGTTCATTTCAATGAAAAATGTGCAGAGGTTTGCCAGGAATTCCAATGGATATTTCAAATATTCACATTATTTATCGGAATATGAAATCGAATACCTGCATATAATCAAATCCAGCTGAGGCCTGATCAATATGTACTGCATGAAAGGTTTCGTTATGTTGAGAATCATGTTGTGTTTTCTGTTTTCTGATTAGTTTTTTATGCTCACCTAATGATTGTGAAATCTCTTTCTGTACCATTTCCTGAAACTAGAAGGGGGTTTTTCAGTGGAGTAGTTTTTAGGTCAGTAGCGCAGCCGAGATTTTGGTTCGTGGGCGAAACGGGGTAGGACCGAATATAAGAATTCCTTGGAAAAGTTACAACGTTGTCGTCTTCATTTCCTTGAATTGTTGTTTCATACTTATCATTCATTTGGTCTCATGAGTGGCCAATGAAGTGATATATATTGTTATGTTATGAAAAACCACTTATATATTTAAAAAAGAAAAAAAACCATAAAAAGAATAATTATTTAATAGCTATTAGTTTCGAGAGATTGTTTTTACATAATTTTGAAGTTCTATTTCCTTTATTAAGCCTCTGTATAATATGAATAGATAAAAATATCCAAATTATATAACATAATCAATTTCATACACTGTCAGAATGATTATAACCCATAATTATTCAAAAGACAACAAAAAGTCTAGATTTACAAAATTTTCCTGAATAAAATGTGATCTACAAATTTATAAATTTGAAACATACAGTATATGAAATTGTAGCTAACTTAAAGTAGCCAATGGTAGAACAGCAAACTTCTTGATGACAATAGCCAATCAGGGAACAGTATGGTCACATGTAGAATTTGAAATTGTGAGGGAATAAGAACGAGAGAGTATCAGAGGCAATTATTATTGAAATTTGTACATAGTTAATAAGAATGGAAAAATAGTTTTATGTATAAGTTATGACAAATAACCCCAAATAGAAAAAAAGTGACAATTTAGTGCGCGAATTCAAAAATTCGAATCAGAGGGAAGGAACAAAAATGGTATTCAGGTGACAACGAACAAAGCCACAAGGGGAGATAGAAAATAAATTTGAAACGAATGCCACGTTATATTTTGGGAGAAAGAAATATCGAAGAATTTCAACATTATAAGAGGAAAACCAACATTACCTTATTTGTACACCGTATACAAGTATCCAAAGCTGATTGCTGAATTTGTATGGTTCCTTCTATTTGGTATTGGAGTTCCTGATAGCATTGGAGTGAAAGGGAATCCAAATCCTGGTGTGTATTGAACAGCGACAGTTCCAGACAGGTATAAACTTCCATAGTGCAAATTCCGAACTGAACAACTTCACTAATAACGCATATTCCATCGGAGGAACTTTATTTCAATTGATTTAGAACTATTAAAGACATTTTCACTTTTAAGGTAAAAGTGAGGTTGTATATATTTTACCAATGAACTTTCCTCATGATTATCCATGAATATTTGTAGATTCACCTTAGAGTAAGTTATCTTTCGTAGGCCAGGTAAAATTAAGTTTTCCTGAATAAAGGAAATGATTGCTTTTTGATACTTTGTCGTTTGTTTTCTACAATGATCAACAATCATACTCATGACCATTGAATAAATTGAAATTTGACATATCAAGCAGTGGCTAGTGGCTCAATTGCCTGAACCGGCTATCTAAGACAAGAGGCGTACCAACTGTGCTTAGCTGTGGTAAGGAAAGTGATAACAATTGGCAGCAACGTGACGAGATAACAGTGAGGTTAGCTAGCAATTATTATTACATCACAAAACATATTATACGGGGCGAAAATACTTATCTATATCATAACAATTTGGCTCACATAGAATAGCGAAAACTATTAGCAATTTTCATTATATAAAAACAATTTATATTTACAATTCATCATTACATTACAATTGGCGCCCAACGCGGTGCAAAAATATATTAATAATAATGATAATAACAAAATTCAATTATAAAATTCATTTAATGCAAATTTGTTATATCATCAATACATAACAAGTGGCACCCAAAACGTGGGGCGAAATAACAACAAAATAATTTGTTATATATCACATTACATATCAATATATATATATATATATATATATATATATATATATATATATATATACATATGTATATATATATATATATATATATAAATATATATATATATATATATATATATTTAATATATAAACCGGATGATTCTCTAGGTGGCTCTCCCACTTTTTTATTATTGAAGATAGAAAAACGAAATTTGAGGGTTGTGTATTTTAGTTCAATTTACATTTTTTAACATATTTCGATTTTTCGATTTTTAAATGGGACATCCTGTATATTTTCACTTATTTCGATCGAGTATGACATTCTGACCTCACTTGTCACTATTTGACAAATAAATTCATTTTTATTCCAATTTTTATTTTTCGATCAGAATGCCATGGATCGTGTAAATCGCTTCATTCTTGATCAAGTAACATGGGAAAAACACGACTTTGAGGCTTATGACTTCACAGTCGTTTTAAGAATTATTCGAAAGTCGCATATATAATTTTTCCAGTAATCTTGATTTTTTCAAGTGGGTAGCTCGTCGGCTTTTGTGAAAGATCATTTTCTGACGAATAATTTGATACCACACACTTTCACTTTATTTTCACTATTTTTCTGAATAATTGCAAGAAGCGATCATACCTAATAACGAATAATACGTAGTCGGTATACTTATGCACTAAGTCATGTTATTCTAGTTATCCTTGACAAACAATTGGAGCTGTTGCTAGGACTACCTAAACAAATAGGCTAATGAATATGCTGTAACTTTCAAAAATGTATTTGTTGCTTAGTTTATAATTTGATATGGAAAATTATACTTGAACCGGGACAATTGACATGTTGCTAATTTACGAAGAAGCAAAAAAGAATGCAACTAATGTAGCTCGAATTTATGCTCAGAGATTCCCCAATCGTCGCCATCCCACTTGGCATTATTTTCCTAAACTGGAAGGGAAAATAAGAACTGAACCAGAACAAAATGCCAATAACTTCATCCTCAGTGAAGAAAAGCAAGTAGACATGTTGGCCTACGTTGAAGTGAATTGTACGGCGTCTATTCGCCAAATTGTTCCTGAGTGAAATATAAGTTATTCGTCCGTTTGGAAAATTCTTCACAGATATAATTATCGATCATTCGAGTACCAAGTACATTAATATCTTTACGATAACGACCACAACCGAAGATTAACTTATTGCAACTGGTTTTTGACTGAATACAGAGAAGACGTACGCTTTCCATTCAAAATTATTCATTCAGATTCACCAACTTTGGGTCTGTCGGAATAATAAAAGGTATTGGTCTCTAACAAATTCACATCTGATGCAAGAAGGAAATTTTCAAGAGCGATTTGGTTTCAATTGCTGGATGGGTAATATCAGAGGCAAACTTTTGGGGCCAATAATTTTTGACGGACAATTTACTGCGGAAATATATCTACAGTTCCTTAGAAATCAAATTGATGATTCCATTGAAGATTTTCCACTGGCTAACCAAGTTGATATCTATTTTCAACAGGATGGAGCGCTCGCCCCCTCACAATTCTTAAGTCGTAAGAGAACATCTGGATGACACCTTCCCACCTATTGAGTGGCCTGCGAGATGAATTCTTAAGTTGTCATATTTTTTCTTAATTTATTTTTTTATTCATATTCTAGATCACCAGATCTTACTCCGCTAGATTTTTCTCTCTGGGGAACAATTAAAAATCAGGTGTATAACACAGCATCAGCTACACGTGAAGAACTGGAGTATAAAGTAAGGGTGGCATTCCAGAACATCACTGCGGAACAGCTAATCAATGTGGTGCGCGCAACAATTGAAAAAGTTTAACTCTGCCACGATCAAGAAGGTCATTTTGAAAATTTAGAACCTTAATGGATTAACTTGCGACTTTTAAGTAATTCTTGAAACGACTGTGAAGTCACAAGCCTCGAAGTCGTATTTTTCCCATGTTACTTGATCAAGAATGAAGCGATTCACACGATCCATGGCATTCTAGATCTAAAAATAAAAATTGGAATTAAAATAACTTTATTTGTCAAATATTGACAAGTGAGGTGTTGTTCGATTTAGAATGTCATTCTCGATCGAAATAAGTAAGAATATATAGGATGTCCCATTCAAAAATCGAAAGTTGGGGTCATTTCCGGTCAGACCGGAAGTACGGCAAAGCAAGTAAATATGTCGAAAAATGTAAATTGAACTAAAATACACAACCTTGAAATTTCGTTTTTCTATCTACAATAATAAAAAAGTTATTGGGGTTAGCATAAAACATTATCTATAAATTACTTCCAAATGAACAATGAATTTCACCAACAAATTGATGGCTGTGCCATGGGATCTCCCATCTCAAGCACAATAGCCCAAATAGTAATGGAACTCCTGGAAGAAACAGTTATCAACAATCTCACCTTCAAATTACCGTTTTTCAAACCCTATGTCCATGATTGTATAATGGCAGTACCTGAAAATCGTATGAATGAACTACTCAATGCGTTTAATAATCACCACCCCGAGTTACAATTCACAATAGAAAAAGAAATACAGAATAAAATTAATTTTCTAGACATATCAATCATAAAAAAATAACAACCGTATAATGACAGAATGGTACACCAAACCAACGTGGTCAGGTAGATACCTTAATTATGACTCAAACCATCCAATGTCCCAAAAAAGGAGTGTAATAATTGGCCTAACTGATAGAGCCCTCCAACTTATAGACACAACACATTAGAAAAAGTCAGGAATACCTTAATCAATAACAACTTATCCATAAACCTAATAAACAAAATTATAAAACAACGCACATACAAACTATACAACTCTTCAGATAAACAAAATATAACTCCACCAGAAAAATTCCCCACAATACCTTACATATCAAATCTATCGGAAAACATCAGTAATATACTACAGAAACAACATAAAAACATGTTGCAAACCAAACAACATTCTTAAACAATTTTACACCCCTCTAAAAAGTAAAGACCCCCTGATGAAAAAATCCAGTCTCATTTATAGCATCCCTTGTAAAGATTGCAACCAAGAATACATCGGTATGACATCACAGCTATCAGAAAATAGAATAAACGGTCACAAATACATGAAGAAATCAAACTCCGCCTTTAATAAACACATCATCACAGACAACCACAACCCTGACTCTACCAATACAGAAATTCTAGCCTACGAAGCCAATGAAGACAAAAGAACTATTATTGAAATGATATTTATAAAAAAAAGCAAACATGCCATCAACAATAGAACGGACGTTAACAATTTGAGTCGTATATACTATTCCATAATATAAACAAATTGAATTACGAAAACTCAAGAATAATTATCCCCTCTAAAGAAACCAAAAACAGAAATGAACTTAACTTTACCCCAGTCAACCTAACATTCCGAAGTGTCGGACAAATGAACGAAGAACAAGTACACCAACATTGCCAGTCATAAAAGCAAAGATTCCTAATAAATGTTGTAGTCCGTCAATCGTCACATCGAAACAACAAGATACACAACACAAACCGAAAACTAATTATAAGAAGTTACAGTTCCACTCTCAACGGAAAAACCGATATGATATTTGAACATGTAGCAATAAGCTCAAATGTGTAAACAACGAGAAAATGGTTTAATAACCCTGTTGTTATGCCAAGGTACGTACCGTAGCATAAATTTATAATCATAACAAACTCACATTACCACCTCAACGGTATCTCTATTGTCCCCCTTCTAATGATGATTGTTTCTTTCAGCAATGTTGTTAAACAAAATAGATGTAATTACCTACTTTTAATGAATAAAAAAAGCCAATACTGATGAAGCCTCTGGCCAGAGGCGAAACGTCTATCTAAAACTATCATTTCTCTTATCAAATCTACATCCCAAGAACCTCAAAAAAAAAGTCAACAAGATTCAAGAACCGTTATATATATATATTCTATCTGTCCTTGAAACAAACTTATTTTTATTATTTTCTGCCAGTTATTTCATCATTGATATTCGCTACAAAATTTTGCAATTTTGTATTTAATTAAAACTCGCTTGAAAGCAATTTTCCCATAACCATAATGAGATTTGCTACAATTCTCTGCCCACTGTTTCTGTATTGCAGATCTATACCGTTCACAAACTAATTGATAATCCATAAAGTCATCAGAATGTAATAAAATCCAGCACCGAACAGGAAATTACGCACACATAAACAATATCAATTCCTTCTATTACAATAACAGGATATTAATGGGTCAATTTTATTAATTCCCCTGAATACACCTCGTGTTCAAAGGATCCATTATCGATGTGGTACGTTTCATCAGGTAGTTTGTGTGGGTGAACAATCGGACATAATCATATACAGGGTGTAAACTAACTTTTTGCACTATCGCTAAGAGTTGATAGTCTATATAAAATAAGAAAATAAAAAAACCCACTGCGTAAAAAGTGTACTTCAAAAATAATTTAAACAACAATTGTCAGAAAGTTATGTTTTAAGAGGTTAACTTAGTACTGTAAACAATCTCACGTGGTCGGAGGCATCTTCTTTGATTTAAAATGAAGATATATTATTGCCTCTGACTGCGTGAGATTGTTAACAGTATTGAGTTTAGTAGTTAACCACATAAAACATAATTTTCTGATTATATTTCCTAGTCATCTTGTTTCCATTTTTTTTAAGTACACTTCTTACGCGGACGGGTTTTTTGATTTTTAAATCATTTTTTTTTATTTTACACTTTTAAGTTGGGATTATAAGACGGTAAAAATTGTAAAGCCATTATTTCAATTCATTTTTATTATTTTGCACTTTCTAGTTAGGTTTGTAAGACGGTAAATTTTTTGTGTTTCCATCGCAATGCCTGGGACTGAGTTTTCCGACGTACCTTTTCTTGTAGGGCTTTATGAATTTTACGGGATAGATTTGCACACGACCGACGACGTTTCAGAGCTCTTAACATTGGGAGTTATATAATACTCAGGTATACAACAAATACATACAAACTCTCACAATGTGTACTCAATCATACACTAGCAAAGTACATGAACTATTTCACTAATAACGAATGAATATACTACAACAAAATAGATGGATAGTTTCAGTCACCAACAATATACAGTCAAACTCGGTTATAACGAACTACCGACGAAAGATTGTTCAATCAAGTGCCGATAATTTGCGAAATTTTACGACCGCAGTTGAGTGATGGGATTCCTCTATTTCTCTGTTAGGATTTGTTAGATACATAGCGTAATGTTAGTACGTGTTCAACTGTATTGTACCAATATCCCTACTACAAAGCATGCAGGAAGGCTATTACATTGTCGGCTGAAAATAGTTAGAAAATTCGACAGTGGGTGCGCAAATGCACAAATTTGTCGGGATTATGGTCTCAAAAAATTTACGCGAAAAAAAATCTACCAGGATGCATGTACTGCATATTTTCTTCATAGCGAACACCCATTTATAACGAACCATTTTCAATCATTGAGCCGTTCGTTATAGCCGAGTTTGACTGTACTCAATTAAGTTTCTATTGAAATATTTGAATGATAGTGTATTAAATATGACACGGAAACGAAATAATAACTGAAACCGAAATAAACCAACTAACGAGCTAATGAACCAATTACTGATGTACCAAGCTATACGCTGTTATAACTTTTTCACGATTTGGCGTCTGGTTGTCGCCATGTTGAATTTTGTCACAATATGCCGTCTGGTTGTCGCCATATTAAAATTAGATTATTACTGTAATTTTTCCATTCACAATATGGCTCTGGTTATCGCCATATTGAATTTATTACAATATGGCGTCTGGTTGAGGGTTCATAATAGTGCATCTTATTTTTTAATAGTCGTTAAAAACGTATTGAATTTAAATATGAGAAATTTTCAGAAACCCTGAAATGTTCTCTTCGTTTTTTTTTGGAAATGAAAGCCTAAATACCAATTTCCATGAATCCAACTTCAGAACTAACGGTCAGTAGTCAGGACATGTTACTTTAAATGTCTAGCTAGCCATTTTTATGATCAATTCAACATAATAAAATATTCTATTTCTATGTTGAATTCGAAGGAGCATAGTTCACATTCAGTTTATTAAGAGAGACTATATGTTATTATCAAACCATGTATAGTTTGTCGATGTCCTTCCCTCCTTTCTTTTGTATTTATCATCGGCCTATTTCTGCTACCTGTGCTAATCACCGACGCCGGTGAGCACACTTCCCCCAACGAGAAATATTGCCAGATCCTGTGTTGTTTCAGAGATATCTTCCACGAGTCACCATCTAAGAACTCGGGACCGCCATCTCAACGTCCCCTCCAAAGGACGGCATAGCTATCGTCATATCTCGTGCTCATTGATATGACGCTTGCAGCTGCGAATATGCTACTGAGCTGCAGTTGTTCGTGGCATTTTCAACGCTCACTTTTCTTGGCAGGGGGTCACCCAAGCAAGTACTAACCGCGCCCGGTGTTGCTTGGCTCAGATATCGATACGACTCTCGTCAACCGACCAGCCGCCGGATTTGGCGTGGTCAATATAAATGTATGGTTCGAAAAACAGAAAAACTACAACAAAACTAATTCAACACATCCCTCTGAATTCTCCGAACCGGCGTCGTAACAATTTCCTGAGCAAACAGAAACTCTACAGAGAAATCAAGTGCACAACTCCTATTTTTGCTCTCGTCTCCGATTAATCATCCTGCGATAATTTTAACTACTTCCATTCAACTGAACAACAAAAACGCCTCGCTGAACTATTTCTAAGGAAGACGAATCACTCTGAGTACTGCGATTCTGGGAAAAAAGCAGTGGAAAGAGAGCGGAAAGAGGCAATTTCCTCAACTAATTTAACAGATTCGGTGCGGGAAGTTAGGTATATCGGGTGACTTGAGTTCGTTAGGCAGGTCAGATTTCTGATACGGCATTCGAAAATGAAACTGAATCCAATTATTTCTAACAAACAAACGCAGAATGCGAATGATTGAGCTATTTTTTCTATTAAGAAAATCATAATTGACAACTCCAGGATCCACCGCAAAAATTATAACATTATTCAATTTCGAAATCGTACAGTTCATACAACGTGAATGACAACGTGATTACAACTTAGGTGTAGACAGGTTGAGACCTCGGTTGGAAATCACTTCCCTCTTTTACTACTTAACTAATTTCTATTTTTCTCCACCTTTCCCGAAAATGGCTCCCAAATGGGAGCCAAAACATCGAAGTTATCAAATATTCAGAATAATAATAACCGCGGAAACTCATTCATATGTATACAGGGTGTAACAAACTCGATGGCCTATTAGACGTTTCTGGAGAACGGGACGCAGGATAATTTTGAAAATTTGGTTTCTTGGAAAATTAGTTCTTCTCCATCGATCTAAAATATTTTCAGCGCTGCGGCCTTGCCGCTTATATTGAAAAGTAGCAACAACTTTGATATGTTAAATTAGACCTAAAATATAATTTATGTTATTGCATTTTTTTCTTTGCTATTGCTCCACAATTATTTTTGTATGATACTTCCCTATACCTATCTCAAGCGGTTTTCGAGAAATTCATTGATTTCTTTATTTGTTTTCAAAACTTAGCTCTAATTAAATGTTTATTACTGCAGTGTTTGGACTCGTACAAAGCTGAAATTTTGGGTGTAGTTTACCAATGTTCTGTGCATCAGAAATGTCTGAGGGAATTTGTTCTCCATTATACAGGGTCGTTCAAAATTTGTAATTTTTCCGATAATTACACAAATGGTGGAAAGTACATTTTGTTAAATAGAACACCCTCTATATCATCAAATATCCTGAAAGACAATTAAAGTTTCTTTCAAATGATGTATCATGTTCCTATACCTGAATAGTCTGGTTTCCGAAATAAAAGCAAGTTTATATAAAAATCGGATTATTTTGCCATATTTTGTATTAAATGTCATGGAATAGGTCATTATGAAAATTCGACAATTAGTGGATCAATAATAAAACGTTTGCGCGTTCATTACAAAAAAAAATGATCAGAAAAGAATCAAAATGGAAGGCAATAACTATTCAAACGAAGTTTTGATGAAATTGTTTTTCTTCATGGTCAACGTGATCAGATTATAGCGAGAACATGCAGAAGGTTCTGTAGTGTATTGAAGTGTATGAATAATAAGATGACGTACTGATTGTGCAAATAATTATTATTATACCCATCCACCAAACCAAGTGGAGCCAACAAGAAACTGATTTCAAACCAAACTCCCGGACAAAATTTAGGAAAAATCAAAACTAGGTTAACCAGTGAAAGGGAAAAGAAAAATGAAAACCTTAACTGAATATTGTGTCATGTGAAGGTCCTCAATAAATTGAGTTTCAAATTTCCAAATGTCTGTTAGCATAGTTATATATTACTACTGTCGCCCTTAAATACCAATTAGTTTATTATATTACTACATATATAGATGGATCCATATATTAACAATTTCATTGTAGAGAAAATAGATGATTTCACTTTGAAAGACCACAATGAACTGAGAAATATTCTATGTGTAAATCAAAATAATAATAGTTTTACGATACTACATAATAACATAAGAAGTTTGAACAAAAACATAGACGAGTATAAAGTTTTCCTAACAAATCTAGCAACCGACATTGACTGTATTGTTTTCACCGAAACACGACAAATAGATCACTTACCTCTATACAACTTACCAGGATATGACCTCATATATAATGATGGCCACTTCAATCAAAATGATGGAACAGTGATGTATATAAAATCCAGTTACACGTATACTTACAGAATATTACAACTAGGAGCCAGCAACACTATTGAGACAACAGTGCAACTCCCCAACAAAAAATGCATAGTTATAACAGCTTACTACAGATCCCCGTCGTTGAATACCTGTGAATTCGTAGATGATCTACACGAGTATCTCAAACTCCACAGCACTAATAATGGATTATGTAGTCTCTTTAAAGGCGATATCAATATCGATCTGCTCGATGAAGAAAATGGAACAGTAAACGACTACTTGAGCGTCCTGAATGAGTTTGACTATAGATCAACAATAAACAGTCCTACAAGAGTCCAAGGAAATACTAAAAGTTGTTTAGACCACATCTTTTTCAAATCAAAATATGTGCAATACGTGATCATATCCTACCCATTATAACAGAAACAAAAATAACCGATCATTACAGCACAGCTTTACAAATTATACTCAATGAAATTCGACAAAAATAAATAAGTGTACATACAAAAACATATAAAAGTTCTAAACTTCGTCGAATACTAAAACAAGAAACGTGGAATGCAGTTTATTCAGCTGAATCTGTCGATGCTGCAACTGAAACATTTTTAGAGACAATCTTATCGAATATTAAGCAGTCTACAGTTACATTCTAGAATAAATCGGAAAAACAAAAAATTACACCTTGATTACCAACGGTATCATAAAATCAATAGAAACAAAAAGAAGCTTTTTGAAATTGTGAAAAAATATCCAGAGAATCAGGACCACAAAACACGATATAAGAAATATAGAAATAAGCTAGTCAGTTTAATAAAAGAGCAAAAATATAAATATTACCAAAAACAAATTACGCAGAATCAATCCAACACGAAACAACTATGGAACATAGTAAATGAAATAAGTAAATCTAAACAAAAAAACACCACCATAAATGAATTACAGGATGATTCTGGCAATATTATTGAAGATAAAACACAAATTGCAGACTATTTCAATAAAACTTTCACAGAAATCGGCTTCAAACTGGCCAGTGATATACTTCAAAATCCTGATTATATTCCGCATCGGCCCACCCTTTTAAATAGTTTTGTCCTAACTCCCACTTATGAAAACGAAATAGTTGACATTATTAACAACCTGAAGTTGAAGAAAGCCCCCGGATATGACGAAATAAGAGCAGAAACCTTGAAACTCGTTGCGCAGTACATAACAAATCCCTTGATCTACATATTCAACAAATGTATGGAGAACGGCATATGGCCTACCGTCTTCAAAAAAAGTGTAGTCACACCCATTTTCAAAAAAGGTGACGAAACTATCGTGACAAATTACCGGCCTATATCTTTAATTATCACCCTGTCAAAAATCCTTGAAAGGATCATAGCAAATCGCTTGAATTCTTACCTTCAAAAATATAAAATAATCTCAGACAACCAGTTCGGATTTAAAAAAAATTGTTCAACGGAAGATGCAATCTTACTTCTAACGGAAAAAATATATGATGCAATGGATGCGGGAAAACCATGCCTGGGAGTATTCCTTGACTTGTCAAAGGCATTTGACACAGTGAGTCACAGATTACTACTAGAAAGTCTCGAAGACATTGGAATTCGTGGAATCGAAAACAGACTATTTAAAAATTGTAAGAATAGAAAATATAAACAGCGACAACCTCCCAATTCAATATGGTGTCCCTCATGGTAGTGTCCTCGGCCCAATATTATTTAATATATATGTGAATAACTTGTTCTCTATTGCGTCGAATGGTACCATTGTGGGATTTTCTGATGATACGGTAGTCCTATATACTGCAGATACGTGGCCAGAACTCAAACAAAAAGCAGAATTGGACTTCAGCACAATACACGAATGGTTGAAATACAAACTATTAACTTTGAATATCGAAAAAACATGCTACTTGCCATTTTGTTGCAATACCACCACAATTCCACTCTTTGATCAACTCTCTATCCGAGATGGCAGTCAGACATACGACATCAAAATGGAAACCAAAATTAAATATTTAGGAATATATCTTGACATACATATGGAGTGGAATGTACACATCAACTTTGTATGTAAAAAACTCAGATCAATGCTATCAAAATTTAAATACTTGAGTACAATTCTAACAATACCACAGTTAAAAACCCTATACCATGCTTTAATCGAAAGCCACATAAGATACGGGTTGGTCACATGGGGAAGTGCATTGAAGAGCCATTTAGATCCACTTCAAATTTTACAGAAATATCACCTCAAAATCATCTATAAGAAAAAAAGAACATTCTCATCCAAAGAACTTTTTCTGGAAACAGAGGTGTTAGATATACGTCAACTATATTACTTTAAAGCGGTTGAAAGATACCACAAAAATTTCTCTTATCCCAAGCATTCGTACAGCACTCGACAAAAGAAGTCACAGCTTGTACCGCTAGCGCAAAAAGCAATTGGACAACGCTCTTACTCCATCCTAGCTCCAAAATGCTATAACACCATACCACACAATATTAAAGATACCACTAATCCATACAAATTCAAAAAATTACTAAGAACTCACATTATTGTACTGGGACAACAATACGCCACTAACTTAATAGAACAAACTAATTAAAATTTACTGATTCATCCTTTTAAGACTCTAACTAACTAATACTTCGTGGAAAAGTAGCGAACTTTACACAACTTCTACAGGAAATCATCTCTTTTTTATGATACTGACTATTAATTGTGATCTATTGCTTTTACAACGACTGTTCTAGTTTATGTTACTCCTTTATATTGAATCTCGAACAGTTCTGCTTTTGTGATATTCAACTTATGAAATTGCAAATAAAATAATTGTTTCACTCCATAGATATACCCACGCTCAAGGCTTTTCCTTGTGGGATTTTTATTTAGAGATAAAACATTTTTTTTTAATAATTTTTTATTCTTCTAGCATAATTTTATATTTATATATAGTAAATGTACCAAAATATTGTCATATACCCACGCTCAAGGTTTCCCTTTTGTGGGTCTTCCTTGTTTATTCAGAGGAATTCTTTTTTTTTAATGATACTTGTATAATTTTATATTTTATATAGTACTATATTGTGACACTTATATACTTGTGGGATTTTTATTTAGAGATAATTGTTTGATAATTTTCTATTCTTCTAGTATAATTTTATATTTATATGTAGTAAATGTACCAAAATATTGCTATATACCCACGCTCAAGGTCTTCCTTTTGTGGGTCTTCCTTGTTTATTCAGAGGAAATTTATTTTTTTATGATACTTGTATAACTTTATAATTGATACTTATATTCTTCTTATAATCTATATGCTATACTTCTTGTAATCTATATGTCATAAACTGAATAAACATTATTATTATTATTATTATTATACAGGGTATTCCAAACTCGAAGGCCTATTGGACCTTCCTGGAGATCTGAGGTATAAATAATCGAAATTTTGTATCCCACGATAAGAGACTGCGATCTAGCTTCTAAAAATATTTTCACGGTTGCAGTGTTGCCACATGTAATTACACCTAATATCAACTTTCGAATTTCAATGGAACACCCAGTATTTCATTCTGTTTTCGGATTCTACTGACAACTTTTACTGAACATGTCGTGCCGTTTATTGATCACATTGACCATGAAGATAAACAATTTCATCAAAACTTCGTTTGAATAGTTATTGCCTTCCATTTTGATCATTTTCCGAAGGAAAAATTTGTAATGAACGCGCAAACGTTTTAATATTGATGCACTAATTCTCGAATTTTCATAATGACATATTCCATGACATTTAATACAAAATATGGCAAAATAATCTGATTTTTATAGAAACTTGCTTTTATTTTGGAAACCAGACTAATTAGGTGTAGGAAAATGATACATCATTTGAAAGGAACTTTAATTGTATACAGGGTGTTCCATTTAACAAAATGTACTTTCCACCATTTTTGTATCTATCGGAAAAAACTAATTTTGAACGACCCTGTATAATGGAGAACGAATTCCCTTGGACATTACTGATGGACAGAACATTGGTTAACTACATCAACATTTCAGCTTCGTACTAGTCCAAATACCGCAGTATTAAACATTCAATTGGAGCTATGTTTTGCACAAAGAATAAGGAAATCAATGAATTTCTCGAAAACCGCTTGAGATAGGTATAGGAAAGTTCAATACGAAAATGATCGTGAAGCAATAGCAATGCGAAAAATGCAATAATATATAGGGTATCTCATCAAAAATATCAAAGTTGTTGCTACTTTTCAATATAAGCGGCAGCGCCAAAGTGCTAGAAATACTTTAGATCGATAGAGCAACACTAATTATCCAAGAAACCAAATATTCAAAATAATCCTATGTTCTGTTATCCAGAAACATCTAATGGGCAATCGAGTTTGGGACACCCTGTATATATATATATATACAGTGTGACCCATTTTTAATGGAAACACCCCCCTAAAATTTGAAGTTGTAAACAGATTTTAATAATTTTTTTTTAAATGTCAAGTACTAAAAGGTCTACTTTGGTACAAAATTTGAAATGTTTATTCCAATTTTCAGGGCATACTACGATATTTTTTCTTAGTCGAAAATCGGGATTTTTTATTAGAGATTTTTTAATTGAAAAAATCACTACGCCACTGGATTCAAAATGCCTCTAAACAGATGTGACCAAAATTTCATGAAAAAATATTCATTAATAACAAAGTTATGACAACTCAAAAATTCGAAAACTCACACTGCTAACAGTCACAAAAAACACCCTATATCAACAGATATAGCCATGAGAATATTTTTTTTATGATTTCAACGATGAAGTGCCGCCAGATGAAAAAAAAAACAAATAGCGTAAATTTTTTCAATGAAAATAACGGAATTACATTCAAGTTTTCACGCAAATTAACTAAAACTAAGACCTAATTGATTTTTCAATTTAAATCTTAGTTGCCATGGAAATAATATTACAGTTTGGCACTTGTGAAAGATTTAAATGTACTATTGTCAACAATATTCACCTTACAATTCTTCGAATTATTTTGTGTCATGGCTGCAAGATTGAGCGTAAGAGAGAAAATTGAAATTGTACGCCTTTTGGGAGATGACGTTAGAAGTGCTAGAGAGGTTTGTAGAGTATTTAATGAGAGACATCCAGATCGTCCTCGTATTAGCTGCGGTACGGTAAATAAAATAAATAAAATATTCAATGAAACTGGTGCAGTATCAAAAATGATGTTAAAAAGTAATCCTGTACAAAGACGAAATAGGAATGACAGGAATGATCAAATCATTTTAGATTATTTCGGAAATAATCCTAATGCCAGTATAAGTAATGCCACCTTAGATTTAAATATTCCACGAGAAACTATTCGGAGATGTCTCAAGGCGAAGAATATCAAAACTTTCAAGCCAAAATCTTTACATACACTGCAAGAAGGCGACGAAGCAAGACGTCTGGAATATTGTTTATGGGCCCAAGGGGAATATTTAAACAATATAAATTTCCTATAAAATATTTTATATACCGACGAAGCCACTTTCACTACAAATGGAGTAGTGTCATCACAGAATTGTCGCTATTGGGCAGCGAATAATCCTTACTGGGTAATGAACTGTAAAAGCCAGTATTCCCAAAAAATCAACGTCTGGTGTGAGATATTGAAAGAACGAATTATTGGTCCTTTCTTTTTGAGGAAAACATTAATGCGCAGAGGTTTCTAGAATTTTTAAACACAGAGTTTTGGGATGCTATTCACGAGCTGCCAATTAATGAACGATCAAATTTAATTGTCCAGTTAGATGGGTGTTCAGTTCATCATGCAAGAGCTGTGAGGCAATGGCTTAACGAACATTTTCCAAACCGATGGATAGGCCGTGGTAGTCCGTTTATAGAGTGGCCACCCAGATCTCCAGACCTCACAGTTTTGGACTTTTTTCTCTGGGGACTTCTCACACAAAAGGTTTACAAAAACCGCTCAAGAGATAGAAATGAACTTTGTGCAAGAATTCGACAGGTATGTGCAGATATTACCCCACAAGAACTAAGGAACGTAATTAGAAACATTCGTAAGCGCTACGACAAATGTATCGAAATACGTGGTGGATTAGTAGAGGCTACTAGAATATGAGTTTGAATTAATTGTTGCACTGAATCGAAACATTTCAATAATTAGTTTTCATAGTTACGTTAATTAAAAGAAATTCCTTCATTATTAGTTGAATTGTGTGAATGTAATTCCGTTATTTTCATTAAAAAAATTCACGCTATTTGTTTTTCCTTTCATCTGGCGGCACTTTATTGTTGAAATCATAAAAAAATATTCTCATGGCTATATCTGTTGATATATGGTGTTTTTTGTGACTGTTAGCTGTGTGAGTTTTCGAATTTTTGAGTTGTCATAACTTTGTTATTAATGAATATTTTTCCATGAAATTTTGGTCACACCTGTTTAGAGGCACCCTGAATCCAGTGGCGTAGTGATTTTTCCAATGAAAAAATCGCTAACGAAAAATCTCGATTTTCGACTAAGAAAAAATATCGTAGTATGCCCTGAAAATTGGAATAAACATTTCAAATTTTGTCCCAAGGTAGACCTTTCAGTACTCGACATTTCAAAAAAAATTTATTGAAATCTGTTCACAACTTCAAATTTTAGGGGGGTGTTTCCATCAAAAATGGGTCACACTGTATATATATATATATATATATATATATATACATATATAGTAGTTAAAAATCTGCAAAAAAAATTAAAAATATGTTCTTTTTTGTAAAATTCGACAAAATTTTGGGTAGTGCCACTCGCCTACTCAGAGGATAACTTTGGCAATTGCTGACTACAATTAACAATTAACTCGACATTTGAATAAGGTAGAACGGAACAGTTTGGTGTTTAGTTTCAAGAGCCACCAAAAGACAAAGACAAGAATGTTCAAATTAATTCTCCTGTACATCGCGTACTGTTTTCTGATTAGTTGCTAATTAGGATCTTTCATTCACCAGCCAATCAGAAAACACTAGTAGAATCTAACAAACTCTCGTTCGTAGACAGCTTTGTAAACCGTGCATGCGAGAATCTTGCTTGGCAACAGTGTTCAGTTCACGTGTTCTGAATCACTACAATGGCCGTGATATTATTTTTTTCAAAAGAACATTCAATTGCAGATGTTTCCCTTTTCAATACTGTTTGTGTCGTTTGTTTCTTACAAGTGACTGTGATTATTATGATAAGTACCTCAAAGCAGAGTATGGAGTCAACTGGTTCTGACTTTATTACCAGGTTAGTTGTTTTCTTCACTTTGAAATTGAATATCTATCTCAGGAAGCATGCAATGTATACATTTACCACATAATCAGTTCAACATTCTACCTCATTCAAATGTCGAGTCAAATGTTTATTGCATTCGGCAACTGCCGAGGTTTTCCTCTGAGCAAGTCACCTGAAATTAGGCGGGAGGCTACCCAAGAACAAAACATCTTTAAATTTTTCTTTCAGATTTTTAACCACTATAATTCATTTGTTGAAAATATAAACAGGATGTTCATAAAATCAGATGTGGAATCATCTTCGACTGAAAGATAAACTTTAGTCACTATCTTTCATCGTCAAGATAACCTCTTGTGGGGTATTCATGTTGAAAAATGAAGCATTCTCAATTGAATATTGATAGAAATATTTTTCTGTGAATTGAAAAATCCACGATTAAAATGAAGTTATTTTTTGTGAATGTCTAACAGAAAACAACTACTTCCCTGGCTAAAGCAACGCTGGATATTGAACTACATCTGATAGATATTCTGAAAAGGCCCTAACTCAAAAGAAAAAATCTGAAATCGAAAATTTGCATTTTCATTCAGATAGTTATTTGATTTTCTATTCCAGTCTTAATTAAGAACTCATAAAGATGAATGAGGCAAAGAAGAATGTTTTCCAAAAGAGAGTACTCACCAGAAATCATTCGTAACAGTGACGCAGGAGAGACATCGCATTCACTAGGTCTTCAATACATTTTAATCGTGGATTTTTCAATTCACAGAGAAATCTTTCTATCAATATTCAATTGAGAATGTTTCCCTTTTCAACACTATAATTCGTTATGAAATGGCATTATACACTAGTCATTCACGGGTGTGAAGAGGTTAGATTACACCTGTATAGTTATCGATTGCTTTCTAAAAATCTAATGAAGATAATACTCGTAGATGATTAATGTTTATTGATATCGGTAACAATACCCCATATTATATCATGTCACTACTATGCTGTGTCCCCCACGAAAACTGGCTGGAAAAATTCAAATGTAAAAGAAAAATTATATTCAACTTCTGAAACATGGATGTCCTGGAAATGGAACACAATCATCAGAACATGTCGAATGAAATCAGTTATGTGAATCCATAATCAAGTAGTGGATCAACTCTCAACCACCCGGTATTTTTTGCAGTTCAGTGTTACGAGAACAGTATTTCAAGGCTCATTAACTCCTAAAAAAATTCCATCTGCGTTTAAAATCATTTGTTACGCATACTTTTCTGACGGCGTCTTCTCGCTGGGGTTGGAAATTCTTCACAAATTCCTTCCCTTTATTCAATATTGAATGGGTCTGATCTGACAAAAGGACGCGGTGATTAGGGTGATTTCTTATCCAAATACACAAAAAGGTGGAATCCACTCTGCAGTATTCTGAAGAATAGCTAGTTTTGTTCCCGAAGATATTACAGGATTCGGCCGTGGAAACGGATGGGTTTTTCTGTTTCCCCCCAATTTATCTGAGTGGTTCGGGGAGATCTTTTATTATTAATAACAAATTTGGAGATGGGTCAATTCGAGTTTGAGAATTACGATGACATTATGATTGATGTCTGAGAGAATTCAGGACTCGTAAAAAGTATTCACGGGGCGGTAGTCAGACAGGGTGACAAATTGTAATTGAATGAGAAAAATATTCAATGAGTAGTGATGGTTCTTACTAGAGAAAACTCAAAGAACTATTGGAGAATAATAGCCATTATTAGCCAAATTGTATCTTTGATTTCCGTAAAATAACAACAGGTGTTCTTCAATTGAAATTACTGGTTTCTGAAATATATTAATATATATATATGCATTATCAGATGGCCACTATTTACAGGTCACAGGTGATTTTGTAATATTTATGGAGCGCCTTTCAAAGGCTTCAGATATATTAAGGGAACCATCTTGTGCCCAATGCTGTTCAATATTCACCTGAATGATATATTCTCAATCCCAACAACTGGAAAAATATTCACATATGCCGATGATTCAGCCATTTTTTACGAGGACTCCGTCTGGACTTCGATGAAAAATAAAGTTGAAATGGATTTTGGAAATATCAAGAACTCGTTCTCCCAACAACTCCTGACAATAAATTCCGCCAGAACATGCTACCTACCAATTTATCACTATCTTTTACTTCCCTCAATTTGTCCGATCTTTTCACTATCACGCCTGTGAAACATATTGAATATCTTGGGATCATTATAGATAACCAACTCAAATGGGAATGACATATAAACTGTGTAATAAAAAAGCTCCAATTTCTAATGAATCGTTTCAAAGTCCTAAGAGGTATGTAAGACAACAGAACATCTAAACTTTATATTTAGCTCTCATTCAAACACATATAACTTACGGGGTACTGACATGGGGATCAGCTGGAAAGACCACAGTGAATAAACTCCTAGTAACACAAAAAAGAATCCTCAAAATAATTTTCAAAATAAAAAGAATTCTACCGACAGATGCTTTCTACCTTGAAACAAATATATTTGATTCAGTACAACTCTTCTTCAAGCATACTATAATAAAATCTTCTAAATTAAAACACAAATATCCGAGAAAAGAACATGAATACAATACTCGAACCAAACAAAACAATTTTAAAATTCCTTTCATGATTCAAATTATTCAAAATAGCCTATCAAATCAAATGAAAAGTTCAAATCAAAACGAATTCAAAAAACGATTAAATGGCTACATCACCTGTTTTTATATACACTCCATGATATAGAAACTTTTTTAAAATAATGTCTCTATATTATATTGCAAATGTACTTTTTTCTTACGTTACAATGGACATTATTTAAATAACATGTATAAACAACAGTACATAGTCCAGAAATGATATTGAAAAATAAATTTGTACATACCAACAATAAAATAAAGTTGAAATTTTCACTATAATAAAGAATTACATTACAAGAGTGCTATTTCATTCACATACATAAATGAAATAGTGCGATAAGATCACAGATTGAAAAATTCATCGATATTAAAAGAATTATGATCCAATAAAAACCTTTTAAGGGTGCATTTGAAATCTTGAATTCTATCAGTAGCTTTCAGTTTGTTATATAGTTTCAGTCCCAAGTAAGAAGGTGAATTGGCCGTTATATTATATTTGTAAGGCTTTTGTGGAAATCATCATTATTTCTCGTATTTACTTTATGGTAAGAGGAATTGCGAATATATGTCGACTCATTCATGTGTATGAATACACCATTTCGCAGGAGGTTCGCTAATTAATGCCCCGAATATCCGTATGATCTTTTTATGTGCAGTAAATACTCTTGGAGCTAATTTGGAGCTTCCCCAAAGGCATACGCCATATCTGATTCGTGATTCGATATGTGCATAATAATAGTTCAATAATTGGAAAATTCCTTTTTTTGCAAGAGAATTAGTTTTATATAAATTTACAAATGCTTTCCAATTTTAATTCCCAAAAATTTACATTCTTTGATTTGAAAATGTGTGTTCTCATTAACATTGATTTCTATGTTGGAACAGATTTTTTGTCGGTGCTGAATCCTCAGAGATAAGGTTTTATGTGAATTGAAATGAAGTGAGTTAGCGCTACACCGGGAAACCAAATTATTAGGCACAATGTTGCATCTTTTTTCAGAAAATTGCTGTCTTTGTCTGAAGTTCAAAGTGATGTGTCATCAGCATACATAATGCTAGTAGTATTGGCAACCGCGGCATTAATATCTTTGCAGATAATATAAAATGGTCCCATCACTGATATTGGGTACTCAACGGTCAAAGTTCGAGTATCAGAATTAAATTCATTATGATGTTATCATATCGGATACACCAAAACAATGACTCTGTTCCTAGTGAAGGCTCTATCAGTCAGGGCTTTTCCCCAACTCCATACAGAATAAAATTTTATTAAATAGGGTCGTATGATCGACCAATCAATGCCCTCTGAGCTAAAGGAATATCCCAACAGGGCACTCACGGTCCTCGATACACTCTAAAAATTTTGAGTTGAAGGCTGGGGCAGCAGTCTTGGGGACATCTTTGATCTAAAACCATGTTAAATGTGGGAGATAATGTTATGCCTCTTAATGCAATGTAGTAATCGATCTAGGTATGCATATTCGATTATTTTTCAAAAACTAGAAGGAACAGTGATGGGCCTATAGTTTTCTAAGACATAGGGATCCGATTTTTTGTAGACTGGTAAATTTTTCCGATCTTCAATTTGTTAGGAAATGCTTCTGATTCAAAAGACAAATTGACTAAGTGAATCAAGGCATAAATGATATATTGTAGACTGTTTCTAATCAAAGAACATTGGGACTTCATCAGGTCGAGAGGAGCTTCCATTCTTATGTTTGTTTGTTAGAAGAGATAACAGTTCATTCTCTGAAAAAGTCTTCAGAAATACAGTGTTATAAACATTAGTCAAATGGGTATTATTATAAGCTGGTGGCTGTCTTCAATGCCTTCAATAAAAAAAAAGTCATTGAAAGGGCAGGATATTTTTTTTGGGATCACTCAAAACCCCTCACATTCATGTAGTAAGAAATTTTTTCATAGTTCAAAGGAAATCTTTTTTTTCCTTGCGTGGCCGTTTTTGAGGGATTATCGATACCACTATTTTATTCATAGACTGGCATTTTGTATCAAAATATAAGTTTAAATGTTGTTCTTCAGCCTTTTTGTATATTGCGTCCTTTCTGATGCCTCTTTTCAAACCGTATATATTTTCAGATTTTTGCTGGATAATTTCTTTTATCACAAACCCAGTTTTTTGTTAGGATTATAAATGTGACATATCATTATCGGAAAAAAATTAAGAAAGAAATAAGGGGTAGAAACCCCGAAGGCTTCGTTCATGAGGATTTGTCAAGAAACCACAATTTTTTTTTTTGATAATATCGATTTTGTAGATGAGTTCCGTTGAAACATAGAAAATTTAGTATTATCATTCAGAATATCAGATTCTAATACATTTATAGTATCATTGTTCAGGTATCTAACATTCAAGAAAAATGTCACGAGAATATATCACATACTTTTCATGGGTCGACCTTTTTGTAGGGTTCTCGGCCTTTTAAATTGGTCGGACAATATTGGGAAAAAAAAACCTGTCATGCTAGAAATCTCAAAACCGTCAATATTTTCGAAGTGAAGATATAGATAAAGTATCTTTATTTTCTATCTAGAAACCGAAAAAGTGATAAAAAATATAGTAACCATTTAAAAAACAAAATTTGGGGATCCGCCAGAAAAATTGAACACCCTTGTGACCGACAATTTTTTATTCTGTTGAGCTCGAGCGATAAGGTAATATTATAGAAATATAGATTCTTATCTGTATAGAGTATCCCATTAAAAAAATATCGTTGAAATATGCACGCTACTGTATTTCTGATATCATTTCATCAAAATTTAGTGAAAATCACACAACGTTTACATTCAACTTTTGTTTCTATAGGCAATAATAACGATGATGAGGGGTTGTTAATTCATAGTGAATGACCCGGTACTTCTTCATTGCGTAGCATACAGAGTGGCCACTTTTTTAATGGGATTGTATTGGTAACTTTTAAACCATAAGAGTTAGAAGGTCGGTCAAATGGAGAAAAAGTTGCATTCATAGAAGCATTGTCAAGCAGTTCAAACAAATCGAGATTATCAGGGCCGGTTATTGAGATATCATAAGAAAAGTAAATTCTGTCATTTTGATTTTTCTTTTTTTCCCACTTTATTTCGAATATTATCAAAAAATGTCACCAGAGTTTTTTATTCGACAGTAAATTATCCTCAATTTGACATAATCAGATTCCGTATCCAACGTTTCGTACGCTCTGGGCCACCTTCAACCTCATTTTTTTCAATACGGATCTGCATATTTTATGACACTTTTCGAAATAACTTTTAACGCTGAATTCAACGATATATCATACAATGTCATTCAAAGTTGATTTTCAGGTGATTTTGACCCTTATCCAAATTTCTTTGGGTCGGATCTGTATTACATTTAGGTACCTTTAGTTTAATTAACAACATGCAATACATTCCGATAAGAAAATCAATTCACTCATCTTCAACTGAATGGAACGTAACAGAATCAAAGCAAGAAACAAGTAATAATTATTTACAAATTTCAAGAGGTGAAAAACCTAATTCATAATAATTAAACGAAATTATCATTTAATGAAAGAAAAATCAAATGATTATTCGAAAGTAAATGATGAACATTAATGAAGTAAGTGTTGGAAATGTCCACCATTTTGTAAAATGCACTTTGCGGTTCTGGAACCCATACTTCTTATACATTTGATTATTTCGTCTCCTTGAATACCTTCCAATACATTCTCAATCATCTCGCGAAGAATCTCTTTTGTCGGGTTCGTAGTATCATACATTTTTGAGATATGCCCACAAATAAAAATCCGGCGGATTCAAATCCGGAGATCTGGAAGGCCATGCTACTGGACCTCTTGTTCCAATCTATGAATCGGGAAAAGTTCGATTCAGATAGTCTGTGACTATTCTTGAGTTGTGTGGACCACATCCGTCTAGTTGGAACCATGGACTATTACGCCGATACCGTATAGAAAAATCATCCAACATTTCTTCTATAATTTCTACATATTTTGCTCCTGTTAGGTTGCCGTCAATGGAATAGCGTCCCAGTAATTTATTATTCAACAAACCGCACCATATGTTCAAAGAAAAACGATATTGATGTCTAACTTCATGAATTAAGTGAGGATTTTCTGTGGCATAAAAATGTTTGTTCCTTCGATTGAACATGCCAGAATTTGTGAATGTCGTTTCGTCTCCCAAATGATATTGTGCGCAAAATTGTTGTTATTCCGCACCTTCCGTTGAAACCAATTACAGAATTGCAACCTTCTCTCAGGATCATTGCGATATAGTTTTTACACGGCTTGGTATTTATAGTCATGGTATCCGTGTCTCTTGACTATTTTATTAACAGCACTTTTTGATAAATTGCATTCACTGGCCTATTCCTGGATTCATTCGAATTTGGGCCAGAACATTGATGTCATTGATAGGCTCGTTTCGTCGTACATAAGGACCTCTAGGTTTGATGAATAAATCATGTGCAAGTAACGTTGTAGATAAACGTCGAAACATTTTAATATTTGGTGTTGTTCTTTCAGGATATAATTCACCATACCTTTGTTGTGCTTTGAACGAATTTCTATCTAGTTTTATGTACACTTTGTACATATATCTCTCCTCTCCATTTGTGTATCCTACCACATCGAATAAGTTAAATTGAAATTACTCAGAAAAATATTTAATGACAAATTCTCGTGACACAATAATAAACGAAGTGACAAATAATATGACATTTCTTGTTATGTTCTTTTTTATCCACGGCCTACTACTTGAAAATAATACATTCAATAGACCTAGAGTTGTGTGTATGTAAGAAAAAACAAGTCTATCAACGATATCAATGTTCTGACCAAAATTCAATTGAACCCAGAAAAAAAAAGAGAACTGTGGCCAGTGAATGCAATTCATCAAAAACTGCTGTTAATAAAATAGTCAAGAGACGCGAATACAATAATTTTAAATTTGAATACCAAGCCCTGCAAAAATTATATCGTAATGATCTCAAAATAAAGTTCGATTCTGTAATTTGTTTCAACGGAACAAATGACAAATCCAACAATAATGATTCCTCGCGAGAAGATTGAGAATGTATTGGAAGGTATTCAAGGAGACGAAATAAGCAAATGTATAAGAAGTATGGGTTCCAGAACCGCAAAGTGCATTTTACAAAATGGTGGACATTTCGAACACATACTTCATCAATGTTCATCATTTACTTTCGAATAATCATTTGATTTTTCTTTCATTAAATGATAGTTTCGTTTAATTATTATGAATTAGGTTTTACCTCTTGAAATTTGTAAATAATTATTACTTGTTTCTTGCTTTGATTCTGTTACGTTCCATTCAGTTGAAGATGAGTAAGTTGATTTTCTTATCGAAATGTATTGCATGTTGTTAATTAAACTAAAGGTACCTAAATGTAATACAGATCCGACCCAAAGAAATTTGAATAAGGGTCAAAATAACCTGAAAATCAACTTTAAATGACATTGTGTGATATATCGTTGAATTCAGCGTTAAAAGTTATTTCGAAAAGTGTCATAAAATATGCAGGTCCGTATTGAAAAAAAAGAGGTTGAGGGTGGCCCAGAGCGTACGAAACGGTGGATACAAAATCTGATCATGTCAAATTAAGGATAATTTACTGTCAAATAAAAAACTTCCGTGACATTTTTTGATAATATTCGAAATAAAGTGGGAAAAAAGAAAAATCAAAATGACAGAATTTACTTTTCTTATGATATCTCAATAACCAGCCCTGATAATCTCGATTTGTTTGAACTGTTCGACAATGCTTCTATGAATGCAACTTTCTCTCCATTTGACCGACCTTCTAACTCTTATGGTTTAAAAGTTACCAATACAATCCCATTAAAAAAGTGGCCACTCTGTATAATGTTAAGAAATATCTAGAGAAATAAACCAATAAACCCGCCTTTGTTTCAGTTTTCCGAGCAGAACAATCAGAGCTTGAGCATTTTGACGTTCGTGCCTGTGATCGACGACGACGGCAAATACTTGACTTGTCGAGCGGAGAACCCGTCCATCCCTGATAGCGCCCTGGAGGACAAGTGGAGATTAAACGTCCATTGTAAGTTATATTTGTCTCCTTCGAGGCGGGATTATCCCGCCGGACACCACCAAAAAATATAAAATCGGTAATCTGCAGTGTAGCGAACTTTTCAGCTATATAAAATATAACTAATGACCAATTGATCGAAGAGCTCGAAGTACGAAAATAATTATTAAGATATTCAATAAACCACGTTAATAATACGGACAAAAAAAATTAAATAACTTAATTTAATGAACATTTGACAAATCATCGTTATCAATATGAAGATCCCAATCGGTGAACTAAATTAGTTGCCTAATATAAGTATAACAACACTTGATTTAAAATTGATGCCATGTTGGTGTCTATCTGTCCCCAGGGCCTCTACACTCTGAACTGGCAATTTTACTTGGAGGGTTTAAGTTGAATTTGTACCCGTTATTTATTCACTCAGGCAATTTAACGAAAACTAAGAAACTTTCACTAGCAAGAACGTTAATATCAGTCTCTTAATTTATGATAAACCTCTGTTCCGCCACTCGATTTCCTTCTTGCCTAAAACGATTATCAACATACGGAAAAAACTGATGGGCTGGATGTTGCCGATTGGGATATCTCTGAGCATACAACTCAGCAGCATTCCTTGAATTTTCATGACATTCTCCAAATATTAATAACATATCCACTTTTCCACTTTGAGTATACATTATTTTGAAAAAAAATTAAACTGAAATTTAACGAAAATTAAGAAACTTTTACTGTCTCCTCATAAAGCTTATGTCACCGTCATTACCTGAGTGAGTGTTTTGTTCTCCAAAGAAGACTTGATAAAAGTAACTGCAAAATATTATGCATCATGGCTATCCATGGCCCACTTGACGAAAGTAAATAAATTATTATCCAGTATTGTACTTATATACAGCAAAATACCTAATTTTTTCTATACGTTCATCAATTATGAGCTCACAGATCATAAATAGTGGAATTGCAGGAAAGTCATTTCTATACCAGTTTGAATTCTAACTAACTTACGCCGAAAAATCCATAATGAAGTTTTGGTGCTAATCTATTGCATACTAATAGAATAGATTCTATGAAGCTTACAGTTGTTGTAATGTTGAAAATGTTGTTTCTTTGAGATAACAGATACTCACGTACTATGAGAATTCGAAAAACGAACATTATTTTGAATAAGGCTATGAATAAGTCTCTTCTGAACTCAAGATTTTTTATTGTAAGCTCTTCAAGAAACGGGATGTCTAACCTTTGGCTCAGTGATATCCTAGGTGTATTGGGGCATTCGGAAAGATTCTCGAACAACATTTAGATTACCAAATATATTTTTTTTCAAACTTCTTGAAGACAGATTTATAATTATTACGGATCTGTGATAGATTCAGATTTTTTTCTGTCACTGTTATAAAAACAATTGGTATGATTGAAAATACTAGGGCCGGTATACCACATGTATACCAAACCTCAGCAAGCTTTTTCAAAAAATAAACGTAATCGATTCTATCAAAAGCCTTGCTATCCGTTTGTTCGAGTTTTCAAATATACAGGGTGTTCCAAATTAAGTCGGCACCATTGCCAACTCCGTTATTATTGATGCTACGATTTTGGCTAAATGGGCAAACTGGTAGCATTTTTAGTGACCTTCTCGATGCCGAAAACAAAACAAAAATTGACAGTCGCGTTGATATAATTTTTTTTTTTTTATTGGTGCCCCTTTTTACTGATTTAAAGCACGCCTCAGCGTGTTTAAATCGAACTTTAAAAAACGCGCGTTTTTTGAAGGTAACCATGACAACATCAACAAATCGAGAAACGTGAAGTCTAAATGACAAATTTTTGATAATTGATCTGACAGGAGTACCTTGTCAAATAAAATATTACTCACAATTCGTTCATTTATATGTGCTCCCCCATCCATTTGATGAACTTTTCATATTTTTTTTATATATATCACTGGATTTTCGCGGTATTAACCGCGATTCTGCCTCACCATTCAAAAAATCGATATTAGAATCATTCATTTTTGAGCTCTGGTGACAACAAATATTGATCTTTGGTAACAAATTGCAAATGAATGTTTTTCTCATTTCCATGACAACGAAAGGTATACTGATGTTACATCACGAATTCAACCTTCTTGCATTATTAGTTCTTATTTCTATTTTTTGTAGTAATAATACCAGTATATATGATTTCAAAGTGCACCAATAAAAAAAAATAACGTAAAGTATTCGTGGATAACTGGTCTTAAAAACACTTGCTCTATTTCGAGCACTCCGGCTGCGCCGTCGTGCTCGAAAAATCGCGCGTGTTTTAAAGCCCTTTTTATCCACTTATACTTTAATATACTAATAGAATGATATTTTTTTCAATGGAACACCCTCCATTTTTTCATCCATTTCGATTCGTAATAACATTCTCAACAACAAAGCTCATATCACTTCTCTTCCTAAAGTGGAAAATGAGCGACTTATGTTGAAATATTTATTTCTTTCACTAGTACGAAGAATTTCTTTGTTTTGGCGAATAAAACCTCATGATTGTCCAAACACCCATTTTTTGTACTTATACGAATGACAATATTTTGTGAACTCGTGAAACCCGTGATCATCATGTCGCACCACTCAATTGACACCACTAAGCTATTTGGTATTAATGTACAAAACGATAATTTCCATCTTAAAGCCATTCCGCTAGCCGCATTTATTTTGTGAATCAAAATATGTCTGCTGTAATGATAACTTTGAAGCCGTTTTTGTACAGAACAGAAAATACTGGAGGGTCATATGAATGTGGTTGGAAAAAATGTGTTTGATTCGATAAAACATAATTATTATGAGCAATCAAGTTGCCTTGAAACTTTGTTGAAATTCTATTTGTCAAATATTCTCAAGTATGTCATGACAATGTCATAAATTATTGTAACTGTCAACTACTGTTCGAATATTTTTCGAAATGCCGTTTTCCCATCAAGAAAAATGTGATATGTTAGAATCCTACTTGGTTTGCCAGAAAAATAGCGTAAGAGCACTCCAACACTACAGCAATTCGTTCCCCGATCGTGAATTACCTAATCGGCGTTTTTTTGCTGTGCTTCATCGTCGATTCAGGAACAATGAAAAAGTTTTTGAGAAGAGGAGAACTAAAAAATGTTTTGTAATATCTGAAGACACAGAAATTGACATTTTATCCTACTTTGAGGTATATCCAATTAATTCCATCAGAGATTTATCTAGAGAAATAGCTGTTCCACTGTCTGGTATTCAACAAATTCTGAAGAAACATAAGATTTCTCCTTATAAGTTAAGACCAGTGCAAACACTAGAACCTGGTGATCCTGAGAGACGATTGGGGTTTTGTCGGTGGTTTATGAATAAATGCAGACAAGATCCAAACTTCAATAGAAATATTATATGGAGCGATGAGGCTAATTTTTCAAATCGTGGGATGTATAATAGAAAGAATTTTCATTATTGGAGTAGACATAATCCATTTCTAGTCCATCCCCACAATCCGCAAAGACGATTTAGTATTAATGTTTGGTGTGGTCTATTTAGAGGCAGAATTATCGGTCCATTTTTCTACCATGGTTCTTTGAACGGACCCCGTTACATCAATTCATTAACAAGAATGTTGGAAGAGTTTTTCGATGATCTTGATCTGGAGGCTCGTCAGATGATCTATTTTCAGCAGGATGGAGCACCACCACATAATGTCAGTGGCGTAGAACGACTGCTGCGAGGCTATTTTGGAAACAGATGGATTGCTACAAATGGTCCTGTTAAGTGGCCCCCTCGTTCACCAGACATGACACCTCTAGATTCTTATTTTTGGGGATTTCTGAAAAATGAGGAGTACAGAATAAAACATAATGTAACGAACCTAGGCCGGACCTGTCGCCTCCCGCGTCGCCATCGACAGCGATGAGATCATCCCCGGAGATATTCGAGAACCATCCAGTCCCTCTTCCGCGTAATGCAACGGTCAATATTGGAAACAATTGGAACATGCCGTCGCCAACTGGAAGAATTCGAAACATCGAGAATGCTGTATCGGAGATAAATAGACAGCCCTCAAGAGGGAGTGAACAGTCTGAACGAGCCCATACCATCGAGCTATACAGTGGCGTAATATAAATTAGTTGTAGATTTAACTGGAAGATAGTCAGAAAATTATTAAAACCAAGTTAAGTTTATTTACGTTACAATTGGTGTCGGAAGCGAGATTTTGAAAATAAACAAGTGATCGTGGAGTGGATAGTCAGAAAAATAAATTGATAGACCTTTTTGTACGCCAAAAATAGACAGTGGCCCGGTTTTCGCGAAGTGGACAATTGTGCGTGGGAATATAAACTGCTACACTGTTCGCGTGAAACAGACAATAGACTGGTGGCCCGTGGAAAAGAATTCGCGAAGTGAATTTTAACAAACTGATAAACTTTTCGTGTAAAACAGACTGATACCTCGTCAAAGACAAAATGTGTTCAAGAAAAGTGCGCCTTGCGGATTTGAAGGTAGCGGAATTGAAACAGGAATTGGAGGAAAGGGAACTGGAAACAACAGGTAAAAAAGCAAGTACTCCAGGAAAGACTTGCAGAAGGACTTATACAAGAAGGTGAGGACCCCGAAACATTTGTATTCGAAGTTCCCGGAGGCGATTTAAGTTTGGTAATGAATAAACTCGAAGAAACTACCAAATCCGTGAAAGAAGAACTGCAACAAAATGCTAGAAATCTGGAAGAGAAGCTTCAAGAAAATTCTATAAATCTGGAAGAGAAGCTTCAAGAAAATTCAAGAAGCCTGGAAGAGAAGCTTCAAGAAAATTCTATAAATCTGAAGAGAAGCTTCAAGAAAATTCAAGAAGCCTGGAAGATAAGCTCCTAGAAACACAGAAGGCCTAAAAAAGAACTCTGTGGTGTGGCGAATCGTCTAGACAAAAGAATAGGAACCGTCGAGGCAGAGATGGACAAGATGAAGGAAACGATCAGTAAGCTGGAAAAACGAATTGATAGTGCGCCCTCCACAGAGATGGTTAACAAAAATGCAACGTTGGACTTGAGTTTGAACTTGGATAAAGTTCAAGAGGGTATACAAGATGTCAAGGTCATTTCTGAAATAGGGAAGCTTTCCATGAAGCCGCCTCAATTCGACGGAAAACTCCATGGGAAAATTACCGCCGGCAGTTTGAAGCAGCGGCCAAAGCAAACGGATGGAATGCAGGGAAAGAGCTGTAGCACTGACACTTGCATTACGTGGAGAAGCGACAAATATTCTACAAACTCTCACCGCCCAAGAACAGGAGGACTATGATCAGCTGATTAAACATCTAGAATTACGATATGGCCACGCTCATTTGGAACACGTATACCACTCCCAACTGAAAAATCGCTGCCAGAAATCGGGCGAATCCTTACAAGAATTCGAAGCTGACATTGCACGCTTGGTTCGTCTCGCATATCCAGCCACACCGGAAAATGTAATGGAGCGATTAGCGGTTCAAGCATTCCTGGATGGACTCCGTGACCAAGAAACCAGACAAGCGTTGATATTAGCTCGTCCAACACATCTCGTAGACGCACTGGCACGCGCTTTGAATTCGAAGCAGCAAAACAATGCTGAAAAAGCCAAAGTAAAGTTCAAACGATTGAGGAAGACCACAGGAGCCTGCTAACTTGGAAGCTGCCATAAGAAAAGTGATGAAGGAAGTGTTGCCTGAGAAAAGACAGATAAGATGCCGGAATTAGAGCAAAATTGGACATGTGCGTAGCAAATGTCCAACATTCATCGACCCAATGCAGGAAAACTAAAAAGGTCGACGAGAAGGGCAATCGTCGGCATGTGTCCGGCAAGCCCCGGTTAACAACGCATATGTCGCTATCCTTCAACGACAGAACAAAGGTGTCTTCGTAGACGGTCTCATCAATAACGAGCCTTGCACCATGCTGCTAGATACAGGTGCGACTAGGACAATTCTCGGGCCTTCCTTTAACAGAACACCGGAACGGATTGAACCGACAACTTGGAAGCTACGCACAGCAACAGGGGAGCCAGCTACTGTAAATGGCGAGCTACCGATTGAAATAATTTTGGGCAGCACTAAAGTGAAACATCAGGCACTTGTAGCGGACATCGAAGACGATGCAATCATCGGAATGGACATCATGAATTCCAGAGGGTTTGAATTGGATTTCAAAGACGGCGTCCTACGTGTCAACGGAGAAGAGCTGGTGCTTCATGGGAGAAGTGAGGGGTTGATCCGTGTGTTGTTGGCTGAAGATGTAAGCGTACCTGAGAGGGCTGAAACCATTCTGGAGGCTCGCCTGGACGGGAGTACGAGCAGTGGAAACGTGGTGATGTTCGAGCCCAAACTTCACGATGAGAAAATTGGACGAGGGATTGCACTAGGGAAGACCTTGTTGCGTGCTGACAAATTTGTGCCCGTAAGGGTCATGAATGTCAATTATTTTCCAGTGACCTTGAAGAAAGGAACAATATTGGGGCACTGCTCGTCAGTTTCCTCAGTGATCCGGAGCGTACGAGGTACGATTAGCCAACCCAACAACTTGCCCATAGAACTAGAAAAATTAGTTGCCATCTCTTCCAAAGACATAAAACCAGCTCAACAGCCCAAACTAAGAGATTTAGTTAAGAAGTACCAAGACATCTTCGATATCGGACAAGGAAAAGGAGGTCGAACTAATGTGGTCCAGCACAAGATTGATACTGGGGTGCCTCGACCGATCCGGCAATCAGCAAGAAGACTTCCTCTGCCAAGAAGGAAGAGGCTGACAAAATAGTCAGCGATATGGGAAAAGAAAGGAGTTATCGAACCATCTGACAGTCCCTGGTCCTCTCCAGTCGTACTGGTGAAAATAAAAAGGATGGATCGACACGCGTTTGTGTAGACTATCGCCAACTTAATAATGTCACGAAGAAGGACAGTTACCCTCTCCCGAGAATAGATGACACCCTAGACACGTTGGCTGGTTCTACGATTTTCTCGACCCTTGATCTGAAGAGTGGATACTGGCAAGTAGAACTCGCTCAGGAAGATCGAGAAAAGACTGCTTTTACCATCGGCTCAGGATTGTGGCAGTTCACCGTTATGCCATTCGGGCTCTGTAATGCTCCCGCCACATTCGAAAGATTGATGGAAACAGTACTGAAGGGACTCTCATGGAACACGTGTCTAGTGTATCTCGACGACATAATTGTGGTCGGCAGATCGTTCGAGGACCACGTGAAAAACTTGGAGGAAGTATTCCTGCGACTGAGGAACCCGGATCGAAGCTGAGCCCTAAGAAATGCCATCTGTTCCAAAAAGAAGTACGATACCTCGGCCACGTTGTCTCTGGGGAAGGAGTAGCAGTGGATGACCAGAAGATCAAAGCTGTTAAGGATTGGCCCATCCCAAAAGACATTCACCAACTTCGAAGTTTCCTTGGTTTATGCACGTACTATCGCCGATATGTGCTGGGATTCGCCAACATCGCTAAACCACTGACCAGGCTCACGGAGGGCCAAACAAAGTTCCAGTGGTCCGAAGAATGTCAAGACTCATTCAGGAAGCTGAAAGGAGCTTTGATCAACGCACCTATACTGAGCTATCCCCTACCCAAAGGGAAATTCATTTTGGATACGGACGCCAGCAACGTGGGACTTGAGCTGTCCATCTCAGATCCAGGAGGGACAGGAGAAGGTCATTGGTTATTTCCAGCAAGACGCTTAGCAAACCAGAGCGCAATTACTGTGTCACCAGGCGAGACTGTTAGCTGTTGTAAAGGAGTGGAACACTTCTACAAGTACGTGTATGGAAGAAGATTCCTGCTGAGAACTGACCATGCAGCTCTAGATGGCTCTTACAGTTCAAAAATCCTGAGGGTCAAGTAGCACGTTGGATCGAGAGACTCAAGAATTCGATTTCGAGATCGAACATCGAGCCGGAACTAGCCATAAGAATGCAGATGCCTTGTCGCGAAGACCATGTCCGGATGATTGCTCACATTGCCGACGAGCAGAAGAGAAAGAAGCAACACTTGTAGAACCGCGGCAATGGATGACAACTGGAATGACAGCAAGATCCAGAAAGACCAAGAGAGAGACCCCGACCTTGGCTTAGTCGTCAGCTGGAAGAAGGGCAATCGAAGACCATCATGGCAGGAAGTCGCAGGTTACTCGCCGGCTGTTAAGTCCCATTGGCACAATGGAACTCTCTTATCCTGACAATGGGATCCTGAAACGTGTGTTGGAGGCCGATATTGGTGGGGAAGACAGACGCCAAATAATTGTTCCCAGGAACAGAAGAGAGGAAGTGCTGCGGGAAATCCATGATGGAGTCGCCGGGGGACATCTGGGAGTGACGAAGACCCTGCAGAAAGTGAGGCAACGGTTTTACTGGGCCAATTGTCAAGCTGACGTCCAGGACTGGTGCAGAAAGTGCGCTGTATGCGCTGCTAGCAATGGACCTCGAATACGACCCAAGGCCCCGATGCGTCAGTACAACGTAGGCAGCCCGTTCGAGAGAATCGCCATTGACATCGCCGGCCCGTTTCCCGTATCCGACCACGAGAATAAATACATCCTTGTGGCAATGGACTACTTCAGTGAGTGGGCGGAAGCCTATGCCCTGCCCAACCAGGAAGCCATCACCGTCGCCGACGTCTTGGTGAAAGAGTGGATATGTCGATTCGGTATTCCAATGGAGCTGCACTCGGATCAAGGCAGAAATTTCGAATCCAACCTTTTCCAAGAAATATGTCTACCGCTGAACATCCGCAAGACAAGAACCACGGCCCTACATCCGCAGTCCGATGGAATGGTGGAACGGATGAACAGGACGATCAACCGCCACTTGTCCAAGGTTGTCTCTGACCATCAAAGAGACTGGGACCAGTATCTTCATTTGTTCCTGATGGCCTATCGATCCGCAGTACACGAGTCAACCGGTCAAACTCCTGCTAGTATTATAATGGGCCGAGAACTGCGACTGCCTTGTGACCTGAAGTTTGGGATACCGCCAGGACAAGACACTGCGGGAGAGGACTACGTCAGCAAACTTCGGCAGAGAATGGACGACATCCACGAACGAGTCCGGTTGAACATCCAGAGTGCCAGCGATAAAATGAAGAAGACCTATGACATCAAGGCCGACGCTGGAGGGTTTAAGGTTGATGACCTGGTTTGGCTGTACAACCCCAAACGTGTGGACTATACCAAAGTTGCGGAACTCGTGGGAAGGCCCGTATAAGATCGTGAAAAGGATAAACGACCTTGTGTACCGAATCCATAAGCCACCGAGGGAAACCAAGGGTCGTCCATTTCAACAGGTTGGCCCCTTACGTGGAAACCCCTTCCCCAAGCACCGGAGGAAGTTAAATTTGTTAAAGGCAACTCCGGGAAGGCCCGTATAAGATCGTGAAAAGGATAAACGCCTTGTGTACCGAATATGTCCTTGTATTCAAACGGGCAGAAAGTTCTACATGGGGTTACTAGAGAGGAGTCACGAGACCTTTCGAGGTGCCTGCTGACTACGCACTAGCGCACTGTGTGGCAGAAGATCTTCGAATGTCCAGGGCATCGCCGTAGTGTTCTCCAAGAAATTTGGTCAACTCCAAACACTGCGGGAGCAGAATCCAGAAGTTGGTGGGGTGCTACAGTTGAAGAAAGGCCAGAGAAACATCTACTACCTAGTCACCAAGAGGCATTCCCAAGATAAACCGTCTTATGAAGATGTCTGGAAGAGTCTCACCAAACTAAGAGATACTATGGTGGACCAGAATCTGGTGGATCTAGCAATTCCAAAATTATCCTGTGGTATTGATGGGTTGGACTGGAGAGTCATAAGAAGTATGCTGGAGGCGATATTCAGATCCAGCGGCGTCAAGATTTTGGTTTGCTGTAACCCTCTTCCACGACCGATCATGAAGACCGTGGAGTGTTACTTCCATCGAACTTCACGGTGCAGATATGGGGAGTCATGCAGATATCGTCACACTCCAAGGATGAAATTTCGGGACGAAATGTCTTCAAGAAGGGGGCAATGTAACGAACCTAGGCCGGACCTGTCGCCTCCCGCGTCGCCATCGACAGCGATGAGATCATCCCCGGAGATATTCGAGAACCATCCAGTCCCTCTTCCGCGTAATGCAACGGTCAATATTGGAAACAATTGGAACATGCCGTCGCCAACTGGAAGAATTCGAAACATCGAGAATGCTGTATCGGAGATAAATAGACAGCCCTCAAGAGGGAGTGAACAGTCTGAACGAGCCCATACCATCGAGCTATACAGTGGCGTAATATAAATTAAGTTGTAGATTTAAGTGTGAAATAAATTATTAAAACCAAGTTAAGTTTATTTACGTTACAATAATGTAGATGAAATAAAAAATTATATTGAAACTATAATTAATAGAATTGATGGCCGAACTGTGTTGAATGCCACACGTAGTGTCAATAGAAGGGCCCAAGTATGTGTTTAACAAGAAGGCGGTGTTTTTGAACATTTACTCGATATTTTATAGCGCTTTATCAAACCCGTTTGTTATAAATGTTTCCTATTAATACAACTGTCTCATTTTCACCTTTACGAAAAAAAGTCAATTGAGCTTTGTTGTTGAGAATGTTATTACGAATCGAAATGCATGAAAAAATATAGGGTGTGTCATTGAAAAAAATATCATTTTATGAAATATTATGACAACGCGAGTGTCAATTTTGTTTTGTTTTCGGCATCGAGAAGGCCACTAAAAATGCTACACCAGTTTGCTCATTTAACCGAAATCCTAGCATCAATAATAACGGAGTTGGCAATGGTGCCGACTTAATTTGGAACACCCTGTTGGTGTACATAAATAAATTAATCTTCAATGAAGCCGGGTTGTTCAACAATAAGGGTATTGATTACACCAAGATATAAATAATCGAAAATTATGGATTCGAACAATGTTGCCACTATACTTATACTTTGGATATACGCCGATACTTTTCAACAGGGGTCGAACAATTGTAAACTCTCCTATACAATTTTCCACGTATAATGAACCTGTAGCATTTTAGGCAACTTGGAATTTTCGAACTTCAAACTCCCGGTTTGATTGTAGAGACCATAGTTTCGTGTGGAAGATCCCCTTTCAGTGTCTATTCAAGCTCTATATGATTTCGAATCGCTGGCATTCCAACCGGCTATTAAGCGACAATATGGTCCTGCAAAGACCATTGTCAGCCGATTCATAGCGGGCTAGAAAACCCCTATTGTATCTTTGGACCGATGGAATTGAAGTGACATTATAACTTATTCAAGTTAACGATGTCATTACCGAATTGTGTCTTCCAGAGGGTGAGACACTAATTGCCATAATCAAGTTTAATAGGTATCGTTGGTGTCACCGCAGACTCAAATTACCCCATAAAAGAATGCATCCAGTACTTTATTTATATTTGTAATTGAATCTTTTTGATAGGCTGGTAGATATTGAGGGCGACAGAGTGTATTTTCTGAGGGCACTCGGATGCTTTGCCAGAGAGTAATTAATTAATTCTGTTTTTCTTTTATGTGACCTTCTGGGGAAGTTGAGTTATTCCAATTTCAAGTTCTTTTGAATGGATTTTGTTTCCCTTCTTGTCAAAAGATATTGAGCTCGTAGATGTCATTCATTTCTTGAAGCGACGAAACTGAATATCATCTGACGTAATTCAAAATATATTTCTACAAAAAAAATCGTGTGCGTCAGGAACCAAGTTCCCTACGCTTCTTCTTCAACTCCGACTGTAATTCGATATGGATATTTAGATTGTTTATATTTGTATATTTTCGTCACGTAAGGAAAAAGTGTTATGCTCCCTCCATGGTTCCAAACGATCCAATAAATCAATTAATATCCCATTTATAAATACACGAAAGATGATTTGTGAAAAACACTCAACCATTTGAGTTTGATTGTTTTGTTTTTCTAGTCATAATAACTTGGTGATATCAGTTGTATCTCTGGAAATACTTTTATTTTCAAAGACCTGCTGTGAATTTATTCATTAAATATGTAATATAGTTATATTCTCAATACAGTGCAGTGCATAGGTATGGAATAAATTCATTTTTGGCGTTATTATGTATTTGTTTGAAGAAACCTGCAACAGATCGATTTCTATCGTCAATTTGACAATTTACAGTATAAAAATATTACCCCTTTCTTGCACCCCTCTGAATTATGAGGCACCCCCTCAAAAATTTCAAGTGATGAGAGGGGTCGTGTGGACCCTTGTTCGGAAGGGATTTTCATTTTCTGTTCAGCAATATGAAGTTTTTCAAATTTGGTGCAATCATAACTGTGAAAATTTATTTTGAAAATGTTAAATTTTGATACTTCACGTAGAGTGAAGGAAATAATCTCACATAATGTTTAGGAAGTATTTTTCAATTTATTTCACAATTAAATCAAATGAATGGTGGTCATTTTGCCACTATTCACTTCTTGACAATAAGCACGTCTTGGAATTCTCGTACAACATTTTGTAGGACCTCAGGGGTTATGTTGTTGATTTTTTCCGTTATCGTAACTTTTAAATCTGCAATACTGTGTGGTTTATTGAAATACACTTTCAATTTCAAATAACCCCATAAGGAGTAATCGAGAGGAGTCAAATCGGGGAATCTATACGGCCATTCCTATGGTATAATTGGGTGGGGAGGAGTGAATGACTGTTACCTCACAAACCTTCACGTTATCCAAAAATGGATACAGAAAATCATACTAAATAAAGGCAGAACTTATTCTAGTGATAGTGTGTACAAGGAAGCTGCTGTTCTGAATATTCGCGAACTGTTCTGCCTGAGTATAATGAACGCTATTAAAAAAGGAAATATCCATTTGTAGCCAGTCATTCACCCCCATAATACTAGGAACCGATATAAACTCCTAAAAGGACCTCGTTGTGAAAAAACTATAGGGCAAAGAAATGCTGAATACATAGCTCCACGAATTTATCAGATATAACCAGAAGAAATAAAAACAACCATCAATCCAGGAATATTCAAAAACAAAGTGAAATAATGGGTAATGGAAAGCGAAGGATCCTTCCTCCAAGATAACATTAACTAATTCTATAAATCTTTCTTCTATAGACTTATTCTGAATATCTTTCAAATTTATATATACATGTACTTGAACACCATGCAGTACTTCATTATTCATACATGAACGATCACTCCACGTATACTTATGTTTTGTGCTTGTATGAACTAAAAGATTATACTCACCCGATAACGAAACTGTCGTTACTGTGACACCAACTGTGATATTCACCCGATTGTGAATTTTTGTACTAGATAATGCCAATGCTAGTACCATGTAATATTTGTATTAGTCTGTGACACCCGTACCCAACTATGATATCCACCCAATTTATTTCATATATTATAATTTTATCTTCATTTTAGCTTTGTTAGTAATAAAAACAATTGAAATCTACTATCCCTTATATAATATTTTAATTTTAGATCACCTGGCTATATCACGCACCAGCGATACTTATGTTATTGCTTCTGTGATGCTCTTGTTTATTTATATTTCTAAATGTACCTAAACTTTATCTTTATGTACATTCGATAAATAAACTTTATTATTATCATTATTCGATCGTTCCACGTCTTCCAATCCACCTATTGGGAAAAACTTCGTTCAAAATATCTAAAAATACGTTTTTGATGCGTGGAGCTCCGTCTTGTTGGCAACAAATTGATCTATCTATTGCATATGGATCATTAACATCAGGAAAAAGTCTTTTCAATGTAGGCTGTGAAAAATTCATCAAAAAATCCAAATAAACCTCACCATTAACTGTTCCTTCAAAAAAATAAGGGCAAATAATGTTGTTGTTAATGATACCAGCCCAAACGTTCACTTCTTTAGGATATTGTGTGTGAGCCTCACACATCCAATGAGAATTTCATCTGCTCCAATATTTACAGTTTTGTCTATTAACCGTTCCATTCAAATGAAAAGTAGCTTCATCAGAATAAACAACTTTGTTTATGAACTGCAAATCTGCTTTCATTCTGTGTATCATCAGTTCACAGATTTTTTTTTTATTCATACACCATCCAACAACCGAAGCCAATTACAAGATGGGAAAAATCAACAGTACAAAAAATACATTTGATATAGTATGAATTGATCTCTAGAATAAAAATCAAAATAATCCACACCAATAATTGGAGAGATATGCAAATCAGTACATACACTGAAAAAAACTTCTAGTGATTGAAGAAAAATGTTTATATAGGTGATTTGCCTACTACCAGTCGGTATAACAGTAAGAAATTATACAGCAATGCTCTTTTTATATCATCAACTGTACAATGGAGAATATCAGAGGAATCTTGAGAAGACATATAATCTGAACAAATTCTATACATGGGTGAGAATCGAAGAAAGTTATAATGAGGTGTGTGAAGATAAAAGAAAAATGTGTCTTTCACTGGCAATCGAGGAACATGTATATCAATGAAAGATAGTAAATGAGGACAATCAAGTTTGTTATTGAGTAATTCGTATAGAAAAACTACACCACTAAAAGTACGGCAAGAAACCAATAAGGAGATTTCAAATCTGCTTGATAGTGTTAATTGAGGTGATCCTCTATCTGGATAAATACCATCGGTGTTATACCAAAGGTGTTTGATGAATTTTTGCTGGATATTTTCAATGTTATTTGCAGGAATATCATATCCAGGATTCCAGACAACCGATGCATACTCCAGTTTGGACCTAACGAAAGCATTGAAAATTAACTCATTTTGTACCATTAATTTTGAATTTATTTTGATGAAACCCAGTGTTTCATAAGCTTTAGCGACCGTTTCAGTTATATGATCAACGAAGGTTAGCTCAGCATCGAAGATCACACCCAAGTCCTTGAACTGATAACATCTGGTGAATTATTATCGATATGGTAGATATACGAAGATCACACCCATGTCCTTGAACTGATAACATCTATCTGGTGAATTATTATCGATATGGTAGATATACTCAATTATATGTTTTGCGTCGTGAAGGACATATATTCACACTTTTTTATGTTAAGGGACAATAAGTTAGAATTACACCAGATATTAAGTCTCTCAAGATCCTCTTGAAGGAATGTACAATCCTGGAGGTAATTGCTTGTCGTGTATAGTTTACAATCGTCAGCTTATAATAAAACATTGGACTGCGGGGTCAGGCAGATGCCATTTATGATGATGGTAAACAAAAGAGGTCCAAGAATGGATCCATGTGGAACACCAGATGCAGCTGATATTTCAGTGGACTTGAACCCATGGTACTGAACATGCAGTTTTCTGTTCGTCAAATATGACATGAAGAAATCGATCAGTTTTGTAGTGAGTCCAAAGCAGGAGAGTTTACTCAGCAGTAACCCATGGCCGAGTCGATCGAAAGCTTTCGAAAAATCTGTATATATATATATATATATATCTATACATATATATATACATATATATATATATATATACATATATATATATATATATATATATATAACATCTACCTGCCCACCGCTGTCCGAAGTACTAGCTAGAGATTGAGTTAGGCATACTAAATTAGTGATAGTAGATCGTCCGCTCATAAAACCATGCTGATTTTCAATGATTTGTGAGTTGACATGTGCAGATAAAAATTCATGAAGGACCATTTCAAATAACTTACTTGAATCACTTATAATAATAATTGGCCTGTTATTGTTGCCTTCTATCAGGATCATCCTCATTTAACTCCTGACTCAACTGAACTTTATAAGGATGGTATTTTTCTTTATGTAAAGCTCTCAATATCGATGATTTACTTACATCATTGTCGTCGGCAAGTTGTTTACTTGTCATATGCGGATTTTTCTCAATCGCTAAAAGTACATCTAACTTTTTTCCTCACCCAATTTAATATTTCGACTTGGTTTTTGAATAGTTTTTACATGTCCAGTTTCACGAAATTTTGTTTCTATTCTGCTAAATGTAGACTGTGAGACTTGTTGACCAGGGTATTTATTATTAAACATTTCCCAAACTTCCTTTTGAGTTCTTGTTTTATTACCGCATCCAATCATAATTAAAATGTATGTTCTTTCAGTTTCGTATAAATGAGTCATAGTTAAATCAGCAACTTATAAATATCAAAATAACAGTAGTCTACTAGATTGACATTATATTATTTATGTGGGTTTTGTGAATAATATTTTGTATTCTTGAATGACTTTTTCCTGACGTTTAGCAAAACACCTAAGAAAATACCTGATTATTTCTCATGGGGATATTTAAAATCAAAAGTATATTTCAATAGACCAGACAATATTGCAGATTTAAAAGTAAGGATAACGGAAGAAATTAACAACATAACCCCTGAGGTCCTACAAAATGTACGAGAATTTGAAGATCGACTTGCTTATTGTCAAGGAGTGAATGGTGGTCATTTTGAACATTCAATTTTATTGTAAAATGAATTGAGAAATACTTCCTGAACATTATGTGACATTATTTCCTTCACTCTACGTTAAGTATCAAAATTTTACATATTCAAAATGAATTTTATCAGTTATGATTGCACCAAATTCAAAAAACTTAATATTGCTGAACAGAGATTGGCCCTCCTTCTCATTCAAAAATTTTGAGGATATGCTCATAATTCAGAGGGGTTGTAAGTAGGGGGTTATATTTTCATACTGTAAGTTGTCAAATTGACAATAAAAATCGTCCTGTTTCAGGTTTTTCCAAACAAATACATAATAACGCTAAAAATGAATTTATTTCATACCTATGGACCGCACTGTATATTGGCCTATTTTTCAAATCATTCGTATAACCATCGATTAGAAAATGCACTTTCTTCAATATAGTGTAGAGATCAGATAAAAAAAATCATAGGAGCTTATGAAATTCGACTTTCGACAGATTGATCATTGATAAACAAACTCAGTTTATTTTAAGTGACACGTTTTTTCAATGACGCAGCTAGAATTCACCTGAAGATTGCAGTTACAAGCAATCGAAACGTCGTGAAAACGTACGATCATCATCACATTAGGTTACAAAACTAGTATGCATGTCCTGCTATACTGAAAAATTGTCGAAAATGTGATGAAATTTAGAAAAATATCGTCGAAAATACAAAAATTAGTCTAAATCAAGAATGTGTTGAAAAGGTGAAGTTTCTAGGAAATGTTCAAAAAGTAGTCTATTATGTGTCGATAAATTTTTCAAAACATTGTCAAAAATGTGTTTGGAAAACCGAATGTAGTGACAAGTATCTTTTAGAAAAATCGAATTTAAACGGTTTTCTTCACATAAAAGATTCAATATAAATTGAAACAGAAAATGGTAGATCTCAGGTGAGAAACAACTACTTTCCTAGCAAATACCACGCAGAACGTTGAATGATATTCAACTGAAAATCCATGCATACCTCCATATAAATGGACATTGAATGCAAATGTATCTTTTAGTTGCTAGAATGAGTAATAATCGTTTTCTTTTCCGTATTTAAAATAGATTTGCCTGAAATTATCGTTAAATGTCAGAAACATGTTTTCTTCTTGTTCATGCATGTTCCCACTATAATTTAATCAACTTCATTGGTATTTTCAAACCCATATTTCATGTCACTCGTAGTTTCTCCCCCATTCAGTATTGATTCTATTCAAAGCAACTTTCAGGTCACAGCGGAAATTCCAAAAACTTTTAAATACTTCCTGAACTTCGATGAAGTGAAGTATAGAAGAAATCCTCACAACTGAACTTAAAGTACTTCACCTTCACAAAGCCCATCTCTGAATCAATATAATTACGGAAAGTCTCTAATAAAACAGACTTTCGAAGACATGAACTCAAGAATTGAGACAGTGTAGAGAAAAACCCTTTTAATGTACCTACTGTCGACATAAACTTCTGCTCGTCGACGAACTCGCAAATTGTGTTAGCTCCTTCACATTATGGAGTTCGTAAACACTGTCACAAAATAGCTTTCTCTGCTAACAAATTATCAGTATCTCTTTCGGATCCGAGGGAGATAAGGAAAGTCAATAATCAATAGAGGAGAGTTTGATTCCAGGAGAGACTAAACAACTGCAAAATATTTATATTATATGGAAGGAAATATTTTTCGTTATGCATTGAGAGAATCAATTCACAATATACACGTTTCCATGATTTGAGTGTTGAGTGTGTACAATTTCTCATTACATTTGAACCATTTTCTCGATGGAAATCATATATTCTCTATGAGTTATTGACATTTTTCAATGTATAGGAATAGTCGATAGAAGACAATTCATGCCTATATCTCCCCCACTTACAAACCGATTTGAATGAAATTTTGTACTCAGATATGAGACACAATTTCGGATTGACAGACATATGAAAACAAAATGGCGGACTTCCGGTTTCGCCAGAATAGCCACCAACTTCGATCTTGCAAATGGAACACCCTGTATGTTTGATGTTTTTCGGATTTTACGGCTCAAATTACATACGACAGTGTTGTCAAATTATAATTTTACGATTGAAAAAAAATTATTCTTGAATTTTTCATTTTAGCCCAGGAGGCTCTGATCAGGCTAAAATCTGAACTAATTCACATCAGTAACTGTTAGTGATAGTCATTCCATCGATGAGATCAATAACAAAAACTCATTTTTAACGAAAAAAAAATATTTTTTTCAAATGGTACCTACTGAGGGCCATCTTGCAATAAGATAGAGAATTCAATTATCAATTCAACGATACTACTTGTAGTCAATCACTGTAACCTGTAATTCATATGTAAACACCCGCAAATAAACACTATATACATTATGTACCACTTTTTTCTCGTTCAAAACCTAGAGAGCCATCTAACAAAATGAAATCAATCTGAAAAAATTGGTAGGTAACATGACATCTATTCACTATTTCAAACTTTACTTCAGAATGGTAACAATGAATTACCAAAAATAATCGTCTTGACAATATGTGATAATCATAAACCCATTAAGAAAAGATTACTTCAATATTATCAAACTGAATAAATCTAACGACTGAAACGGTGAAACATTCAACGTACAAATTATTACTCACAATACCATTATCCTGTTTTCAATAGAAGAGTTTCACAACCATCGAAGTCATTTTATTTATCAAAGACCAATTAAATGTTCGAAGTTTCGCCCGTTTTCCCCAACATAACATAACAATAAATAGACTAGTTCTATTTATTGTACACTTCATCACATTTATCAGTTCGTGAGCAGGAATTTCCTGAAATGCGCGCTCAACTCTATCTCTCAAGTTCTCCAAAGAAGTTGGTCTCCTCGAGTATACTTTGGATTTCATGTCACCCTATAGATAAAAATCAATAGGGGTTAAATTGGGCGATCTGGCTGGCCATCTGATTGGACCATTTGTTCCAATTCATCTCTGCCCATAGGTACCTACCTATCACTAAGAAATTGCCGAACAATATTAGTATAATGTGGTCCTGCACCATGCTGCTGAAAAACTATATTTTCCCCGATGTTCTCAGGTGAATCGTTGATATTATTTTGAATATAGTTTTCTGAGAATTGTAGATATATTCTGCCCGTCAAAGGCCCGTCGAAAAGAATTGGTCCAAAGATTCTTGTCCGTATGATTCCTACAGACGTTGAATCCAAATCTTTCTTGAAAATTACCTTTTCTCAGCAACCTAGGATTTTCTCGAGCCCAATACCTTGTATTATTCCTATTGAACATACCATTATTCGTAAACCAAGACTCATCTGTAAACAGTATCTTCGAGACAAAACCTTTATTCAAATCATGATGACGCAAAAGCCAATTACAATAAGTTAGTCACCATTCTGGCTCATTTTCATATAGAAATTGTATTCATAGGAGCGATATTTATGTTTTTTCAATACTTTTCTGGCACTTTTCCTGCTGATCCCACAATCAATTTCCAATTGTCGCACTAAGACATATGGAGAAAAATGAACATATGCCAAAACATTAGTTTCCGCTTCCTCACTGACTATGAAGTGGATATCAGCTGGTTCTTTCCTTGGCATCATTTTCAATTTCCTGAAATTGGACCTTGATGGGTGCCGTCCTAACGGATAACGAACAGCATATAGCATACTAGCATTGACAGCGTTCTTCTGACATTCTCCGTATATCAATATCATATCGATTTGTTCGTTTCGAGAGTAACAATTATTATTTTGCATTTCAAAAAACTTTTTACAAACGAAACAAGATGACAAGTAAAATTGGTATTTCACTTCTGACATGACATCAATCACCTACTGTTTTCCATGATTCCACGGCTACCTTTCATTTCATCAAACCTAAACGGATAACTCATTGGAATTTGTAGGCATCGTATAAAATATTCTACAAATTCAATAATCGATCTTTTTCGGTTATGAACGAAAAAAAAGTGGTACATAATGTTTATCTTTGAATTGGTAATTAAATCTATCGAATGGCAATATGGCCCTCGGTAGGTACCATTTCGAAAAAACGATTTTTTCGTTGAAAGTGCGTTCAGAAAATTTCAATTCCTGCTGTAGGATTTGTTATTGATCTTATCGATGAAATGACTATCACTATGAGTTACTGATGTAAATTAGTATAGATTCTAACCTGATCAAGGCCTCCTGGGCTGAAAAAAATTGAGAGTTTTTTTTTCACTTATAATTGCACGAGAGGTTTGTTTTTCATCGAGTAAATTTGGGTTGTTTAATGAGAAACTGTTGCCTAGCAATTAGACGAGAAAAACTGTCAACTATTAAAAACGCGACACCGAGGGTGGAGAGTTTTTAGGTTGACAGGTTTTCGAGTCAAATTGCTGAAGGAAACAGTTTAGAATTTGAACAACACAAATTTACCTGATATCAATACAAACATCGAGTGTTATTCGGCAGGACATCTCAATGAATAAGAAATTTAGGAACATATCAATGCAAACTTTATTTATGAAACATTGAAAATAAATACATTTTTATTTGAATGTACAATTATTAAAAACGTAGGAACAGTGATGGCGCTGCGGGTGCCACAGCTAATCGTTTCTGTAGTAGATGTTGAAGTTTTTTATTTTCACAAACGAATTGATTGAATAATGCTCGAATGATACTCTTTTTCAACTTGTAAGTATGGTTTTATCGATGATGAATTGCTGTGTCCTGTTTTTATTAGAGCTTGTTCTTCAATTCCGCTTTCACTTAATTCGCTAACTGCTGCCACTCGATTTGAGTGATTTGTAATTTTGACACGTTTGACATCTATACCAATACGTTGTTCTGAGCATCAAGTCCATTTGGAAATTTCATTAATTCCAATCGGCGCATTCTTATACCAACCGTTAGAATTTTTCTTCCTCCAAAACGGATTTGGTGTAAGAAATACTCTGTCCAATGTTATTAAAGTGTCTCGTTTTTCCATTAACTTTTTAAATAAACGTATTGGGCAAATATATTCCTTCAATATATTGGGCGTAATCTATTTGCTGTCACATAATTTATTGTTACCGCCTTATCTCGGTTTCGAAAATAGAGGATTATACTCGATACGTTCAGTTTTTTTTCCATTATTCTCAATTTTAGATACGAAATAAATGGTTTTGCAGTAAGCTGCTTCTCCTCCGCGCCAAGCTAATTCAAACGCCAAAATGTGATAAAATTCCTTTTGAAGTCTTTCCGGTTCATTTTCGTCATATGATCTGGCCATTGCAAATACTTCAGATTCATTAAGAGCTGAGCACTAGATTTTTTCTTTTCGAGTTGTGTTCGTAGGATTTCACGTTGAGCACTACATGCAGCTCATGATGAATTAAACTGAACGTCGGTGAAAGGGTTAAATACAATATTGAATTCGTTATAATATTTACTTTGTAGCATTTTAGCGGTAGTGTTCCAAATTGTTTTAACTACCGCTTCTTTGTAGTCTTCTTCGTTGCCTTTTCGCATATTGAATGCCCAATCCAGCAATATTGCATTAAATTTCTCGATGGAAGTATCTGGCTCAAATTTATATCATTTTGCATCGCAGAACGTAGGAAATTATCGCCAGATTGATGATTGCGTCGCACTGTTTCAGTAGGCACACAGGTATTAACAATTTGACTAATTTCGGCGTTCGTAGACTCACCGAATCGACTCATTGTTAGTGCTTAGAAATTCAATAAGTTGTTGCCAAACATGTCAAACTATTCATTATGGCAACCATCACCGCGATAATTGATGAACAAATGAATAAGTGAAAAAACCACTAGTGTATTTGTCGCTGTAAAAGTTGCAGCTAACTTTTGCAGCTGTCAAACTAACAATTGCACTGTGGCATATGCGATTTTACACGCTTTATATCAGCTTCACTTGTATGTTTGTTTGTTTGTTTGTTTGTTTGTAACCGACTCCTTTGGGCGCGATTTTCACCCACTTCCAGACGTCCGAATGATTTGAAATTTGGCAGGTGAACATAATTCCGGTGACAATGCATTAAGAAATTTTTGTGTGAAAAAAAAACAATATGTCGGCTCCAATATGGCGTACGATTTTTGTGATTATGGTCCGATTCGCTTCAAAATTGGAATCCGAGGGTTTTTGTGGTCGGAGATTATGATTCTTTTGTGAAAATTGGAAAATTCAATATGGCGGCTTCAAAATGGCGGCCGTGTTTTGTGATTATGGTCCGATTCACTTCAAGTTTGTTGTCTGAGGGGTTTCGTGGTCGGAGATCATGATTCTTTTGTCAAAATTTAAAAATTCAAGATGGCGGCTCCCAAATGGTGGACGAGTTTTGTGATTATGGTCTGATTCTATTCAAGTTTGTTGTCTGAGGGGTTTCGTGGTCGGAGATCATGATTATTTTGTCAAAATTGGAGGATTCAAGATGGCGGCTCCAAAATGGCGACCGAGTTTTGTGATTATGGTCGATTCTATTCAAAATTGGTATGTGGGGATTTTTGGGGTCGAATAAGATGATTCTTTTGTAGAAATTGAAAAATTCATGATGGCGGCTTCAAAATGGCGGCCGAGTTTTGTGATTATGGTCTGATTCTTTTCAAAATTGGTATGTTGGGGTTTTTGGGCTCAAATGTTATGATTCGTTTGTAAAAATTGGAAAATTCAATATGGCGGCTTCAAAATGGCGGCCGTGTTTTGTGATTATGGTCCGATTCACTTCAAGTTTGTTGTCTGAGGGGTTTCGTGGTCGGAGATCATGATTCTTTTGTGAAAATTGGAAAATTCAAGAGGGCGGCTTTAAAATGGCGGCCGAGTTTTGTGATTATGGTCTGATTTTATTCAAAATTGATATGTGGGGGTTTTTGAGGTCGAATATTATAATTTTCTTGTGAAAATTGGAAAATTCAAGATGGCGGCTTTAAAATGGTGGCCGAGTTTTGTGATTATGGTCTGATTCTATTCAAAATTGGTATGTGGGGATTTTTGGGGTCGAACATTATGATTCTCTTGTGAAAATTGGAGAATTCAAGATGGCGGCTTGAAAATGGCGGTCGAGTTTTGTGATTATGGTCTGATTTCATTCAAAATTGGTATGTGGGGGTTTTTGGGGTCGGAGATTATGATTACCTTATTCGTTAGGATTATTCCATTTTTCTATTTGCAAACATATAATGAAAATAATAGTTTAGAAAAAACTAAAAAAACACGCTTTTATAAATAAACCACACTAAAAAGTAGGAAATAAATAATAGTTTGAAAAAACTAAAAAACACGCTTTTATAGAAAACCAGACTAAAAAAATAGAAAATAAGAAAAAAAAATATTTTATTTCAAAAAAAGCGTGGGGTGCATGGTATCAATAATTATATAGTATATTACACACCGAGGCGATACCATGCACCCCACGCTTTTTCTAAAATAATTTTTTTTTCTTATTTTCTATTTTTTTTATCTGGTTTTCTATAAAAGCGTGTTTTTTAGTTTTTTTAAACTATTATTTATTTTATACATGAGTTGAATTGTCAATTGTAAAATGAAAATTTGGCAACACTCTCGTATGTAATTTGAGCCGTAGAATCCGAAAAAATCAAACATACAGGGTGTTCCATTTGAAAAATCGAAGTTGGTGGCTATTCTGGCGAAACCAGTGGTCGGTCATTTTGTTTCCATATGTCTGTCAATCCGAATTTGCGTCTCATATCAATGTACAAAATTTCATTCAAATCGGTTGATAAGTGAAGGAGATATAGGCAAAACATTAGTCGCATTGTCACCCGGTATAGTTATAGTATTGCTTGATATTACGTGACGATTTCTAGCAGTCGACACCTATCGCAAGCCGAATGAAGGAACTACGTTCCTGACGGGAGTCATCCGACCGCACACAATTTTTTTTCTGGACCATTGTATAGAATGAAAAACAATTTCGCCAAGACTTCCAGTAGTTGCAATATGACCTTCTGATATTTTTTCGATGACGAGACATGATATTTATGTATCTTCATTTCAACAGATATGCCCATTGTCACATTGAGAATGGGAACATCACTAAACGCTGAAGATATTAAAGAAGGTGACGATGTCTACTTTGAATGTTCAGTTCGATCCAATCCAAAGGCGCACAAATTATCCTGGTTCCATAATGTAAGTATTATTTTTTCATATTTCCGAATCAGAGTACAACCTACATGTAGCTCATATATTTTTCATCACTCTCCAATTGTCCCATCAAATGTTGCGCGAACATGCATAGTTGCATTCGCAAAGCAACTCTATGCATTTATATGCACCAAGTCTGGTTATTCCAGAAATGTTTTCGTGGAAAAGTAACTGCTCAACAAAAAACATAGTATGCTGCGAATTTTGATGTCAAAGTTCATTAAGTTTGAGTTAGCTTCTGCACTTTGTAAAGTAATGTATGTCTCGTATGCACATAATTTGGAATTCACTGTCGGAATTATTTAATATTGTGCTGAACTTCATCCAACCCTTCAGGTTGCACCGTCAACAATTGGGGATCAGATGGAAGATTCCTCTGTGCATATAATATAGAGAAATAGTTCGACAATTCCTTGAATTTATCCTTGTTGGATCACATTGATGAAGAAATAGTATGAGAAGCAATATTTCTTCGAATAAACTATTTAATTATTCTGCTCAAAATGTATTAGCTAAGACAAAATAATAATACTACTAACGTTGTCAATCTATATCAACCCTTCATGATAATGAAAACAGTACTTGTGATATGATAGCATCTATGAAGAATTAACAATAATATGAAAGCAATCGATAGATAGTTGAGAAATTCAAAAATATTAGGCAATACGAGTATATAACAAAACTTTCGATTATACAAAAACATACTAGGCTTTGAGAAATGAAAAAGTCAGAGAAATGAAGTGGTGAATCTAATAAGAGTAAATGAATTTAATTTTTCCTCGTGTATGTAATGATCCAAAAATGGGTTTCTGATTTTCCTTATATGCCTTCTTCTCTTCCTGATATGCATTCTTCTCTTTTTTGGGTAACCTTCCACAGTCTGAAAATGAAAATATAATCAGGAAAATCTATACAAGTGTAGAAAGGGCAAACTAATTAGTTCACCCCGATAAGTTATTGCGTTCACCAAATTATATTTCCTATAGAGAAATGATTCAATTGGTTAATAACTTGTCGATTTCTGAATTTGCCTATCAAAAATTGTTTTTAAAAAAATTCAAAAGATACTTCTTTATATAGTTTTTGCTCGACGTTTCGGGGACTATATGTGCCCCCGTTCTCAAAATCTTCTAAATCTCCTTTAATTGTTTTAATAATTTGGATGTCTTCCCGCAGAGTCTTTTTCGCTTTTTCAACTGACGGATAGATTTTCCTGATAAGATTTTAATTTTCAGACTGTGGAAGGTTACCCAAAAAACTTGTCAAGAAACCTTGTTCCTCCACAAAAAACCACATTCATTCAATGCCTTCTTCATTTTATTCACAAATTCTTTCCAGCTATTTTTTTCTCAATTATTGTATCTATGACTGATCTCTTCTCTCTATATTCTTCCTAATCCTTCCTCCATTTTGTTTCTGTGCATTTCTCCATGTTTTTTATTTTCAACTATCGTTTTCAACATTATGTGTGCTTCTATTATTGTATTCCACCCTCTCTGATCTGCTGATTCCTCTTTATCGTTTTCTGTTAGTATTTCAATTTTTTTTCTCTGAAATATTTTTGCTATTACTAGGTCTTCTCTTTTCTTTCCCTCTTGTTTTTCAACTAGCGTTTGGGTGATAATCTTCCCTCCATTCAATTCATGTGTTTTTGTTTGCCACTCTTCCATTCATTTTTCCCATTATGTTATTCAACATGCGCTGTTTTCACCTTCTTTCAAATCTTCGGTAAATATTCCTCTTCCTTCTTTTCCTGTACCTTCTTTTGGTCTATACGGCACTATTAATATATACTCCCATCATATCATTTTATTTGTACGGATAAAAGGCTTTCTATAATAACTGTTTCTTCATAAAAAAAAATTCTTCTATTAATGCTCAGCCCTTTCTTCCTCTTTTACCTCTGACCAGTGTATTCAGTAGACATTTTCCAGTGCCGTTTTTTTTTTCGTTTCTGTCATCTTGACATATTTTATATTTAGTTTCTGCAACTCATGTTCTTTTCCATTCCAATTTGGTTTTGTTTTATTTTGTTTGTATACTTGAATTTTTGTCTTCCACTTCCTTCTTCATCTTCTTCATTCCTTGGCAATCTAGGCTGCATCAGTTTCCTCTTTTTCATAAGTTTTTTTGAGTTAGTTTTCGATTCACCTCCTCTTTGTCTATTATAAATTTCTGGGAACCTATTAAGTGAATTTGGACCCACTTCTAGTTGTTCGATTAACGTAAAATTTGGTAAGTGTCCATAATTCCGGAGACATTGCATTATAGAAATTTTTGCTATGGTGGACGAGTTTTGTGATTATGGTTCGATTATATTCAAAATTGGTATGTGGGGGTTTTCAGGGATAGAGATCAGGAATTTTTTGTCAAAGTTCATAAATTCAAGATGGCGGCTCCAATATGGAGTTTTGTGGTTATAGCCCAAATCCAATGATAATTGGTATGTTTCTGGGGTCGAAGGTCATATTTTTTTTGGCAAAATCCACAGATGCAAAATGGCGACGAGTTTTGTGATCATTGCCCGATTCCATTCAAAATTGGTGTGTGAGGTTTTTGGGGTCGAACATCATGATGTTTTTGTTAAAATTCATGAATTGAAGATGGCGTTTCCAAGATGGCGACGTGTTTTATTATTATAGACCGATTCCATTCAAAATTGCTCTGTGGGTTTTTTTGGGGTGGGATATTATCAATTTTAGTAAGAATTCAATAAGATGACGGATTTCATGAATTGAATCAAAATTATTCAAAAAAAAATTCAGACAAGCTTTTATGCACATGCAACAAAAATTAAAAAATCATTCATTTTTAATTGTTTGACCTAGGTTATTCGGTGGGTAGCAGATTCAAAAGCTTGCGCGACAAGATTTTGAATCTGCTACTCACAGAATAAACTAGGTCAAACAACTAAATAAATTATTTGTGCTCCTCCCAATCTGCTTCTTGTTTCATTCTCTTTTTTATTGACAGTTCGAAATGTATGAAAAAATATCGTGTCAAGGCTTTTATTATTCTCTGAGAAAAAATGATGTATCTTTCACTACGTGCTTTGTTTCATAAGTTTTTGAAGTAATATATATATATATATATATATATATATAATTTGACGCCAAAGGATAAAAGTGCTCTAGGCAACCCGAGTCATATCTGTGTGTGAAAAAAAGTATGATAGTACATCAAATCACAGCCTTTCCAAATAACGAGCTTGCCCCGATTCACATATTTGTTCTGCTCGGGTGTAAATATGGTTGTTTTTTCTTCAGGGAGCGGAAATAGTTCAAAATGTCACAGCAGGGATCATTATGAGTGACCAAAGTCTTGTTCTGCAGAATATTGTTCGACAAACTGCAGGAGAATACACTTGCATGGCGACGAATATTGAAGGTAAAGGAACCAGCAATCCTGTCAAACTCGTCATCAAATGTGAGTATTTTTTTCAGTTTCACAGAATGAACAATAAACCCAATTGGGAACGTGTATTGCCTTTTTCACCTTCTTTCACTAGTGAAAACTTACTGCCAGCAGTCGTAAATTCCCAGTTGATTCCGAAATTGCTATCGCAGAACCTGGTGGAACACGTGCAAAAGTGAATTTCATATTGTCATTGCAGAACACAAACAGCATTAATATTTCTGTGTTAACCATAAACTCAATTGTCAAAAGTTCTAGAAATATTCAATTATCCCTAATATATCTATATAATTTGACTTGGATTAGAAATAAATATAACCAAACCTTAGGTTTGATTGAGATCGAAAATGCAACACATCTGAAAATACAATAGTCCACTCATATATTGAACTAGAGAACACAAAGGTACTCTCTTGGATTCCAATTTGTACATTAATTTAGTTCGAGAGTAGGTATGGAAAACAGACCTGTCTCTTTTGTCAACAACATTAAAAGGGCCCTGTTAACTAAACGCAGCAGTAAAGTCTACTTATAACATTCCGCTTGCTTTAGCTTCGAAGACCTGTCTTACTATCCTTTTCTCTGGCATACCACCATACCATATCTATACCACCACAGTTGTTTTTTTTTTAAATTATTATGAGTCTTCTTCTAATGTTGTGCCTTTAATCTTATCCATTTTATTATCGACACTAGATCTTTCCAGAGAATCACAGAAAATATTCCTACTTGCCGGAGTCTAATGACTTCTTCATCGGACCATTTCGAGGCTGGTACTTTCACTCACTATACTTTCCAGTCAGTATCAAACTCATAGACTCATAAACTCCCGTCACATCTGTTACTCTTCATTCATTAACTTCAGATCTCCCCTATGCATTTTTTTGCACTAATTAGAAATGAAACAACAGAATTTGTACCGCGGGCTTCTCGATGTTTCAACTCTTTATGACATCATCAGCTTCAGCGGAGTTTTTTTACGTATAGAAATGTTATTTTTGGAATGACCTTATTTCGCATTATTTTTTTTTAATCCCAAATCCTACACGGGTGTCATGCAAAATGCGATTCAGGGGCAAAGATATAGTTTAGAAATTCTAGCCTTTCACACGGAAATGAATGTTCTATCGAATGATGCAGACGGCATGAAAATTGGAGTACGAAAAATATTTTCCCCCCAAGTGGAAAAAGTTATTTTTCCGGGTGTTCTTTGAAAACGATTTTGGTAGATTTTTTTAAAGATTTTCCTGTGTTTTAAGATTTTCCTGTTTTTTTCCTAATTCGAGAACGGTGAAAAATAAAACAGTTCTGCGAACGCCAATCGATTCAGAATGGCCAAATTAGTCTAAATACAGGATTTCGGATTGATCTGGAAAAAAAAGTTGCAAGTCGAAATTTTTAAAGAAGGTTTGCACCAAAACGTAGGAAATTTTGTGAAGATTCCGAAAATATGGCACATGTGATAGTTAATCTTGACAGATTGGCCGTGAAATGCGAAAAACCGAGAGAAATCCGAAAAATCCCTAGAGGGTGCAAGCGTCGACTTTGAACTGTGACAAAAAAAAGACATAAAGTCATTCCGAAAATGACTTAATCCTTTGTTAAAATTCCGCTGAATCCAAATAAGTTACTTTCACTTCGATCGTAGCAAAGCTAAGCGAGTTTTTTCTCCGCGGGCGTCCCGACCTTTTGACCATTTATGTCATCATAGCTCTCTTAGCTTTGCTTTGATCAACGAAATTACACATTTTTGGGATTCAGCACACTTTTTTACGTATAAAAAGATATTTTCAGAAAAACCACAACAGCTCTGTTCAATAAAATATTCTGTGGCTTTCAGGTTCCTAACTCAACTTATAGGATAACAGAAGAAGGGATATTCATATGATGGTTTTTTGAATTCAAATTGTATCGTAGATTAATCAAAAATGTGATTTGGAGACTGCTAATCACAGAACTTTCCGTATCTGATCAGAGATATGGTCGTGAATGAATCTCTACAATGATTTGAGGGGTCGTTCATTTTGGGCTATTTAAACAGAACAAAAATATATTTTCGGGGAATCATAAAGAGATTTAATATGAGTTTTGCTACAAATCTCATTTCTGTAGCTGATGCAAACCAGAAAAATAAATGAAATGGTGTGTGAGCACGAAAATATTGAGCCAGACAGAGATATTTCTGATAAAGTTGATGAATCTTTCATTGATGTTGGAGGAATCATTTGCAAAACCGTCAACAATACAGACTATTCTCAGAAGTACAGAATATGATATTGGTGTCCTAACCATGAAGATATGAAAATGTCAATGAATCCAAACCAACAGTTTTTCTTGCCAAGAAATTCCATACCATCAGTCATGAAAAACTATTGAGGAAACTTGATTGGTACGGAGTGAGAGGACACTCAGTTATCTGACGAAAAGTTATCTAACTGACAGGAAAAATCGTTTCGAGATCAGCTCTCCACTGATGATGTCCCTCAAGGTACAATACTTGGTCCTATATTTTGTTTATGTATATCAATGACCAATTTCTACAAATTGATGAAACTAGTATCCTATACAGATGAAACAGCTATAGTACTTGGAGGAAACACATGGAGGAGTTCAAACACCAATCTGAATTCTTATTATCATTCTATTTTGCGTGGGGTGACAATACACTGCCACCTATAAGGTCTATTGTGAACCCTTCCGCAGGCCAGCCGTTTAGGATGTCTCGACGACTAAAGCAGTTCCTCCAGTCCTATGGCTTTAAAAAAATTCAGGATATGGATGGCTTCAGGTTAGGTATATCTACCTCTTCTATTTGATGTTCTCCGAGGTATCGTGTCCTTGAATTTTGCAGGGTACTGCATTCTGAGAGGATGAGGATAGAGGTTTCGTCCTCTTTCTCGCAAAGTCTGCATTCTTTTTCCTCTACTAATCCGAGTTTCCTGAGGTGCCCTCTCAACCGCCAGTGCCCTGTTAGAACTCCCGTTAGAATTCTGAGCTTGTTTTTACTCTTACTCAAATCTGCAGGGTGATTCGACTAGCTGCATAGATCATATATTTCTGAAGTCAAAGCATAACATACAAAACAACTGCTCATCTTCAACATATAGTAGTAGTATCAACAACCATTAAACTATAATCGCGGGTATCACAATAGAATATGAAAAAAATCCTACATTAAACAGCAAATATAAATTTTTCATTAATTATAATAACCTAAAAAAGGACATAATATCCAACAACTGGAACCCATTCTACTCTTCGACAGACTCGGAATTTCTATCTAATCATCTAACAAGCAATATACAGCATCTTATTCAACAAAACACAAGTCAAAATCAAAAACCAAGAAAACCCACGCAATAACTGGATCACAAAAGCTGTTATGAACTCAACAAAAACAAAACAGGAATTATACATACAGTAGCTAGATACAACCAACCTCATTGAAAAATAGTATATACCAAATACAGAAATCATCTAAATGAGATAATACAAGGAGAAAAATCAAAATATATTCAAAACGGAATAGAGAATAACTCGAAAAATACGAAAAGTCTGTGAAACATAGTCAAACAAATGAGTGGCCAAAACAAAGGAATAAAAACTGAAACTAGTGAAATCATAAGCAAACCATTAATGACAGCTAACTATTTCAATGAACACTATTCATCAGTAGGTAAAAACTATGCAGAGAAGAAGCTTTATCACTCGAACCAGAACTTCAGTCGACTGAGAAATCATTTTACTTGTCTCCTGTTGATATTAAGGATTTGAAAACGGGCAAATCCCCTGGTGACGACACAATTAAAACAGAAACAATAAAAACTATCACAAATGAAATGGCGCCCCTACTCACACATTTAATTAACGCTATATTCATAACAGGACTTTGTCCTGTGAATTTTAAAAAGGCAATAGTAACTCGATTATACAAAAAAGGTGATAGGAAAGATGTGGTCAATTACCGACCAATTTCTCTCATCAACACATTTGCAAAAATATTTGAAAAATCATCAAAAAGTAGAATAAATGATTTCTTCGTTATATCGAACCAACAATTTGGTGGTGTCTTCCTAGATCTTGCCAAGGCCTTCGATACTGTGGATAACCCTCAGATATTCGCGGCCCTCAAGAGGAATAGCACTTGACCTCTTTAAAAGTTACCTCAAAGGCCGCAAACAATCGGTGAAAATTGGGGAAAGTATAAGCCATGGAAATATATTAACAAATGGAGTCCCACAAAGAACTACTCTTGGGCCAACGCTTTTTTAAATCTATATCAATAACCTTCTTACCCAGAAATATTCGGGAAAAATGTACAACTTCGCCGACGATACAGTCATTCTTTACACTTCTGATTCTTGGAAAAACCTGAAAAGAGAAATTGAACAAGATTTGGAAACTATCTTCAACTGGTTTAGCCACAAACTACTAATAGTGAATTATGAGAAAACTCATTACGTCCCTTTTGCTAGCTATGAAAATCACTTACCAGATTTTAAAACTCTTGAACTAAAAGTAAATCAACTCGATGTCAAAATAAATGCAACTAATAAGATAAAATACCTTGGTATAACTATTGACTCTCAACTCAGGTGGAATTACCACACTGAGCAGGTAACTAAAACATTGAGAATTCTCCTGTATAAATTCAAATGTATGGTTGAGATATCAACCCACAAACAATTACAAATCTTATATCATGCTCTGGTCGAATCACGCTTGCAATATTGTATTCTGAGCTGGGGTGCATGTTCATTTGCGAACATGCTAGATGTTGTTCAGAAGAGAATCTTGGAAATAATTTGTAGAAAGCCTCTTTTTTATCCATCCGATTATTAATCTATACTTACAAAAACAGGCACCTACTGAAGAATCCAGAACACCACTACAACACCAGATAAAACACAGGTTGTTATGTTACCGTTAAAACTATTGATAAAACAATTGCGAAAAAATGTTATACATACCTTTTTTCGGTAATCTTCAACTCACTCCACGAAACTGATGAAAATATCTTCTGAATATAAATAGTCTCAAAATGTTCAAGAAATACATTGAATCGTACATACAACAATTAGATCGAAAAGATATTCACAAAATAATTGAATCTGTTCCCCTCGGTTGAAGTTTCCCTCATTCAAACCTTTTCTTATTTATCTCTTTTTCTCTCAAACTCTTTACATTTTGCTTTCCTACATTTTCATAACGTAACATACTTACATATTATATTTTGCACATTATTATATTATTATCACAGTTTCTGTTTTCGTCGGTTCCATTTGTTGTTAAAAAGTTTTGATATTGTCTTGTGTGTGTGTGATTTTTTTTCTTTATTAATGTTCCTGCATTTTTTCCTCTTTCGCTCTATCTCTCTCCCTCTATGTCTCACACACACTAAATTCTTCAATCTGAAATCTGATGCAAAATTTGTAACGAAATGTCTAACAGACAGACAAGAAAGCGAGTTAATGAAAACCTGGTAATCTTTTTTCCCTAAAACGGGATCCTATTCATTAGACTAGGAGGAATCGGCGCATGAGTACCGAAAACTATTCCACCTCAATTTTTTCATGCGATCCTCTTCAAATTGCCCTACTGATGATACAAATGCATGTTGCCATGGGGCAATCCCGTGCCATATTGTTTAAACCGAAATTGTTTAAACAATTGCAAGGAATTGTTATTTTTCAACCGTTATATTCTTTATTAAAATACAAATAAAAAAGGTCCTATGACTTTTCACGATAAAGTTAATATTTCCAGAGATATGAATTTTTAAAGCTTCAAAAAACCTTGGGTTTTCCCAAAAATTAAAAAAAAAATCGAAATAATATTTTTTTTTTATTCTTTATACAATAGTTAATAACATTCTGGATAGAGATTTAAAAAAATTTCATTGATTATACCTGTTTTTCAATTATCAATTTCGCGCGCTCACAAGTATGCATCGCTTACCTTTAAGTATCGCCGTCTCTCTCTGACTCATGCGCTGCATCGGCCTCTCTGTTTCCTGAATCATTATTTATCATTTATCTTAAAAACTATAAACTTTTTTAAGATTGTTAAAGAGAGCAATGTTATTAACAATTAAATTGTCTACAATTTGTTTTTGACAAATTTTTTCCTGGAATCAATTTTACAAACTATATTTAAGCATGAATCGGAACAAGTAATTAAAATATTACCTGCTTTACACGCATTTACGGGTTGTGATACGACTAGTAAAATTGGCACAAAAAAAAAAAGCTTTAGAACTGATACAAATAAAAGAAAATCGTGATGTCTTAGTCCCTCTTGGCAATGGCTTAGAATTAAGTACTAAGGAGTTGAAAGGCTTAGAAACATTGTATTTAAATATTTTGGGTAAAGCGGATGAAGCTAGACAAATTATTTTTTCTCTTTGCTTTGGAACTAATATTAATTTATCGAAAATTCCGTGCACATCAGATACCTTGCATTTGCATGCACTTAGAGCTTCTACTCAAACATACATTTGGAAAAAAGCGTTGAATCCCCAATATAAAACATTAGATTTTACGAATTTCAGATACAAACTGGAGAATAGTACTTTGCTACCTTTATTTATGAACAAAAGCCCATTTCCAAATGATCTTAAAAAACCGTGCAATTGTAAGAAAGCCTGTAAAACCAAAGCTTGTTACTGTAAAAAAAAAAATTAGTTGCATACTTCTATGTGGCTGTGAGTCAGAAGACTGTAAGAATATAATATATAAAAATGATATTGATAATAAATAAATACCTTTTTTTAAAATCTTGTTTTATTATTTCATACTTCTACATCTATAACCTTCGTTTGAAGAAGTTATTCAATGTAATTATTTTCTGTTTTAATGACAAAAAAATAATATAAACTGTTAAAAAAGTAATTTTAATTACATGTTCCGATTCACGCTTAAATAACGTTTGTAAAATTGATTCCAGAAAAAAATTTGTCAAAAACAAATTGTAGACAATTTAATTGTTATTAACATTGCTCTCCTCAACAATCTTAAAACAGTTAATAGTTTTTAAGATAAATGATAAATAATGATTCAGGAAACAGAGAGGCCGATGCAGCGCATGAGTCAGAGAGAGACGGCGATACTTAAAGGTAAGCGATGCATACTTGTGAGTGCGCTAAATTGATAATTAAAAAACAGGTATAATCAATGATTTTTTTTAAATCTCTATTAAGAATGTTATCAACTATTGTATAAAGAATAAAAAAAAAATTTTTTCGTTTTTTTTTTTTTTATATATTTTTCATGGGTCAAAAGTACCCAAATATGAGATTTTTGGAACCTCTAAAAATTCATATCTCTAAAAATATTAACTTTATCGTGAAAAGTCATAGGACCTTTATTATTTGTATTTCAATAAAAAATATAAAAAAAAATTGTCCGGTTGAAAAATAACAATTCCTTGCAATTGTTTAAACAATTTCGGTTTAAACAATATAGCACGGGGTTGCCCCATGGCAACATGCATTTGTATCATCAGTAGGGCAATTTGAAGAGAATCGCATAAAAAAATTGAGGTGGAATAGTTTTCGGTACTCATGCGCCGATTCCTCCTAGTCTATATATCGATTCCAATCAATAATCACATCAAACCAGGATTCCACAGAAGACTGCACAGTTGCCAATGGTGACAAAGTATAAAGGCTCCCGCGTATCGATTTTTTTTTATCGGTTTATTTTATATGCAATCACTTCATCAGTTATAAGCATGCACCATCGGTTCTGAAATTATACGACAAAGTATGCAACGTTCTCTATACGTAGCGAATGAGAGATAACTGAAAAGTGAAGCACTTCGTTGAATATTGATATATCTATTTGGTAGTATTCATATCGGCAAGGAAAAATCCGCTACGGCACTCTTTGCATACTGAAAATGCCGTGGGCATACTAGGATATCGACGTTGTAGATATATTCCCCCAGGATTTGTGGATACGTGTTCGATTATGTGGAGAGTTTTATGTCGAATGATATTTCTGGGTTTTTTAAAGGCATATATTGATTCGGAGTACAATGAGGAATCGCATCATTGGAAATCTATATTTCAAAATACTTTTACTGCTTTTTAATTCGACAGAGAATAGTTTACCTCAATTTTGTTATTGCCAATAAGCATAACTGATAGAAGTAGTCGTAATAAAACTGGAGGACCGATTAAAAATGAATCTATCATTATTGATGCAAAATTTACGTGAAACATTCTTATCTACTTGTTTTATTCCCAACCAATATACTTCGCATTTTACATACAACATTCACGGATGAACGTCAAAATACACTCTGTGCTATGCTAAAGGAGGAAACAGGAGAGAGAATAACAACTGGATCTAGAGTTGTATCAAAAAGTTGTTCGACCTGAAGATGAAACATTGAAGTTTCGAAACGTCGACAATTATTCTCTCTCGACCGAATTTTCGCCAATTCAACATTTGAAATAATATCTACTGGGATATTGGAAATAATGTGAAAGTGGAAATATTGCGTCCAAAATACATATAATGAAAAAGGGAATTTTGTGGCATAGTGGAGAAATTATTAAATCAAAGAAAAAAAGCATCCTCAAGTGGGAGTCGAACCCACTTCCTTATGATTTCTAGCCATACGCTCCACCATCTGAGCCATTCGAGGACATAGGAATCGACACACACTCGTGAATCCTTTCCTTCCATAATTTAATATTCATGTTAGAAAATGAATCGAAAATGAAACGTACTTATCACTGGCCGTCGTGATCCATTACCTGTCACTCAAATTCATCGTCATTCGAAGATTTCAGTAGCAGATCCAAGCAGATGATCTCTAACCACTGATAAGATTTAGCCAAATATATAAGGTGAGAGTGGGAATATTGCGTCCAAAATACATATAATAAAAGGGGGAATTTTGTGGCATAGTCGACAAATTATTAAATTAAAGAATAAAAGCATCCTCAAGTGGGAGTCGAACCCACTTCCTTATGATTTCTAGCCATACGCTCCACCATCTGAGCCATTCGAGGACATAGGAATCGACACACACTCGTGAATCCTTTCCTTCCATAATTTAATATTCATGTTAGAAAATGAATAGAAAATGAAACGTACTTATCACTGGCCGTCGTGATCCATTACCTGTCACTCAAATTCATCGTCATTCGAAGATTTCAGTAGCAGATCCAAGCAGATGATCTCTAACCACTTATAAGATTCAGCCAAATATATAGGGTGAAAGAGGAAATATTGCGTCCGAAATACATATAATGAAAGAGGGAACGAATTATTAAATTAAAGATCACTGGATCTCGACGGCCAGTGATAAGTACGTTTGATTTTGGATTCATTTCCTAACATGAATATTAAATTATGAAAGGTGGAGCTACACGAGTGTGTTTCGATTCTTATGTCCTCAAATGGCTCAGATGATAGAGCGTATGGCTAGAAATCATAAGGTCGTGGGTTCGACTCCCACTTGAGGATGCTTTTTTCTTTAATTTAATAATTTGTCCACTATGCCACAAAATTCCCTCTTTCATATTTTACCACTCAGTCCTGTCAATGTAATCCATTATCATCATGGGAAATGAAGGAGAGACACACCGAATGGGAAAGGGGCGATTGCCTTCGAATTTGACTGTATTTGCTACAGAATTCCCCTATTATATTTTCATGTACTGTTCTGGGGAGATTAGTCTCGAAATGGGAATGGAAAAACATTAAATCAACAGCAATTTATATCAGTTCCAGGCTTATGTATGACTGACAGTCATGGGTATTCGCAATCAGTACAGTCCGATCTTCCCAATTAAAGGTATCGACGATGAATTATCGTAAACAAACAGAATGTAGCTGATTCGTCAGCTGAGCTACCGTTCAATCTGTACACATACACAAATAATCCTGCCATAAAACACCGATGACTGCCAAATTCGATACTTTTTCATAGAAGGTTCAGTGATAATATGTAGGCCCCAGGTTTTGATCAACATTTGATGAATGTCATAATGTTAATGGAGAATATAATGCTACAGGGAATATATGGTTCCAAAAATGATTTTCCTGAAATATTTCCAGACGAAAATGATACGTTTTTAGAATCAATTCAACATTGAATTTCGAATGGAATTCGATTTGGATTATAACCTTTTTTGTAACGTTTTCCAAATAAAAAGGAATTTTACTCAAGATTCCAAGACAAATTTTGATTTGAAGAATATACCACTTTTATGGAGATCTCGAATAGAATTTGCTTTTTATTTTGAAAACCTATTGGAATTCCATATCATCCAGAGTGTATTCCACATAATCCCTCTTGATATTTCTCAAGGAATATATAGATATGAAGAAGGGTATTTTTTCAATGGAAACATTTTCAATTATTCGTCATATTCCAAGTTTTGCCTGTCAGAAATAATCTTTGAATTGAAAGGTATTTCTCTTTTTTACTAATGTGTTTGTGGATTTTTGGTAGACCATAGGAATGTGGAGGTTTGTTGTGTTCGTTCTGTATTCGAAAGTGAATTTCTGTCCATTATGATAGATAGATAGATAGATAGATATCTTTATTCGTTCTGTTAATTTACATACCTCATAGAAGTGTAGAACATGTCAAATAAATAAATAATCTTAAATATAATTACAATTACAATGATTACGGTAAAATATTTACATGTATGTCGTTTCATACTGCCTGTCATAATAAAATCATTGAAAATGTATAAAATTGAGAAACTTGCACAGATATTAAAAGGGAAAGTAATCAAATCCCAATTACCAGACTTGTCGAATAAACGAAATAATGGGTTTCTAAATAAACATACTCTCATAGGTACTGATATACACTTACACAGACACCTTTGTGTATACACATACATAGTAAGTTGTCTTTATTCGTTCTGTCGAATAATATACCTCATAGAGGTGTAGAACATGTCAAATAAATAATCTTAAATATTACATTAGGGTAAAATGACTTAAGTAAGTATTTATATACATAATGAAATAAAACTCTTAATCTTTAAAAAATTATGAGATTCACCTGCAAATTAATTCCAGTTATCCAGAATAAATTGCAGGATGAATACATTAAGATTGAAACACTCACATATTAAAACAAATAAATTTTTTGTATCATAGACTTTCCATATTATGTTGAAAATACTCTTCAATTTTATAAAAAACATTTTACTCAAAAAACCTTGAGTCTTTTTAATAATTCCATTTTCCATTAACCTAATGTTATTTGGTATCTTATTCCATATTTCACCAAACTGTACTGCACATTTTTTTGGATATACGTATATTTAACTTTATCATTTCGTAAATCACATTTACTTCAGCGTATTGTGCTTATGAGATACTACCCTATCATTAAACAAGTATTTATTATTCAAAACAAAATTAATTGATTCATATATATATAAAGAGATAACTGTCAATATATTATTTTCTCTAAATAGGGTTTGCAACTTTCGTGACGGGCAACTTTAAAATTTTCCTCACACTTTTTTTTCTGAAGAATAAGTACTCTCTGTATGGGGGAAGAGTTTCCCAAAATATTATTCCATAACGGAGTTTGGACTGTACATATGCGTGATACACATTAGAGCAGCATTCACATTAATATTTTCAGAGAGTACATATAAGGCATATGTATATTTTGATAGATCTCGAGTCAACTGATCTATATGAGATTTCCAATCTAGACGATGATCTATTATCACCCCAAAAGACATATTTCTGGATGTTTCAACTACTGCATTGTCGATTACTATGTTTAATGGTTGGTTTTTTCTATCAAAATGCATAATTTGGGTTTTATTTACATTTAACAAAAGATTATTGTCTGAGAACCATCCATTTAACTTTTGTAAATTTTCATTGACCGTTGCAACAGCCGACAATGAGTTATCTTCATTGATGATCAAGGATGTATCATCTGCATACAATATAACAGCTTGCTTAACTATTTCTGGAAGTTCGTTCGTGTATAAAATGTACAAAAAGTGGGCCTAAAATTGAACCCTGTGGTACCCTCTTTTAATTATAGCCATTTCTGGATTTAATGAGGTTTCCGCTTTCATCCTTTTCTACCACAAATTGTTGTCTGTTACATAGATAAGATGCAAGCAGTCTATGCGCCACTCCAATGAATTCCATATTTTTCCATTTTGTCCAGTAATATCTCATATTCCACACTATCGAAGGCTTTCGAGAGATCTAACACACTGCTAAAGTGCACTTGCCATCATTTTGAGCATCAAGAATTTTTCCAAAGCTTTATAAATTGCCAATGCCGTTGTTCGTCCCTTTCTAAAGCCGTTTTGACATTCCGTTATAACTTTATTTTTTCTAAAAAGTTCATCAGTCGTTTATGAATCAGTTTTTCTGGGATTTTGCTCAAATTGGGAAGCAGAGATATAGGTCTATAATTTTTTAACTCATCTTTTTTTCCTTTTTTAAATATGGCTTTTATGTGAGCTACTTTCAATTTTTCCGGAAAGATTCCCGTTTCAAAACAGAGATTCATAATATAAGCCAAAGGAATTGCTATGAAATCTGCTACATTCTTCAGGAGTGAAATAGGAATTTCATCGAAACCCACTGATTTCTTATTTTTTAAGCTATTTATGCATTCAATTATTTCTAAAGGAGTAACTTCATCTAGAAACTTGGATGAAATAGGATTTCATCGAAACCCTAATATTTTTATATGTTATATACTATTGGGACAGTAATTTGGTATTTCACAAGTAGTATTAGATTTAGTTCTTACGTTTGGACATGCATTCAAGAAATAATTATTTGCCTGATCCAAGATACTTTTCTTCGCAGTCAAAGTGATTAAAAATATTTTTTTATTGAGCTCTTCTTTGTTATATTATTTATCAAACCCCAGGTGGCCTTCCTTTATTTTCCGCTGTGTTTATTACTTCTAAGCTATTTAGCACTTTCGCTTCCTTAATAACTTTTTTCAAAATTTTACTATAATATCTATAATACTCCTTGGTTACTAGTCCTCTACTAAGTTTTTCAAATATTATTCGTTTGTTTTTGCATGATACTTTGATTCCAGCCGTTATCCATGTTTTGGAACTATGTTTATTAGAATAATATTTCTTTTTTGGCATGATTCTGTTCATTAGTCCAGAAATAATATTTAGAAACAAGGAATATGCCTCATTTGCATCTGAATTTTTGAGGACTACGTCCCAGTTTTCAGACTCTTCACTATTCTTTTAGTTTGATATGTAACTTTTTAGTGGAAACCATATTTTCCAGGTTTACTATTTGACCATGGTGATCAGACAAGGCTGTAACTAACACTTCACTCTCCACATCCTCGAAGTTTACGAAAAATTATCAATAAGCGTTGCAGTCTTCTTTGTTACCCTTTGTTGCCTCAAATATTGTTTGATGAAAATTATGGGAAAGGAGTAGCTCTAAAATTCGATAGATGTGTTGTTTTTTTAAAGAGATTTATGTTAAAATCTCCACATAGAACAATCTTATGATCACCAAAATTTGTGAGCAACTCCTGAAGAATATTTTCAAACTTTCCATGAAGACATCTATTCTACCCAAATTTGAACGATAAAACATAAAATAACAATTTCATCTGTCTACATTGCACACAAGAGTATTCAATATGACCTTCTATACACTTTTCCTTTAAAACATTTAAATTTTCAAAATTATCTTCTCTTGTATAGATACAAGTGCCTCCATGAATCATATCCTTCCTTGAGAATGAAGACAATAGTTTGTATCCTGTCAGTTTGGTAATTTCTTCTTCATCTGGTTTCATCCAGTGTTCAGAGAAGCATAGTACTCGAGGTTTTATATGCATGGTATCAACATAAAGTTCTATATCTAAAATTTTATTCTTTATACATTGTATGTTCTGATGAAGAATGACTAATTTATTTTCTTGTTTGCTCTTTTGTCACATTTCCATGAATATTTAAATTAGACTCGAAAAAACTGCAACGATCCCGAGTTATCCAATTTTGTGTTATGCTCGACCGTCTTTATTGTTTTCAATACAACAGAAGACTTGAATGAAGAAAGAAAATGATTTTTGATTTCTTCACAGATTTCAAATTTGTTATTGTCTTCATTCTCGTCAAGGAGATATTTTATAGAAGAGTTTCTGTTTGCCGACTTGAAACGTTTCACAGCATTAGTAATATTGTTATGTATTCTATAGTCTGAGTTTGTATCAAGACTGGATATTATAATTAAGTTCGTAGTTCTACCTAAAGATAGTAAATGTTTCATTGCAATATTAAGTGTTTTGGTATTACTGATATTTTGAGTTTTGAACATAATTATAATATAATCATCTTTACCATAATTTACGGTTTTTTGAAAATTATTTATTATCAGGTCGCATATTTCTATACTAGTAGTACTGTGTTCTTGAATGTTATATTCAGATGAACCATTGATAATTATGTTCAAAACATTTGAAAAACCTTCTGAATATTGATCACCCAATATCAAGATATCATTCTTCAATTCATTTTCACAATCCGAGCTTTGAAGGATGACAGAGTTTTGGAACGACTCCATCTTTTCATCATTTGCTTCGTCAGGTATCGATTTAGATAGCTCCACTTTTCCTGCTTCATTTCGGCTAAATTCTTGACTTTCCTTTTTTTGAATGCCACTGTTTTTCATTGTCATAATCTCCTTTGAAATTTCCATGGGTTTTTTTTTCTTCTCAGCTGTTTTACCTATGCCTCTTTTGTCAAACCTGGATTGCTTAACTTTGTTCTTCTTGCCCTTATTCTTATTGGAATTGTAGTGAATGAATCCCCCAACGGTATCCAGTTTGAGACAACCTTTGTCCATCGACAGCTCTTCACCTGAGCTTGTATCTTTCTTTTGGTTCATGTTTAATATTTCACTTTTCAGATCTTTCAATTCCAAGTAATTATTTTCATTTTCCATAGAAAGTGTTTCTATAGAAATTTTCATTTTTCCAATTATATCAGACAAATTGGCTTTTTCTTGCAGTAATTTTTTCGACATGCTTTCTAAATCCACTTCAGCCTTTTTTAGTTTGATCTTATCCTCTTCTAGTTTCGAAATTTTGTTTCAGGTCATCTATGATCAATTTTGTTTGGACCATTGAATACTTTTCAAAAATTTTCGCTACGCCACTGTCTGTGGTTTGGGTTTCCTTTTCGTCAATTGATTTTGGCTTTGCGATGCAGTGTTTTTATTGGCCCTAATAATGGATCTGTTTGTGAGACAGAGTTTTTTGGTGAACATCGGTTTTTTAACATCTATTTGTAGTTCAACGATTTTGTTTTGCATTTTTTTATAGAAACTTCTTGTCGTTCAATCATTTGGTTCTAGTTCGCATTCATTTTAACTGCTTTGTAAGAATATTTCATGATCATCTTTCAATTTCTTTATATATTTGTCCTTATTCAAACCATCCTCACTCAAATCATCAATAGTTTTTTCCAGAAAACTTTATTTCTTCTTGTTCGTCATTCGAACAAGAATCGTCTTTGCAACAGGAAATTTCGTTTCCTTTTAGGAATCGTATTTTATTTTCCATTCTTGCTATACAGCTCTTATGATAAATACCAGAACAATTCGTACATACATAGTGACTTACTATTTTTGTTGTACAACACTTGAAAAACATACTGATGTTGGGAGCTCTGTAATTTTAGGTGTGCACAGTTCAACACTCAATATATATATGTAGAAATTGCGTCCTTTAAGTTGATTGGAGATTTGATTCAGCGGGAATAAGGACAATTAAAATTTTCAAAAATTGCCGACGTTTATTTATCGTCTTCTTCAGGGCTTCAAGATCTGCACAGCATCAGTCCCATATGTATTTTCAATGAAGTAAAAAAATCCTGGATTCTCGACCATTATGTAGAAATTGCGTCCATCATTGGAGATTTGGTTTAGCGGGAACAAGGACAATAAAAGTGGGATTTTTTTACTCCATTGTAAATACGTATGGGACTGATGCTGTGCAGACCTTAAAGCCCTGAAAAAGACAATAAATAAACGTCGAAACGTCGGCAATTTTTTGAAATTTGGACCACTTTTATTATCCTTGTTTCCGCTAAACCAAATCTCCAATTAACTTGAAGGGCGTAATTTCTAAATAATGGTCGAAAATCCGGGATTTTTCACTTCATTGGAAATACGAATGGGACTGATGCTGTGCAGACCTTGAAGCCTAGAAAGAGACAATGAATAAACGTCGAAACGTTTGTAATTTTTTAAAATTTGGACCACTTTTATTGTACTTGTTCACGCTATACCAAATCTCTAAGTAAATTTTTGTGTTTGACTAAATTTCTGTATACTTTTCGTTCTAGTAATTTTGTTGGGTTTCCTATTAATTTTTTCTAAACTTTTTCAATGGTGTGAAGCATTCTGAATTTTGCATTTCGTATGTAGTGTTCCAGAGCAAATGAGTCAATTTGTTTTCAATATGCCTGGCATGTATTTTCACTAACCTAAAGAAATGGTGAGACTTCTTCTGTTCTTCAATCCTTTAATCACTTTTTCATATTTGAATTGGCTTTATATGTGAATTGTTAGGTGAATGCAAAATTGCTGAAAAAAGGTTTGTTGCTTTGGAACAGTTTGAATGTATTTTTATTGATATTCGACTTTTCAATTCAACAAACCTGAATACAAGATTTTCAAGCCATTTTGCAAGTTCAAAATATATTTTTTAGACTATTTCCTAAATAAAATATCAGAAACAAATTACAGTTATTATAAATCGCATTTGAGATTATAGGCTGATCTTTTTTGTTCAACAAAATGGCTCCTAGGCGGGAGCTACTTCCTGGAGCTTTTGATGATAATTCCTAAATTTCTTCTCCTCTCATCTTCTTAACAATGTTTTCGTGATGTTTGTCATGTCAGTTACATGTAAGGTCTTATTGAGTGATTTGTTTGGAAATATGAACAGGATGTTCATAAAATCAGATGTGGAATCATCTGCGACTGAAAGATAAACTGTAGTCACTATCTTCCATCGTTCAAGGTATTCTCTTGTGGGGTATCCATTTCGGAAAGGAAAACATTCTCAATTGAATATTAAATAGTTTTTTTTTCTGTGAATTGAAAAATCCACGATAAAAATTAAGCTAATTTTTGTGAATGTCTAACAGAAATCATTCACTTTCCTGGCTAAAGCCACGCTGGACATTGAACTACATCTGATAGATATTCTGAAAGGATCCTAACTCTAAAGAAAAAATCTGAAACTGAAAATTTCCATTTTTATCAGTTATTTGTTTTTCAATTCCAGTCTTAATTGAAATTTATAGAGATGAATGAGGCAAAGAAGAATGTTTTCCAAAAGAGAGTACCCACCAGAAATCATTTGTAACATTGAAACAAGAGAGGCTAGGTCTTCAATACATTTTTGTCGACGAAAATCTATTTCACGCTCATTGAGCTCGTAGACGCACGGCCCTTATTTTGATTGAATGCTCCTTCTTCACTTTTGGCGAAAGTTGATGCAGCAGAAGTTCGTGAAAAATGATTTGATATTTTCCCGTTCTAATTATAATCCTGCCTTTCTTGCTAATTATTGGGTCCACGTGGACATGATATTTCGACCAACCAAATGCTTTTTTTTTCTTTATGCCAAAGTGTTGCTAATGGGATTAGCTGTTAGAAAGAATTGTTCACATTGAGCATATTGTCTCTTTCCAATGAATCTATTGAGAAGTCATAAACCTTGGATTTTTCTGATTGGTTATCAACCTCTTCGACTCAGTTTTTTTATGGCCACTTGTGTTTTTTGAAACTAATGGATTATATTCTATCCTTTCAGTTCTGTATCCAGATATGTCAATTTCAGGTTTTGAAAGAATGCATCAAGCTAGTTCATAAGAAAATTTATGAAATATCTTTTTTCTAGACCGTGCGTTTTTACCCACTTTCCCACACGCATGTCAGTTTTGAAAGTGTCACTTTTCCCTCACTAGTGCGGGAAAAATCACTTGCCCCCACTAATGCGGGGAAGTAAAGATATGTCAAATTTAACGTTATTATATACAATGAAAGAAGGGAATTCTGTGGCATAGTGGACAAATTATTAAATTAAAGAAAAAAAAAGCATTTTCAAGTGGGAGTCAAACCCACGACCTTATGATCTTCAGCCATACGCTCTACCAACTGAGCCATTCGAAGACATCGACACACACTCATGAATTCTTTCCTTCCATAATTTGATATTCATGTTAGAAATGAATCGAAAATCAAACTGACACTCAACCTCATCGTCATTTGACGATTTCAGTAGCAGATTCAAGCAGATGATCTCTAACCACTGATAAGATTCAGCCAAATATGAAATGTGAAAGAGGAAATATTGCGTCCGAAATAGATATAATGAAAGAAGGGAATTTTGTGGCATAGTGGACAAATAACCAAATTAAAGAAAAAAAAAGGATCTTCCCGACCTCAGATCGGCCGTAAATTATTTTTCCCTACATTTTTGTTATATTCTCTTCCTCTTCCAATGGGTTTCATCCTACTATTATTTTTTCTGGTTTCAAAATATATCGACCCTGGTCTAGTGGCCCACTTATTCGAAGTCCAAAGAGCAAGAGCCTTAGGGTTACGCTTGGTTTTACTAACACTGATAGAAGATCCTGATACGTGATCACGCCGGGGTCTGATTTCCACCGAAAACAAAGTGAAAATCGGTCTCCACTTAGGAAAATGTTCATTGTTATAAGTAAATAGGTACTAATTTTTTCTACTGATTATCCATTCTACAGTATCTTTATCGGGTCATTCTACATTTCTGCTATTTCTACCATCATCAAATCCACCTATGCATCGTGCGTAATCCTTTAGGAGATAACATGCTCCCTTGAAGAGCTGTAAACCCCCCTGCATTTTTATCGTTCCATCAGGTAAGAGCCCTCCGACATGCCGTGATCCGGGCAGAATCCCCGTTGCAGTTAAACACAACACGGAACAGGCGGAACATTCATGCCAAATAAAACCGTATTGTTCTGATATCAGCTCCAAAACGCGGACAATTATACATTCAGGTCAACATTTCATTGTGTCGTTCGGGTTGAGAAGATGAGAAATTTTATGAGAATGAATGGGTGTCGTGCAGGAGTTACAATTCCAGATATTCCACTGTGCAGATGGAAAAATTATTCTGGGAGTACAAAACTCGAGAGATGAGTTTTATGTTTTTCATTTTCATGGACGGGTTGTTGTCGTGAATAACTGAACTCTGATTTTGCATTGTGGAAGATTTTGTTAGCTACATATGTGAAAGGAAACTAAAATGCCCACGGTTTCACAATCAAGATAGGGAATTGATTTGTTGAAAATATAAACAGGATGTTCATAAAATCAGATGTGGAATCATCTGCGACTGAAAGATAAACCTTAGTCACTATCTTCCATCGTCAAGATAACCTCTTGTGGGGTATTCATGTTGAAAAGGGAAACATTCTCACAAAAAAAATAACTTCATTTTAATCGTGGATTTTTCAATTCACAGAAAAATCTTTCTATCAATATTCAATTGAGAATGTTTCCCTTTTCAACAAGATAGGGAACGTGCTTGATTACTCAATTCGTTCTTCAAAAGTGGCGACAAGAAAAACATCAGCAATTATGAACATACAGGGTCCTGCAATAGTGGCGCGGTGTTCCATATCTCTATTTAGGCTACAGATAGGAATCTATATTTCTATAATATTACTTCATTGCTCGAGCTCGACAAAATAAAAAAATTGTCGGTCCCACAGGGTGTTAAATTTTTTCTGGGCGGATCTCAACTGTGTTTTTTGAATGGCAACCTATATTTTTCATCGCTATTTCGGTTTCAACATAGAAAATAAGAGATACGTATGACAGGTTTTTTTTCCAATATTCGTCACTCAGAATATTTGAAATTATAAAGTTGTGCCAAGTCCAATTGTGATGTTTTTCTGGTCAAATATTCTACATTGGTAACTCTCTCGAACGATATATCTGAAATCGACCTGTGATATGCAGGGTATGAAGAACAGCTTGCCACATATTGTAAATAAAAATTTGCAGAATCTTCCTTATTTTAAATGGAACATCCTGTATATTATCCATCCATAAGAAGTGCCAACAAAGGCTCTACAAATTTCATCAAGTATTCCCTATGGATATGTTTACTAGTTTTTCTTAAAACAGCAATTTTTTTCGAAAAATGGCAAGTATTCATATTTCTTTGTTATAATCTCGATGAACGACTTTTTGCAATAACTTCACTATTAAAATGCTCTATTAAGTAATTAGGAACTTCTCTGGTATTATGAGGGGGTGATCTTCTTGGAAGTAAATTCGACGTAAAACTGCTAAAGGTAGATTATTAAGATGATCCTCGAATTCATTTTGAAGAAATTCAAAGTACCTAACCCATGCTAACTGACCTTGAAACAATATTGGCCCAATTATTCTGTTTCCAACGATACCAGCACAAACATTGACGCCAAACCTTTCTTGAAAATTGACCTCTCGTATTGCATGTTGATTTTTTTGGGCCCAGTACCAAGTATTTTGCTTATTCAACATACCATTATCTGTAAATCGTGATTCGTTGTAAAATAGCATAAAGTTCATAAAATTTGGGTAAACTCTATAATTTTGAAGCAGCCAATCACAAAATACCACCCGTTGATGTAACTGACATTTAAATGCTGATATCCGTGCTTTTTCAGTGTTTTTCTTGCTGATTCTTGACTTATATTCATTTATTGACTGATTTATCTCAATGAAACCGTATATCAACCTCAACCATAGTAAGAACGTTGATCTCAGTCTCTTCATTTATGATAAACCTCTGTTCCGCCTCTCGATTTCCTTCTTGCCTATAACGATTCTCAACATACCAAAAATATTGATGGGCTGGATGTTGACGATTGGGATATCTCTGAGCATACAACTCAGCAGCGTTCCTTGGATTTCTATGATATTCCAAAAATATTGATAACATATCCACGTTTTCACTTTGACTATACATTATTTTGAAGAAGAATTGAACTGAAAATTTTATAACAGTCATTTTCAACCTATCAGATGCTTTATTCCGACATAGTGGAAATTTCCCGGCACATGACAGCTATCATATAATTAGACAAAAATAATTTTGAAATAATATTGACAATACGAACGTATCCACTTTCATTTTTAGTCAATATTACCATTTCCTTGAAACCTAGTAAGAAAATTGTATGAAATCAATTAATTTTACATAATAGTTTATCTGATATTATATATTTTATTTCACTAGGAAACGGGTAAAATCAGAAAAAAATCTTCCCCAAAACTCCCATTACACACAGCCTTCTATTCATTTGTAAATAACGTCAAAATCAATATTTACTTAATGTTTTCTATTTAAATATAATTCCGGTATACAATTTTCTTACCGAATCCCCCACGTGCTTGAATTAGTTGCGGGAAATTTGTCTCGAATATTCAAAAAATTTCCAGCAATAATTCATGCTCTAGGAAGATTAAAAGTGAAATTTAACGAAAATTAAGAAATTTTTACTGTCCGCTCATAAAGCTTATGTCACTGTGATCACCTAAGTTAGTGTTTTGTTTTCCAAAGAAGACTTGATAAAATAACAGCAAAATAATATGCATCATAGCTATCCATGATACACACGACAAAAGTAAATAAATTACTATCCAGTATTTTCCTTAGTAATTTTTTGGAAGGTGCTTGTGAAAAAATGGTCGTCATTTGAAAAATAATAGTAAAACACGAAAATTTAATTTTGCCCACTTGTCTTATTCCTATCAATCATACGAGTCACTAAAACTTTGCGATTGTAATTTTCTGACATCACCTGATGTCCTCAGGTTAGTTCACGTCCGATTATGGTCACCTAGACTCAATATTAAAAGTTAAGTAGGCGTAAAAACTTTTCAAAATGTCACAATCTGATCCAGAATTGTCTCAGAAATCCAAAAATGTTACAATAAACAGGGTGTTCCATTCGAAAATTGAAAACCGGTGAAACCGGAAGAGACCGGAAAGTGAAAAATATGCGAAAACTCACCTCACATACCGTTTATCTATACCAAATCTCATTTTGATACACCCGATATTCTAGAAGTGATGGCTTGTCTAATAGATTTGTTGACACCCGGTATAATTCGATCGATTTTTGATATAAAATGAAATGACGTTGAATGGTGATGGTCAATTCGAATGATTTAAAGAAAGTTTTTTTTTTAATTTTCTTAACAATATTTACTTCATTATAGGGAAAGGAAAAAGGCTTGTGATATGTCATATTAGCAATGAGAAAAGATTTCTTCAAGATGGTTTGTGGGCGTTTGGATCTAAAAAAAACGAGATCATATGAACATTGGTTCGAAAATATCTCAAACATGTTGGAGCCTGATTCGGTTATTGTACTAGATAATGCACCATACCACAGCAGAAAACTAGAGAAACTACCCACAACCGCCTTCAAAGAAGCTGATAATCAAGATTGGCTCATGAGTAATTAAAAAACTTAAAAACACGCTTAGGAAGCAATAAGGGAGTAATAAGAATAAGGTCATTGACAAAAAAATTTTCTCTTATGTAAAAAAAGCGTGAGGTGCTTAATATCAGTTATCTTAATATAATTATGAAAAGTAAGTAAAGGGGCTGCTTTTTTTACATAAGAGAAATATTTTTATTATTTTCAACCTTTCAGTCGTTATTGCTTCATAAGCGTTGTTTTTTAGTTGTATAAACTATAATTTTATTTTTTACTTTTTAGTCCATATTGCTCCAAAAGACTAAAAAATATTATGGGAGAAAACTCTGCGATTGATTCCTCCACCATAATTTGACAAAGATGCATTCGCCATATTTTGAAATGAAAATTATGCTCTGAAAAACTTGTGCTTTCGCCATATTTTTGAAATAATAGATTTTTTTGTTCTGACGATCTAGGTAAATTATTGTATTGTCATCGGTTCTCAATATTTATGCAAAATTTGCAAATACTTCGGACTTCTGGAAGTAGGTGACGAATAATTTCAAAGATTCTATTACCTACACACATACATTGATACATACAGGTGAAGTTAATAAAGCGTGTATGAAAATATAGAATTTGATGGAATTTTTCTGGCAATTTTGCAACAATTTGAATATGATTTTGATTCAACAAATACGTCATCGACAAAATGGACAAAAACAAAATAAGATTGTTTCAAGATGATCACCGTACCATTGCGAGCTCAAATTCAAAATTGTGTAGCACAGAGGAATACTTTGATGAAGTTTGCAAATATGAGGTCTATTTTTAATTTTCAATTTCAACTAATTGCTCGGAGAAGATTTTTTTTTAGTATGTCTTGTAAAAGACAATGTAGAAACATAAACTTGGATTCGGATAATATAATGCAAACTCATTTTAATTACCGTTGGGAACAGCAGCACCTCAAGTTCAGAATTTAAATTGGAATAAAAAAATTGTCTAATAAATTTTGATTCTTCAAAAAAAATTCACATCAATATGACGCGATTCCCTATTTTCAACCGACGAAACCAAAAAGGAGGAGGTTCTCGTCGACCCGTATATTTTTTTTTCCATATTTTTTTTTATGTATGATCACGCATAACTTTTTACTGAGGCGTCCGATTCCGATAATTTTTCAGTAGATAGGGTGTACTTCGAAGGTGGTCCCATTTTAATTTAAAAGATGAAAACTACCCCTAAGGGTGGCAAAATGAAGGATATTGACCCTCTGAATTCTGGTCTGTTAACCGATTCTATCAGGCATAACTTTGTACTGGGTTCTTCGATTTGGATGATTATTTCTTTAATAGATAGGGTATACCTTATATTTAGATTTCGAATGGAATTATATACCCTTACGAGTAGAAAAATAGGGGATAATTGATTTTCACTTATGAACATTGGCACACACATACGTAGTTGACAATGACAGATCGCTACTGACATTATTTCTGTTCCACATCCGTCAAAACAATTATATTCTATGAGAGGATGGAATGATATACAAAGGAATGAAATGAACTAACCTGAACAACAAAAATAATTTATATTACAACAAATAGTAAAAGTAGATAATCATATTATTTAACTGGTAATAGTTGAAGTGAGGTGGGTAAGTAAGTATTTTGAAAGTAATCAAAAAACAAGAAGGTAGTAATTAGTATATTTTACCCATAAAAAATTGAAAAATAAAAACTTTTTAACAAAAAATTAAACCGACGAAAACGGAACTGAAAATAAGAAATAAAATAAACCTTCTTAGTCTCAATACGAAGCTCCTAAACTATGTAAGTAACTAATTTTGAGTCGGCGCCAAACGAACAAGCAACGAAGATTATTAAATTACTTCAGAAAAATTATCAGAATGTCACCGCCCAACTCGATGCCATCATTTTACGCCTTACCTAATTCATTTGCTTGTTTGTTTGGCGCCGACTCAAAATTAGTTACTTACATCAGTTGAGGAGCTCAGTTATTGAGACTAAGAAGGTTTATTTTATTCTTTACTTTTCAGTTCCGTATTTCGTCGGTTTAATTTTTTGTTAAGAAGTTTTTATCAAGTTAACAATATCAATGAACTATTAACACCTTCACAAGTATACAGGGCGGCCCTGTATACTGTACAACGGCAGTGTTTACGTGCAATCATCATTTATTTGTTTTTATATCTGTGATTGATATTTTTACACTTGAATGAAGGCGGCAATAACCTATTAAATAACTACCTTATAAAAGATAGTTCGTAGATGAAAACCCCGGCGTCGGCCCCAGCAAAATTGCTTTGAGGAATTTTTTTAACAAGTAATTATCACTTTTTTGGTTTTTTACAAATATCTTAAAAAGTATTGAAGGAATCGTTTCACACTCGAAAGAACTTTCATATAGAATTCAAAAAACTACAAAATGTTTTTTGTACGACCAGATCGGTGCACTTTCCACTGAGAAAATCCGAAGAAAAATAGAGCATTTGTAAAAAATTCATAATTTTCAAAATATAAAACTGGACAAACAATATTGAGGGAAATGATGGATAATAACATGTCGTTCAACTGTGCGCAAGATATTTTCTGTCCGATCTGTAGTTTTTGCACAATCGCGTTATAAACAATTCAAGGTTGTTCCGCCACGAGACAGTTGAATTAGGACATTATTAAAATTTGGCATACGTATTGTTTAACTTGTGAACAACACATCTATTAAATTTTAACAAGTTTCACCATCCCGAACCCGAGATATATATAATTGAAGTTGACTCAATTAACACGTAACATATGGACCATGCATAGGCAAACAGCACATTGTTAATTCTACCGTTACCCATTAGTACTAAAATCAAGAAGTTTATGAAAAACAAGGAGGAGCTAGAGCAGGATATCACAGATATTGTGAAAAAAATCAAAGTGATTGACCATCTAGTTTGACAGATATAATCAAAACTACTCTCGTTATTCAAAAAAGTCCACGGGGAAGCGCACAGCCTAAAGGGGGGATCGTAGAGGAATGCGGATTGTGCCAATGGACTTTTTAAAGAAGGACGGGGACCATTTGAGGGTCTGAACGCGAAAAAAAAACTCCTTCTCCTAGTTGACCCCATCGATTTTAACGATACCCTCCTTCACCCCCAAAAAAAAAGTTCAAAAAGAGTACTACAATAAAGTCCATTGAAGTTTTATCGAAAAACGAAATTTTTTTCTCATGACGTATGATTTCTAGTGAGGGGACATCAATTTTTTGCGCTTTTCGGGGACATCAATTTTTTGAGTCTCCGACTTTCTATAACAAAGAAATTTTTTAGAGTCGATTGGGGGGGCAAGTGCCTTCCTTCAAAAACATTTTTTTTTGCGTTTTAAATCGAAAAGTCTTTTGAAATTTGTTTATTCCGTCGGAAATAATTTCCTAATTTAACTGTCTCATGGCGGAACTACCTTAAGGACGCCGATTTGAGGGAAATCGTCGTATTCGAATTCTGTGAACGGTATCTGGAAATTGAGATCAATATGTACAATTTGTATATTTTACATTTTCACCTGAGAGGTGGAAAATGTGTTGAAAATGTCACTGAAAGTTGCTCCAAATGCTCCAAGGTGCGCTCAATGCAGAGTCGGGTAGCGGTAGTGGGGGATAAAAACAAAAATATGCATTCATATCCTTTAAATTTTGTTTATTTTATGGCATTGAATTAATCGAGTAGATGCAAAATTTAATGAATGCAAAAGGGAGCTTAAATCTTTTTCGAATACGGTTTAAAATGTCATATCAACATTCTCATTCATTTTTTTTGTAAAAATAATTGTAAGTGAATATATTACATTGTATGTGAACATATTACATTTATGTATTGAAAGAAATGTTTCACAATAATTCATAAATGAACAAAATGTACGAATATGTATAAAACGAAAAAAACGAGAGTTTTAAAAAGCTAATTACTTCAACCAATAAAAATATTTATCACGAATACGTATACTACCTTTTAATACTAGCAACATATTAACTAATGTAATATAATTGTTAATAAAAAAAACTAATTATAATAACTTGTAAACTTATTTATGAAAAATACACGATACAAATGAAGTTATTTTTTGTGAATTTCTAATAGAAAACAACTACTTCCCCGGCTAAAGCCACGCTGGACATTGAACTACATCTGATAGATATTCTGAAAAAACCCAATCTCAAAAGAAAAAATCTGAAATTGAAAATTTGCATTTTCATTCAGATAGTTATTTGATTTTCTATTCCAGTCTTAATTTAGAACTCATGAAGATGAATGAGGCAAATAATAATGTTTTATAAAAAAGGAGTATAGGCTATTTGCGTTTTTATTTAAGTGGGAGAATGAACATCTATTGGTTGGCCTACAGTGCCTCATGTTTAGAAACAAACATACAATCGAAGAGGGTGGGATGGAAACACTAACGAGATAGATATGTGAAGAATATATCTATAAAATACCCAAATTCGAAAAAGTCATATACCATGATATATGTTTATTAGGGACCCTAGCTAGTCAACATTCCATGCACAAATTCCAAATCTTGAATGTAATGCCTCAACCCATATATTCAACTGAAACTGAAATCACATTCACTAGTGTAAATGTTCAACCGGATTGTGCAATAGAATCCCATGAATAAAGTTGACACGTAATATCCCTTTGTTTCCCGACTAATCAAAAATATAAATATTCCAATTTTGTTTGTGACCTATTGAAATGATGGAATGAGTATATTAAAATTATTTAAGATTTTTTGAGACTTTTTTTCTAAAAAAATTAGAGGTGGTACTTGAAGTACCGGCAGGCATTTGGAAGTATGTACCTTAAAATGTTTTTTTTTATATGAATCAAGAAGGCTCCTAACTATTATACAAAATATTGAAATGAATCAGAAAATTTGATTGAATGATAAGGTAGCATAGTTCGGAATACTTTACAAACGTAGCACTACATATTGTTTATCATCGGGGAAATCCTTATGTGATTTCCTCGATAATCTTTATAGGGGTTCTGCATCTGTTAGAGGTTCATTCTTTTGATACTCATCGAGAATTATTTCCTTTGATGTCGACTAGAAGACCATAAATGAGCAAAAACAATTAAGAGATTAAAATAAACATACCTCCTATGCTCCATCCATTTCAACGAATTGTAGCCTGACTACTTCAGAGTATGGTACCAAAAATAACCATAATACAATAGAGCTACCAGTAACTCTACAGTGCTTCTCAAAAGTCCCCTCCCACCCTCTTATTTTTGGAACGATTATGCATAAGCAAGTGAAATTTGGAAACTGAATATTAAAGGTTGTAAACTTCCCTACTAGTGATGATAGATGACGAAATCGTCAAAGATGACGTCAAAAGGCCATTGTGACCAATAATTTTAAATGGAACCCTACGGCAAGCGACACCTCTTTTAAAAGGTATCGAAAAAACCTATTCAATGATAATAATTTTGTTTGTGTTTATGGCAGTTTTGGCAACTCGCTTTCAAAGAACGCAAAGCTGTGATGAATTTAATCAGTTAATACTAAAATTCAAAATTCAAGCTTCGCCTCTGGATAGTTGTCAAATGAGCTGACGTTCTTGTTAGTCTCCCTAATTCGACGTTTTGTACATTTAATAATTTGTGTATTGTTGATCGAACTATTTTAGCAGCTTTTGGTACTTTAATATTTTTGTACATTGTAATAATTTGTTAAACTGTTGTGAGCCAAACGTTAAAGTGCTTCATGAAGCGAAATGGTACGTGCTTTAGGTGATAAAGTAGCAGCGATCCTAATTTTTGGTGAAACTGGACAAAATATTCTTGCAGCAGAACGCATTTTTAATGAGAGGTTTCCCGATCGCCCGGTTTCGAGGACTTAAAGGAGCTTTTTCGTAAGTTTGAAACAACGGGCAGTATAAATAATGCGAAACAATCTGGCAGACCACACATTTCTGATGAGAAAAAAATTGATATACTGGCAGAAGTAATAGTTAATCCTACTTCTTCAACAACTCACGTTGCATCTACCTGTGAAGTCAGTCGAAGAACAGTACACAGGGTGTTGAAAAAAAACAAATTCCAACCATACAAATCAAAAATGGTTCATCAACTCTCAGACGACGACCCAGACCGAAGACTAGAATTTTGTGAAAATATGGAAACTAAAATCAATCAACAGCCAGACTATGTCAACACAATTCGTTTTAGTGACGAAAGTACTTTCTATCTAAATGGAAATGTAAATTTACAGAATGTGCGGTATTGGAGTGACGCAAATCCTCACCTGTTTCGTGAAACACATACCCAATTTCCCCAGAAGGTGAATATTTGGGCAGGTATCCTGGGTAACCACATCGTTGGGCCTCTTTCTCTAAATTCGGCAATTTGGAAATAACATCCCAGCAGGATGGTGCTCCTCCACACTATTACGGTGCAGTAAGACGGTATTTGGATGAGGAGTATCGTGGTAGATGGATTGGACGACGAGGTTCAACGGAATGACCAGCTCGATCACCGGACCTCAAACCTTGGGATTTTTCTCTGTGGGGGTACCTCAAATCGAAGGTTTACGCCACTGAACCTGACAATATTGACGTTCCAAAATAACGTATTGTTGCAGAATGTGAGGCAGACACATTTGCAAAAGTACGAGAAGAGTTTAAAAATAGGATATTTCACTGTCAGGGAGTAAATGGAGGTCCCTTCGAACAATTTCTCCAAGAAGATACTGATTCTTAAATCTGTAATCAATATCATACTGAATGGAATTTAAATTTCAATATTTACTAATGAGCCATTAAAACTGCCATAAACACAAACAAAATTAGTATCATTGAATAGGTTTTTTCGATACCTTTCAAAGAGGTGTCGCTTGCCTAGGGTTCCATTTGAAATTATTGGTCACAATGGCCTTGTGACGTCATCTTTGACGATTTCGTCATCTATCATCACTAGTAGGGAGATTTACAATCTTTAATATTCAGTTTCCAAATTTCACTTGTTTATGAATCGTTCCATAAATAAGAGGAGAGGGAAAGGACTTTTGAGAAGCACTTTATAGAATAATTCACCACATTTGTTTATGAACGTTTTCTCAAGTGAATAGTGCACCTACATTCAATATCAAATGTGAAATATTTCAGTATCATGATATTTTGACGACTACAAGCTACTAGAACAACAAGAGTCACAATAAATACTCTTTGTATAGAGAGACAATGACATTTAACTCGAAGATACTGTGAGAAAAAATGCTATAACATTTACTTTGTCGAAAAACCATGATACTATCATGGAATTCGAATTTTCAACAACGTATCGAGTTTATCGAGTCAATGAATCAACAAACTTCATGAAGCTGTACCAAAAGCCATATGAAATCAACATCAGAATCGATGAAAATTTGGTAAACATCCATAATCGAGGAATATCGTGAGGATTCTATATGGAGCAAGTTTGCCCAGACGTTCAGTAGTTTGAGTAAGTAATTACATAACCGCATCGAATGTTTGTTGTTCGAAAGTTCGGTTTGGCATGACAACATAGAGGCATTCAATCTTTCACAAGTGGAACGGGAATGTGTGCTCTCATATGCGGTATTTCTGAAATATGTTGGTAATTTCCAGTAACTGCTTTGATTGACTTTGCTCGCGAAAATAATGGTATAGAGTTTATATATTAAATATTGATGAACTATATTACCAATTACCACCTCTTGAACGATTTTCTTTGCTAAACAAGAAATACAAAGGGGCGTTCGATTTGTTATAAGGAAATTTCGAGAATGGAATATACCTAAGGATAGGAAAATGAAGGCTCGACAAAACGACCAGAATATATTGGCAAACAGACTCGCCCGAGGCACTGACAAACCCAAAAGTTTATACACTGTGTGAAATTTATGAGTTGCAAGTGGGAATATCTCGGAAATGAAAATAAATATCAGTCAATGCCTAAAACTGTTTTGAGGCAAGGTCGGGGCCACCAAAAGAGCTTACTAGCAAAGCTCGATACTACCACTTCCTCCGCCTCATCAACAACCATTTCAAAAGTTCAAAAGTTCTATGTTCTTGGTCCTCAAAAGGTCCGATTTCACGACGTTTCGGTAAACTCACATTTGCCATCTTCAGAGGATGTCTGGAAATTCGATTGTTTCGAACTCGACTGATCATTTCGTGTTGCGCTCCTCAATTTGTGATCGAATTTCTAGACACCGCCTGAAGATGGCAAATGTGAAATTATCGAAACGTGAAATCGGACCTTTTGAGGACCAAGAACACAGAACGCGGACATTAACCCGAAAAACTATCTCAACATTAGTGTCCGCCAAAAACTTGGAACCATATTGGAATGGTTTTTATTGATAGTTTCTCAGAAAATGTCATTCTTCATAAAAGTTGGTGCATTCAATTTGACTGAATACGCGCATAGCCGTTATTATCAGTGGCGTGCGGTTAAGCGGGAATCGGTTGATATTCTGAATTCACTATAGAGTAGAGTGACATTACTATGGAAAATATTTAATGAAAAAAGTTGTTTGCAATTGAAAGATATTCCCAATTATCCTGTTTAGTCCATCAATTACCAATTTCAATAACTACTTAATGAGTTGATTTCTCCATGAGGCCAACTCATTAGGCAATTATTGAAATTAGTGATTGGTAGACTTAACTGGATAACTGGAAATATATTTCAGTTGCAAACAACGTACTTCAATAAAAAAAACAATATTTTCCAAGTAATGTCACTTCACTCTATAGTGAATTTAGGTTTTGCCACAAGCTTCCTCTAAGGTATCGATATCTCTACTCCTTCGAAGAAACTGTGTATCAGATGGTGGATGTGGAATATTCAACCTAGGTGAACGTTCTCCCCAAAGCCTTCCGTTCAAAACATCACGATAAATCAACATCAACCCAGCGCATTCTCAGAGAGTCCGGTCAAGCACTGATTCATAAAACCATCCACGATATCAGACGAAACCTCGATATCACTAACTCCTCTCTTCATCATTGTTTTGGCAAACTCTCATTAGCGAACCTCCATCCTGTAATCTGGAACGCTTTCTCTGGAATATACCAAGAGAAAGCTGACCATGTCAGCGCTCAGGAAACTGAAATTCAGAAAAAGAAACTGTCACCCCTATTACAATCCATCGCTTCACCCACAACCACACACAATCCTTCAGTCCTAGTAAACAACTTCTCCGACACACCACCCATAAACTTTCAAAGGTTTTCCATCCCTCCCCACACTATCCCAACAGAAACCATTAGTACACGAGTAGAAAGTGCCATAGCCCATCTTCCTGAAAACATCGCTGAAGAAACGAGACAAGACATTGCCACCACTATCAGGAGAGCAAAACTCCCACCATCCAATATCACACCAGCTGAAAGGCGATGCTTGAGAACTATTAACAATAACCCAGACATAATTATACTTCCAGCAGATGAAGGCACCGTAATTCTTAACACTTCAGACTATGTCGAGAAGATGAGATCACTTTCAAACTCTCCCGAGTAACAGACCAACAAACGTGACCCCACAACCTATCTCGAAAAGAAGACCAGAACATTTATTAACAACTCCAAACTATCGGCAGAAACAAAGAAATTCACTATTCCCAGAGAGAAAATCTTCATGGTTTTCCAAAAATACACAAACCAAACATCCCCGTCCGCCCAATTGTCAGCGCTTCTGGATAACCAACCCACAAACTTGCAAAGCATCTGACAAGCACTCTTCAGCATCTAGCCGAAGAAGCTTCATCATATTTAAGCAACTCATACCACCTCCTAGAACTCCTCAAGACAATCCAAAATACTGATATTCTCGTGAGTTTCGATATAGTAACCCTCTCTAGGAACATTCCTCTGGCAGACACACTAGATATCCTCAAATCCAAACATAACATACCCAAAGATACCCTAACTCTCATCGACCATTATATAAATAGAACATACCACAGAATGGATTTCGACCACACCAGGACCATCGCCACTGAGAGAACACTGCAAGCGAGAGTCATTCGTGAAGTTCTCGAGATCGAGAAGCGCCCGAACAGCCTCAACAAGCGCGATGATGGACGCAGACTTGGGAACCTCTACTTTCCCCCTCACTCCCAAACCTAGGTCAAATACTCCACATCCACCATCTGATCCTCAGTTTCCTCGAAGGAGTCGACAGATCGAGACCTTAGAGAAAGCTAGTGGCGAAACCTGGCGAGTAAGCAGATTGAGACTCCGGTGTCGAGTTATAATCCTGAACCCCACCTAAATGACTACAACCTAGGTGTAGGCAGATTGAGATCTCGGTTGAGAATAATTTTCTGTCCTAAGTGACAAGTAGGCAAATTGAGACCTCAGGGGAAATCACATTCCTACCTCATTGACTACAACCTAGGAGCAGGCAGGTTGAGACCTCGGTTGGAAATCACTTTCCTCTTTTACTCTTATCAATAACTTGTATTCATATATTTTTCACTTTTCTTGAATGGGAGCCAAAACGTCGAAATTACCAAATTTCTAGACGCGGTTCGACCTGGACTTCCAATATTCATAATAATCCTGAGACTGCGGAAACATATCCTATATAAAAATATATATATATATATATATATATACAATAACTCTTATAATATTATATTTCCAATATTTCGACAATGAATATTGTCATCATCAGGGAGCTACAAAGGTGAAACTACTATAGTATGTTGATAATTATAAAAATAAACTTTACTTACAATGTTAGCGAGAATGGTCGTTTTTCGGTGAAATACAAAAAGATGTAAAAGACAGCATTAAAACATGTAAAAACATAGAGCAACAATTAGATTTATGGAATAATATTTGTAACACAAAACATTACTGGTAATTTTATTAAAAGCCGAAAACCATTGTGGTGAACTTCCTTTGCTTATGAATGTGAAGAGTGAGGGAAAATAACATCATCGAGGTTGGAATTTAACATAACCTAAAATGTCAACGTCAAAAATTGTACAATTTTTAAGAAGAAGAAGAGACATTTGGTCTAAGCTGTCCAAATGAAAGTGGAAAACATCAATTGTTACTACTGAAGATGAGATTTTCTAATGGTAAAATTGGATGAATATATTTATTAGTTATTGATTTTTACAAAACTTCCATGTTAGTTTGTATTAACTAGAAAAGGAAGATGAATTATTATTGAGAGCATTCGGGTTCTTGTCCAAGATTAATAGATAAGAATAGATCTCACTTAAATGATTGAGATCTGTTCTTTTATTCTAACAATTGTTGGATTGAGAAATAAATGCCATTTCCAAAAAGATTCGATTCGAAGCATTCTTTTCTTTTACTAAAATTTTTGTGGAATTATAATCCATATTGTGATCTTCTTTATTCACATGTTCACTGAGAGTACACCTTTCAGTGTGTGTGTGTGTCTACAATCACTTTTAGGGCACTTATACGGTCTTTCAGTAACCTAGCTGTTTGACCTATATATCTTCAGTAGTAATTGCAATTGATGTTTTCCACTTTCATTTGGACAGCTTAGACCAAATGTCTCTTCTTCTTCTTAAAAATTGTACAATTTTTGACGTTGATATTTTAGGTTATGTTAAATTCCAACCTCGATGATGTTATTTTCCCTCACTTTTCACATTCATAACCAAAGAAAGTTCACCACAATGGTTTTCGGCTTTCAATAAATTACCAGTAATGTTTTGTGTTACAAATATTATTCCATATATCTAATTGTTGCTCCATGTTTTTACATGTTTTAATGCTGTCTTTTACATCTTTTTGTATTTCACCGAAAAACGACCATTCTCGCTAACATTGTAAGTGAAGTTTATATTTATAATTATCAACATACTATAGTAGTTTAAAAATTAATTTTTTCCAAAAATTTTTTTCCAAAACACCTCTCCTCTTTCTTTAATTTTTAAATATATATATATATATATATATATACATATATATATTTATTAATATATAATAACCCTACGAGATATTTGATACAAATTTGAAAGAGACCCCAGGCCGTCCTGATGATTGGGAAACCATGAAACAGGCTGTAGACGGATGGTGATCTCTCTTGGATTCGTAACAGATTTCTCATATTTTCGTTATTTGTATTGCGTTACTCAGAACGCACTAGGAGTACGACTATTGGTATCGTTGGGTTGGCCGATGCTGGCATCTGTCGGTGGCCTATTGATGTTGCACGAAATCTCGTGTCTTCAAAATTCCACGATAACAGGTCTAAGCTTCACCACACAGATTATAGGTGTCGCTATCTATAATCTGATCCTTTTTGTAAATATATATATATATATATATATATATATATATATATATATATATATATAAATATATATATATATATATATATATATTGAAGAAGGGTAGTCTCGTGACTGGACTAGTTGAAAATAACTATGAATTTGAAATAAACTTAGTAGAAAGGATATTCCTTGAGGTTGCAGTCAAATTTAATGGCCGGTAAAAAAAGAAAAACTCTTTCTTATTTTGTCAAGCTTTCGAAAATGTTTATTTTCATTATCAAGACAGCTGTGAAAAAATAAAAACACAATTGTGAAATACAATTTCAAACACATTTTGAATGAACTTACTAAGGTGAGGTTGAGTGAAGACAGCGAACTAATCATCATTGTGTGGTGAGTATTTTTGTTTGTTTTTAAATCAAGTGAAAGATAACATTATAAAACACTACTAGTTATAAAGATGAAATTGAACAATTGTAAAAAGCACATATTGTTTGAGAACAAAATTTGAAATTTGACAGGACAAGACCACATGGTTGAAGCATGACTGAACTGAAAATGGAATGGTGGATGACAGGAAGTGCAATATATGCAATATGTCACCTATCATATGTCAATGACTGCAACCTCAAGGAATATCCTTCCTACTAAAGTTATTTCAAATTCATAGTTATATATATATATATATATATATGTATATATATATATATATATATATATATATATTTATATATATATATATATATATATTGGATTGTGTGGATTCTTGAACCATTATGTTCAATATTCTTCTGTGGATTTTCTTGGGTTTCTGGTTCGTGGAAATAAGAAAAATTCAGTGATTCATAATTGAAGTTTTCAATACGTTTCGTTCGGGGCTCCAAAACTTCTCCACTTACAGATGTCTTTTCTGAAATGGGGGGGGTTATGGTTATGGCATGGTGTAAATTATATTTTTTTGTTTCCTCTTTCTTACCTTAAACACAATTCATGAAAGTTCCACATGTTGATATGTGATTGCTGCTCTTTCTGTGGTATTTCCTTTTTTTTAATTTTTTTTGTGGTTTTTTAGGTTATTTGTTTTAAAATTTGTGGCCAATTGGGCGGTTATGGTTGATTGAGCACTCATTGCTTTCTCTTTAATTTGACATTTGTTCTAGTATCAAACATGTTGATTTACCTTATTTTCAACTTTATACAAATGGTGATGCTTATTGTTCTGTGAAATATGTATGTATATATATATATTATATATATATGTATGTATCAGATAGTTGCACGTTTCTACAAGACAATTTGTGTTGTATTTTTCCACGAACCCCTTGTAGTTCATACGCCCATTCAATCACCACCAGAACAATCCATTGACATAGATTAGGTAATTGATATTGAATATAGTTGACCCGTTTATATAGAAATGAATATTTTAATATTTTTTTAACTGTGTAAAAAAATATCATTATGATTTCCTTACTCATGTTCAATTAAGCCTTTATTAATCGTATTAATAGTTATTTAATCAACTAGTGTATTAGTGGTGGCGATTAATGATCGACATATTTTAACGCGAGAGCGAAGCGAGCACGTTATTGTTCGAGTTCATCAATCGCCATTTCTATATACGAGTTCATTACAATATTTGAATTTTAAAATACATAAATTTGAAAGCGCGAAGGTAATATGATTTGACATTTGAATAGTATTCGAATTCGTGTATGTTCAGTTGCCGTTACCACAGTTATACATTTATGGAGCAAATTGATAATTCACAGGCTATTAATGGTCGATTTCGGTGTATGTTTGGTTGCATATATCACAAGTATGCATTAAAAGTTAATTGAAGGTTAATAGGGGTCATTAACGATCGATTTCGTGTAGATTAAACAGACTCGTTGATACGAGGTCGCTGGAAAATATCTCGATCATTTAAACGTTTTTTCTACTTATTGAAACAAGGAATATTTTTTGTTACGCCAAAAAAACTATAATTCTCAAATCGCCTACATCAGTAGACCGATTTTTGTTATCATTTCTGGTATATTTCATGTCCGTGCAAAACATTAAAAAAAATGATAACATTACTGCTGATCGCCTCCATTTTCAATGATGAAGGATCTATGCAGAGAACAATGTTCTTCGTCAAAAGTCTTTGATCGCACTAATTCGCCTATCCCAGATCGTTCGATAGAAACACATCAGTTAACCTGTTACATAAACATCTGCATACGCTTTATTTTCCTTCCATCCGAACCCAGATATCACTTCAAACAATGACAAAGAAATGGCGGTATTCAAATTGAGGGTGTCTGTTTATCCAACTCGCAATTCGTCCGCATCCGCGTATTCGATTGTACGTTCTCAAACATTTTTGCATGCAGAGTTGGACAATTATGTTAATTTCGGATGGCTCCCTATTTTACTTTTCATGTTTCACTGACTTTACCGAACGTTCGCTATCGTCAAGCTCGGAAAAGTGTTTTCAGTGGGGAGAATTGTTTTTGGATAGATGGGGTGATTTTTTTCCGGATATGGTGAAAAGATGGATGAAATGTTATGACAGGAAGGCTTGGTAACAATATGGACTTTTTTATCTCATGCTGCATATGATGTTTGGATGAATAATCCATCGACGGAAAATGTGAGAGAGTAGGGGAGCAGAATTATTCGGATTGTGTCTGTCAATGTTTGAGTTTTTAGCCGACTGCCCCAGAAGAAGGCAGAATGAGGTGTCGGTGGATGCGTCTGGATTGTAGGAGTGGCGTTGTGATTTGCTCATATTATTGAATCTGAAATAAGAAACATGGAATCAAGAGAACAAGGATCCATTATATCATCGGCGATGAATTAGACAACTATGTACCACTAATAATACAAGGATTAAAATTTCCGATTAGATTCACAGGATTGAAGAAATTATCTCATTCATCGCCGATGATATAATGCATATTAAATAATTCCATGTTTTTCATTACAAATCACAGAACACAAACCTGACTGCATTTTAAAGCCAAAGCTTATCACTAATGAATCATGCAAATCTGAAAAAAAAGGAATTGTACATCTCTTCAAGTCAATTTGGGGCGTTAATATCGCGATATAGTCCATTGGTGCTATGATTTTTTTAATACAAGTGAAAGTATGGCAAAGTACACGGTAGGTACAATAAATTCCAAAATTATAAGTATAAATATGTTGAAATAGGTACAGAAAATACAAATCAAATACAACCTCAAAATACAATTATAAAATACAAAATACAAGAGGTACGTAATGAAACCCACTAGATAATGCGTTTGAAAACTCTCAGAAGGAAGAATTTTTCGTATTTATTAAGTGGACAGTCGCGTAGTAATTTTATATGTATCGCCTAGAAGAGGTATTATTTAATCAAAAATGAAAACAACAGTTTGTTCAGGTATGGATATGTAATTGTTGGCGTGAATTACTGAGATGTCTTCTGCATGAAGGGTAGAATTTAAGGAGGGCTTTTAGAAGGTAAGTTTATTTATAAATAACAGAAACAACAAAGGTTCCATAGCCGACCCTTGCGGTACTCTGTATTAGATTTTCTTCGGTTAATGAGATACGACTCAATGATTTTGATACCTTCAACACCAATATTGAACAATCTCAGTTTTTCCAGGGGAATATTATGAATAAAGCAGTCGAACGCTTTTTGGATATCTAGAAAGGTAATACAGGTGTGATCACTATTTTCAAAACAATGATTGATGGAATGGAATAGCGTGATTGATGGACAACTTTGACTTGAATCCAAATAGAGATTGAATCATCATATTGTTATTGTAACGAACCTAGGCCGGACCTGTCGCCTCATTCGTTGCCATCGACAACGATGATATCATCCCCGGAGATATTCGAGAACAATCCAGTCACGCCGCCGCGGATAACAACGGTCGATATTGGAAACAACTGGAACATGCTGGTTGCCAACCGCCAGAATTGGAAACATCGAGAATTCTGTAACGGAGATAAATAGGCAGCCCTCAAGAGGGAGTCTCAGTCTCGGCGAGTCCATAGCATCGAGCGATACAGTGAAAGTGTGAAATAAATTAGTAAAACCAAGTTAAGTTTATTTACGTTACATTATTATGTAGATGAAGTAGATGTAATTTTTTCAGAACAAGATCTCTGCCCCCATAGTTTTGAGTGCAAAAGGGATGGTATATTTATTTTTGTGGCGGGTGATGTAGTTATGGCTTGGCCTATTGAGTTTTTTTCATCCTTTATATTGATTCACGACAAGTGTTTCATAGAATAATTGCCTCAAGTCGAATATTCTTTATATAATTTGTCATTACCAAGACTTATTCAACACTAGTCTTAGATTTTTTTTATAACATCTAATGGGTGCAGGGAAGTTTTTGATACTCTACCCACCCTATTTGATAGTATATTAGGTGACTTTGTACCAGACTATAGTAAATACCTTTTTTCTGTTCTGAGTTCAGCTGACGGAACTTATATAAAACAATTCTCAATGTTTTCACTAGCAGGTTTAGGTGGAAGTCCCATCTCAATATTTTATGTGTTGCTGAGTATATTTTGAATGTAATTTGAAGTGTAATTAATTAGAAATTATGTGAAGAAGATTCATAGTTACAGAGTCGTGAAAAGTAGTTTAAGAAGTTCAAGGAGAGCTTTTTGTAGTCGAACCAATCTTTAATTAATTGCAGGTCCCTCTCAGCTTCTTCTTTTACTTTGGGCCATGTTTCTCCAGAATAAAAAACAGCAGTATTGTCTGCAAAACTGATTATTTTGTCTTGGCCCCTACTAAGAATGATTCGTTGGCATATATACAGAATAGTATGGGTCCTTGGACCGTTCCTTGCGGTACTCCACATTTAATTTTCTTTTTTTACTCATTATATTTTCAATTTTGACTATTTGTTCTCGATGTTCTAGATAAGAATCGGATAATTTCAATGTGTTACCTCTTATTCCAGAATTCTCCAGAGTTTTATTGGGATTGAGTGGTTCACAGTATCGAATGCCTTCGATAAATCAATGAAGACTGCTATTGATGGTTTGCTTTCATCATGGTTTCCGTAGATTGGGTCTGTTAGTTGTAATATTGCGTTTTTTTTTTAGAAAGCCATGTTGTAATTCGGATATTTTATATTTAAAAAAAAAAGGAGTTTTATCTAACGTTAATCAATATTTCTTTGATCTTGCAGGTTCGTTATCAAGGATACTGGTCTATAATTGATCACTCCATCTCTACAACCATTTTTGTATACAGGAGCACCTATTGATATCTTCAAGCACGATGGAAAGGGACCCTTTTCCACTGGCTGGTTGAATATGTCTGCTATCGGTCCTGCAATGTACTCAGCTACATGTTTCAATGTGTCACTCTTTGAGTTTTCAATCCCGGGTGCTTTATGATTCTCGAACTCCCTTATTGTGTTCAAAACTCCTGTCGTATTCCGTATTCAGGTGTATATTATTTGGATCCTTTTTCAACTGAAGGTACAAACAATTTTTCTTGTTTACAGAGTTAACCAAATATGTCGATACCCAATATTTCCACTTTTTTTTATTGGTATATAACTTGCGCATTGCTCAACTATGTTTTTTAAAAGCATCACAAATTTTTCAGTTATTTTGTCAAGTCGTCATCTATCAGATTAGCTGACCAATTTGTTAGCTGACCAGTTTGTATTCTTTATGTTTTCTACAAATTTTTTTCTTATTGGAACGCTTCATAGTTTTTCTCTCATGAATTTTTGTATAATAATATTTGGACAATGACGGTCGAGTGTTATGATAGGTATTACATTTTCAGTATTTTGACAACTTTTTCTTGTGAAGGTAGGCTTGTAGGCGTGTAGGAGATGTGTATCCGTACTCTGCCATAATGGTTAAATAATTTTCAACATTATCGTCATTTCCGACGAGAATATCAATATTGATATCAATGAATAGGTAATATTGACTAATATTTTTTGTTTGGGTTTCTAGGTAATTTTGTAGATTATAGTTGGGATTTTCGATACAAGTGGAGGGGAGCCTGTAAGGAATTTTCTTGAAAATGAACTTCCAAATTGACTAAAACTGAATCGTTGAATTGCAATAGTTCGCGATTTTTATAAATTTCAGTCCTAATTCAAGTTTCCTTCATTGTGAATCAATTGATACCCCGGCAAATTGATTATACTACTGTCTAAAATCTTTCTCGTCTGTGAGTACGATGCAGTCATATTCAAATTCGAACTGCTTAAGAAAAATCTGAAATTCGTCCAGGTTTTTCAAAATACTTCTAATGTTACTGTATACTAGTTTGGAATTATTGGATTGGTGATTGATTTTTAGGACTTAATTTGTTTGAGATGCTGAATCTAACGTAAAGGTCTCTGTTATTGACACATCGAAGTATCGTATGAAAGGATCCATTGTTAATTGATTATAGAGTTGATTAAAGGGAAGTAAATAGAGAGTTAACTTGCATGTATTGAAGTAAAGGGAAGTGGAAATATATTGTACTTTATTTAAATTCATGAACTCAGAATTTTCTCCTCTTCCATTTCACATCCCACTCGATACGATAGCAAAAAAAATCAGATACCCCTACTTTTTTTATGCAACATCCGCCATTTTGATTTTATCCGAATAAAATGTTGTATGTTACCCGGACCATCTCACCAGCGGTGAGATGCAATGCATTATATTCACATCCTCAAGATTTGCGAAAGATAGATCTGAAATCCTATTGTTATGATTGGTAATGTAATTGAATTGTTTGACATCCAAAAAGGATAACGTATCGATAATTTTCTCCTCCATACTTTTGGTTGCTGTACCATCGGGAAAACAACCCCCGAACATTACACCTATTGACAGTCACATGCCCGAGATCACCTTTCGCCAACGTACTATCAGAAAGATTTTGCTGGGTCTCAACACCAACAAAGCCTGTGGACCTGACGGAATCCCGCCGATTGTTCTCAAGAAATGTGCCCCCGAACTAACACCTGTTCTTTGCAAGTTGTTCAACCACTCTTACAATTTGGGGGTATTTCCGTCCAATTGGAAAATTGCAAGAGTACAGCCAGTCCCTAAAAAGGCAAAAGGCCCTACCTAGCAACTACAGACCTATCGCACTGCTATCTATTATTTCAAAGGTCATGGAAAAAGCCATCAACATCGAGCTCATGAAATATCTAGAAGACTCAGGAATTGTCAACGATGGGCAATATGGCTTCCGCCATCAGAGATCAACTGGTGACCTGCTCGCTTACGTCTCACATATATGGCAGCTATCTATTGAAAAGTATGGAGAAACTTTAGCTGTGGCATTAGATATCTCCAAGGCGTTCGATCGAGTTTGGCACCAGGGACTCCTCGCCAAGCTTCCGTCTTATGGCTTGATCCCTCAGCTGTGTTCTCTGCTTGCTAGTTTTCTCTCAAAAAGGTCTCTCCATGTAGTGGTCGATGGAGTTTCATCTGACACTCTACTCATAAATGCTGGTGTTCCGCAAGGATCTATTCTCGCACCAACACTATTTCTACTTCACATCAACGACCTGTTGAAAGCAACTTCATGTCCAGTACACAGCTTTGCCAATGATAGTACCCCCCATACCGCTTTCTCTTCCAGGGCCCCTATATCAGCCCGTGAAACCAGAAATGAACGAGGAAGAAATGTTAATAATATAAATATGGACTTAGCAACAATTCTCGAGTGGGGATCTAATAACTTGGTAGAATTCAATGCAAACAAAACACAAGCATGTCTTTTCTCTAGAAAAGCCGATCTCACTGTGCCTAACATAACTTTGTCAGGAGTAACCATACTACTGAAGTCATCCATATCGATGCTTGGTATTACTATCAGCAATAACCTTCCTGGGAAATTCACGTGAGGTCCATTGCCAAAGTGCATGCCAAAACTTGGTTTTTGTTTCGTGCCAAGAGCTATTTCACCCCCACTCAGCTGCTTATGATCTATAAGGCACAGATCCGACCTGTCCTGGAATACTGTTCCCATATTTGGAGCGCGGCACCTAAACATATCCTGAGGCTATTGGATTCTGTCCAAAAAAGGCAATTCGTCTCGTCGGTGATGCCTCGCTTACAAACTCGCTCACTTGTCTGGAACACCGTAGAAAAGTTGGCGATTTGTCTCTATTTTATAGATATTTTCATGGGCGATGCTCTTCTGAAATATCAACAATCGTTCCTGCTTTGGCAGTCTCTTCGAGACTAACCCGTCAAGTTCAGTCATCACACCCCTTCGTGGTCACTTTGGAGACCTGCAGAACATCACTTTCCAAAGACTCGTTCATCCAACGAACAGCGAGGCTTTGGAACTCATTGCCTAGGGAGGTGTTCCCCGAGGCATACAATCTCCAGAAATTTAAGAAGAACACCAACTCCTACCTTCTTTCCCTTGGTTCCCACGATGTTCTCTGAACATTACAGGATGTCCCTTTTCGTGGGAACCAGAACATTAAAAAAAAAAAAAATGGTAAAAATTATCTTTATTATGTTTTGCCCAAGATATATCGGGGGCGTTATAGTCGTCACTTTGTCACTATCTTCCAACGTTCAAGATAATCTGTCAGGAGATATTCATGTTGAAAAGGAAAATATTCTCAATTGAATATTGAATAGAGAAATCTACGACGATAATTGAGTTTTTTTGTAATATCTAACATAAAACAACTACTTCCTCGGCTAAGGTGACGCTGGAAATTCAAAAGAAAAAATCTGAAAGTGAAAATGTGCATACTCATTCAGATAGTTATTTGATATTCTATTTGAGTCTCAATTAAAAACTCATATGGATGGATAATTTCTCAGTATCGTATGTAACATCAGTTCGACCCGTTTCTTAACTAGTCTGTGTTATTTTTCAGAGATATAGGTTCCTTAGAGTTATTCATTGGATGTAGTTCATAAGTTTTTCGAAAATAATTTAAAACAAAATGGTTATTGTGAAGAAGTTGTAGGAGATCCAATAGTTGGCCCTGAGGTGCTCCATTACCAATGCTTGAGAAATCTGTTTTCATTCTTCCTACTCTCTTGTGAGCACACGAATTATTTCCATTTTTCAAGTAATAGTGACAAGATCGCTCACTACTGATTCAAAACCACCTTAAAGGACATGTATTTATCGGCATACCAAGTAAAAAATGGACTTGGAACTACCAATATAACTTACAATCCCATTAATGGCCGCTTTTTATCAGTAATCCAAATCTTTTCACGCGAGCAAGTTATTGCCACGGCTGCCAGAAATAACGAAATAATTTCATCCATCAAGAACACTCTGCTCAATAAGGTAATGGACGAGAAAGCAAAAAAGTCGGACTGCAGACGAAAAAACATTTTTCGAAACAATACCAATTATAACTGTCCCGTTTGTGTCTCGTCTGTCAAGCGTTTCACGCCAGACTGGGAGTCAGAAGGCCGACGAGGGTCATGGGTGTGGAATTTTTTAAATCGTTAGGGGATAGATTTCCCAATTGTTCGGGAATTCTTCGTGAAGTTCTCGACTATGGAATATTGGTCGGAAGTTTGAACAAGTGAATACGTAATTGAAAAGGGAAATATTCTCAATTAAATATTGAATAGGAAGATTTTTCTGAGAATTGAAAAGTCCACGATAAAAATGAAGTTATTTTTTGTGAATATCTAACAACTACTTCCCCGGCTAAAGCCACGCTGGACATTGAACTACATCTGAAAGATATTCTGAAATGATAAATAAGGAAATGCTTGTAATAATAATAATAATAATAATTTCTTTATTTTCACAAATTAATTTGTACATCAACAGTGTGAAAATACAAATAAAAAATAGAAAAACGTCAATAAAATCAAGAAATGGTCGAAAAGAGACAATCTAAAACCTCCGGACGTAAAAGGAACATCACATACACGTCACAAACAATAATAATAAATATTTTAAAATATATATATAAAAATATGACAATAACTATATAACTCTAGGTGTATATAAAGAAAACGTTCACGTTACAAAACAAGTTACGACAGAAATTCCTCAACAGTGTGAAAATAAAAATAAAAAATAGAAACACGTCAATAAAGTCAAGCCATAGTCGAAAAGAGACAATCTAAAATCTCTGGATGTATATAGGAACATCACATACACGTCACAAACAATAATAAGAAATAATATTAAATATAAATATGAAAATATGACAATAATTAACTATAAAGAAAACGTTCACGTCACAAAACAAGTTACGACAGAAATTCCTCAACAGTGTAGCAGTTTTTTGACAATAAGAGCTTCTTAACTTTTGCCTTGAAAATATGTACATTTCCTGAAGCTTTAATGTCATCGGGAAGTTTGTTGTACAGTTTGCATCCCTGATATTCAAAGCTTCTTTGGTAGAGTGCAGTGCGATGTTGACTGGGTAGGAGTAAGTGTGCATTTCGTGTCAAATGGGTATGTGGTGGTCTGTTGGTAGCCAATATATTTTTGTTGCGGTATACATATGTGCACGCCTCAAGTATATATAGTCCTGCAACTGTCAATATTTTTAAGTTCTGGAATGCTCCCCTACAGGAATCCCTAAAACCCAACTTAGCAATGATCCTTTATTGCATATTTCTGTATTATGAACACTCGACCCACAGAGGAACTTGTGCCCCAGTTCAGTATGCTATACCTCAGATGAGAATTGAAATTCGCATAGTAAAGCGTAAGTAGAATCTCTTGACTGCAGTGATTGGAGAGAAACCTAAGAGAGTAGCAGGAATTTCTGAGTTTTTTGAACAAATTATCTACTTGTGGCTTCCATTGTAAATTGTTGTCGAAGACAACTCCTAACATGTTGGTTGTTGTTGTGGAATCCAATGATAATTCAGTATTCTGAAACAGACTCACCTCATGGTGTTGTCGTCTTATCATGAATTGAAGCATTTTGGTTTTTGTTTTATTCATTTCTAAATTATTTTTCTCAGACCAAGTGATAACTTTACTGAAAGTGCTTTCAGCTGTATTTTTAAGGGAGTTTAGGTCATCCTCAATAACTAGTATATTAGTGTCATCAGCATAACATATACAGTGAGTGGAAGAATTTCCATTCAGATACACCAATAAATCATTAGCAAAAACTAAATATAATAGAGGCCCCAAAATGGATCCCTGAGGCACACCGTCGGCAATATGTTTTTCGGAGCTTGTATTCTCCCCAATTTTTACTATTTGTCTCCTATTTTTTAGGTAGGAGGTCAATAAATTGAGCGGCAATCCTCTAACCCCATATCTCGAGAGTTTTTCCAGCAAAAGACTGTGATTCACGCAATCAAACGCACGTGAAAAATCAATAAACAATCCAAGCACACACTTTTTTTGGTCCAAGGCCGTTATTATTCGACTGTGAAAAGCATTTGCTCATTAGCAAAAGGCATAAGGAAAAGCAAATCCTCATTTTCGTATTATTAACCAAATGCTTTTACTTATGAGCAATTGCTTATGTTCTCGTCTGTCTCAAATCAACAAAAATGGAAATATACAATGGTATCCATGAATAAAGAAAATGTGCTCAAAAAAGGCAGTTTTTCAAGGAGTTATTTATGAGACGTATGTAGCGTTTATAGGAGAAGATATTTCTACCTCATTCTGCCACTGTTCGTATACATGTGAGCATATATAGTTCTTGTGAAGTCGTTATGTCTAGTTCAGATGAAAATTCCTCCACCAGTTCCCAAGAAGGAAGGGACGATAATGAACTGATGTTCATTGCTAATTTTGTAAAGGACCACCCGATCATACTGAATAAAAGCCAAATACCGTCAGTGAAAACAAAAAAGGGAGAATATCTCAAACAAATGAAGATTGACATAGAAAATAAATATGGCACTATGATGGACAGTAAAAAAGTATTGAAAAAATTGAATAATTTGAAAACTAATATCAAAAAGAAAACAGACCGGAAAGCAACAGGAAACAAAAAAAATCAAATTGAGTGCGGTCGAGTCCGTAATATATAATATAATGCGAGGTGGCAGCGATGAAAATCCTGTTTTCTCCAAAGTTCCTGGAAATGTTGAGGTGGGTGCGAGTAAGGATATAAGAGAAAATATAGAACACCCACGAATAGAAATTCCTCCTGTTCTGGTTCCCCAGAAGGAGGAAAAAATGGATGTGCATGAGACATCTGAGACAAAAAATGTATCTTATTCGGAATTGCAGAGACTTGTTCTCCTGAAACAACTACAAGTTATTCGAATGAAGAAAGAAATACTACTGATAAAGAAAATGGAAGAAGAAAAACATCTGATGCCAGTGTAATACAGCGAATAGGTGACCGGGACTATTTTGCCCTTTGAATGATTATTGAGAATTTGTTGTTTCTTTGAATTCAAATGAATATTATTTCAGTTGTGTTACTTAGTCAATGAAAATATTACACCGAATCAAATCCAATATACCTGTGGACGGTGACAGTGGAAGAGAAAAATATCCATAATTTCACTTTACTTCTCTAATTGAAAATAACAGCATTCGATACTGTTGCTTGACAGACACATATATCTTCAGCTACCCCAATTTGAAATCCTGAAATATAAGTATAGAGCGTAAATGTCTGGAATGGTGAGTGCATGAATTGAAGAACAAACATGTCGGGATTCGGCATACACATACTTTAATTTCGATCAATTCATAATTATTCCCCAGAATGATATGAATCTAATGAAATTACCTGGATCTGCCATGTACCTCAGAAATATTTTCATTTTTGTCTGGGCATTCAACGCTCCTCCACGTGTTTCTCCCATTTTTCCTAAAAAATACTTCGAAGGCCATTCAACAGTTTCTGGAGTAAATCTGAATATTCTCACGAAGTGTTTTCGAGGATCTGAACGTCTTTCTTTGTAAATTTTTTGTTTTCTTGGAACTACAAACATACTTCCTCCACAAGTAAGTTTTCAGAAGTAACTGAATAGGTTGACTTATATTTCCGTGAGGATTTGCTTCTGCTAACACGTAAAAAATAATTTTTATTAATGAGGCTATAAGCAAAACCTTGAACTCCTCGATCTTTAGCAAAACCTCTTACTTGACCATATTTGTAATTTTCATCAATAAAGTTATAAGGATTTGCTTACGGATTCATATGTAAAAGCAAATACTCATTTTTAATAATCTCACTGCATAACTTAAAAGAAAAATTATGAAATTGAAAATTTGCATTTTCATTCACCTAGTTATTCGATTTTCTATTCCAGTCTCAATTAAGAACTCATATAGATGAATGAGGCAAAGAAAAGAATGTTTTCCAAAAGAGAGTACTCACCAGAAATCATTTATGAAATTAACTCAAGAGAGGCATCGCATTCACTGGGTCTTCAATATATTTTTGTCGACGAGAATCTATTTCACGCTTCCAGGATCATCAGTAAGACCGGAAGAAATGGGAAACACATTTTCTAGAAGCAATCTCACTTTGCAAAGATGGAAAAGGGTTAGAAACATTTCTTTTGGAGAGAAACTTTGGAATTTTGTTTTTTTTACAGATTTCGGGGTCGCAAACAACACATTTTCTCATTTTTTGTGTTCGGGATGGTAATAACAAGAACATTTTTCTTGTCTTCAATATCGTCTAACGTCATATTCATCAATTCTTCGCGACGGCACGCACCAGCGATTCCGAAAATGGTAGCCACCTTCATCAAGAGGAAGTTTTTGTCCGGAGCATCAGATAAGAATTTATCAATACCCTGTTTTTCGAAAACCTTCGATTTTTCGGGTTCTTAACATTCGTTCAGTCTTTTTAGATATGCCGTTGATTCAAAATATTTGCTTATGTCGATGTCTTTCTTCAATTTTACAAGTTCAATCATTAGGTACTTCGACCACAAGGTTGACGGACAAAGACTTCTTGATAAGTGGTGGGAGTATACTATAAATACCTATTTTTTCAGAGATAGTGTATTTTGCTCCTTACACCACAACTCAAATGCTCAAATTCTTTTTTCCAATACTTACGTCCAAAATGTGTTATTTCTGATGACTTTTAAACGTCAAAAGTATGCTAATTTTGAACAGGGTGCAAAAAAAAAATCTGCATAGTGTGCAAAAAAGTACAGACCTATGTTATTCAAATAAAGGTAATACACAAAACCCATCATTTCCATTTCAATCGTTTTTTAACCGACGAAAGCAAGAAGGAGGAGGTTCTCTAGTCCCATTTGAATTTGAAGGATGAAATCCACCCTTAAGGGTAGCAAAATGGAGGATATTGATCACTCACCCTCTGAATTCTGGTCCGTTAACCGATTCTATCAGGCATAACTTTATACTGATTTGGATGATTCTTCTTTCATCAGATAGGGTATAATTCATAGTTGATCATATTTGGATTTCGAATGGAATTATCCACCCTTACGGGAAGAAAAATAGGGGATAATCGATTTTTCACTTGTGAATATTGGCACACATATGTAGTTGACAATGACAGATCGCTAGTGTCATCATCACAATCATTATATTATATGTGAGGATGGAATGATATACAGAGTATTGAAATAAACTAACCAGAACAACAAAAATAATTTATATTACAACAAATAGTAAAAGTAGATAATCATATTATCCAACTGGTAATAGTTGAAGTGAGGTGGGTAAGTATTTTGGAAGTAATAAAGAAACAAGCAGTTAGTAATTAGTAGATTTCAGCCACAAAAAATAAAAACTTTTTAACAAAAAATTAAACCAACGAAATACGGAACTGAAAAGTAGAAAATAAAATAAAGCTTCTTAGTCTCGATAACTAAGCTCCTGAACTAATGTAAGTAACCAATTTTGAGTCGGCGCCAAACAAACAATCAACGAAGATCATTAAATTACTTCAATAAAATTATCAGAATGTCACCGCCCAACTCGATGCCATCGTTTCACACCTCACCTAATTCATTCGCTCGTTTGTTTGGCGCCGACTCAAAATTAGTTACTTACATTAGTTTAGGAGCTTAGTTATTGAGACTAAGAAGATTTATTTTTTACTTTTCAGTTCCGTATTTCGTCGGTTTCATTTTTTGTCAAAAAGTTTTTATTTTAACATATTACTATCATATTCCATCCATTGAAATTGTTACTACAACCTAATATTTATTTAATTTTTTCTGGTAGGTAGGTATTGGGTTTTACTGACATAATTTTGTCATTGTCACTGCCAAAACAATAAAAATTGGACGTTTGCTTTCAAAACGTTGATAATAAACGGTATTTTCATTTTTATGTTAAAAAACCAAATTATTGGAAAAAATCATGTAGACAGGGTGATTCAAAAGTACTTTGACAAACTTTAGGAGATGATTCCTCACAATATTCTAATATGAATGAGCCACATAAATAAATGTCCGGAAAACCTTCGTTTTCAAGATACAGGGTGTTGAAGTTTTATTTTTATTTTCGTTTTTTTTTTAATAACTTTCGAAATACTGAACTGAATCTAACGAAAATTAGTGTTGGGAGGTTTTTCAAAGTGTCGAATTCGAACCTCATGTTATTATTGATCTTACTTGTAGGGGGCGCCACCTACACGTATTTTTCTTTTTTGAAGATTTATAACTTTTTTGGGCGTACTATTAAGACATTTTTTAGTACAAAAATCAATTTCTCTATCATATCTACGTAAAAAAGCTACCGTTGTTACAAGTCGCTATAAGCAATCGTTTTCTAGATATTTGGTCTTGAAAATTTCAAGTCAACCATTTGATAATCGATGCGTGTTGAAGTTATTAACATTATTTTGCATTTTTCACAACAATGCTTAGGAAATGAATTTGATTTTAAGTAAGTAGTTTTGGTTTTTTGTACGGGGCGCCACCTAATCTATTCATTTTTACTCGTTTGAAATAGTTATTTTTGTATCAAGGGTGCAAAATCTGCATTTGTTTTAATAAAATTTGCAAGAAATATCAACATTGTATTTTAAGAAATTTTCAATATGTAGAATAAAATGAAATAAAAGAAACTGAATTGTATTCAAATGAATTGTTCAAAGTGTTCACCTCCAGCAAAGATACAGGCATTCAGCCTTCTAGTCACTGAATCTCGTATATACCCGCTCAAAAATTATTGGTGTGTTTCTTATTGTTTCACAGGCGTCTACTATTCCGTTTCTTAGATCTTTCTCGTTCACTACTGGAGTTTTATAAACTAGTGACTTCAAATGTCCCCAAAAATAAAAATCTAGCGGGTTTAGATCTGGGGACCTTGGTGCCCACGCCTGGGTAGGTTCTTCTAAACCCCTATCGATCCATCGATTTGGATAGACAGTGTCAAGGAATTCCTTGGCTACAACGCTGAAATGGGCCGGAGCCCCATCATGCATAAACCAAATGCGGATACGAATTTCTAATTGTACATTCTGAAGTAGTCCCGGCAATTCATTTTCTAAAAAGTCTCTGTAAGTTGCGCTATTCAGTCGGAACGGAAGAAAGAAAGGACCTATCAAGTAATTATCAATTATTGCCACCCATACCTCTACAGAAAATTGATACTGATAATGTCTTTCACTAACTGCGTGCGGATGTTCCAGAGCATGGTTGTTATGAAAGTTTGTGAAAGCATTTCGGGAAAAGTTTGCCTCGTCCGTGAAGAGTACATATCTTGAAAATTTAGGATTTCCAGCCAATTTTCTCAAAAACCACTGACACATAGTGATGCGTTGGGGAAAGTCTCGTGGCAAAAGAGCTTGTACCCTTTGAATATGGTATGGATAAAATTGGTGATAGTGGTTGATACTCCAAACTGTGGAATTGATAGCTTCAGCATTTATTCTTGTACTTGTTTCTGGATTCTCCTCGAGAGCGTTCGAAACAGCTTCTTCCAATTCTGGGGTTCGAACTGCTCGTGGTCTTCCAATGATATCAGGTGCCCTCCCAACGACGGTGGAGACTGGTAAATGTTGGAGCTGAAGGCAGTACTCGATTAGGAAATCGCATCCGGTAAATACGTCTTGCTTCGCGCGCATTGCCATCCGCAAGGCCATAAATGAAATGCATATCGATCAAATGAGCATTATTGTTTAAATAATCCATTTTTTCAAAATTAGTGTTTTAAAACTTACAAAAACTTCAACAAACCAACAAAACGTTCAACTGTCACATATTATGTAATTACCAAAACTACGTACTTAAACGTCTTGTGAAAAATGCAAAATAATTGTAATAACTTCAACACGCATCGATTATCAAATAATCGACTTGAAATTCTCAAGTCCAAATATCTAGAAAACGGTTGCTTATAGCGACTTGTAACAGCGGTAGCTTTTTTACGTAGATATGATAGAGGGATTGATTTTTCCACAGAAAAATGTGCTGGAAGAACGCTAAAAAAAGTTATGAATGTTTAAAAAAAGAAAAAAACGTGTAGGTTGCGCCCCCTACGAGTGAGAGCAATAATAACATCAGGTTCGAATTCGACACCTCAAAGAAACATCTCAATACCAATTTTCGTTCAATTAAGGTCAGTATTTCAAAAGTTATTTAAAAAAAACTTCAACACCGTGTATTTTGGAAACGAAGCGTTTCCAGACATATATTTATTTGGACAATTCATATCAGAATATTGTGAGGAATCACCTCCTGAAGTTTGTCAAATACCTTTGAATCACCCTGTACAACTCGAATATAAAGCCTCTTTTTACTCTTGTTGTATAAATAACTCGTAACGCCAGCGAGACTTTTCTGGAACTGACTGACTACTTATAGAATCGGCAGACTTCAAGATTTTTGGTGGAATGTCACTCAATGAATCTTCTGGATAGTTCATTTTTTATATCAAATTGAATATTAAATTTGAATTTAACTTCAGGGTACCGCAATTTAAGTTTAAGTTAACAATCGCTACTTATTTACCCGAATTTATGATTACGAGAGAATGTACTCGTGTAATGAACGTACCATGTATCTTAGATGGATGAACATGTCATTTGCTCCTGTCAACGAATTTAAAAAGTTATACGCAAAATAAAAAAAATGGGGAAGTCCACTGAATATTAAAAAAATTTCACAATATCTTCGGACCAATATGATTCGAACGATCAAAATCAAATTTGCAGAAAGTATTTTACCGCACTAGAGCGGAAAAGTGCTTCTTTACACACGACAAATCATTGAAATAAGTGCACTTTTCCACGTACTCGTAGAAAAAATTAATTATAGTATCACGAAACATAGAATTTATAACGACTGGAATACATATACAAGATATTCCTCTAAGTTTTAGGAGCATTTTTCCATCAGAAGAGTTTTAACAGACTTTCGGAAACGTTTCATTCCGCTAATGTTTCTGATTCGATTTGGTAAATGATTATAAATCTGCTTTCTTCTGTAGGTCCAAAAATGTTTCGTGAGAGATGAAGTGGGAAGTATATCTGTTTGTGTTGGAGTTGGAGTATGAATTTTTTCCTTGTGTTTATGCATCAAGCAAATTGTCTCTAAAATGAAAATTTCACATATCGTCAATATTTTTTTATTGGGAAAAATCATCCTGCATGATTCCCGCATTTTTACTTTGAAAATTTTGCGTATCTGAATTTATAATTAATTTCTCTTCCGATCATACACGTATTTGTACTGACTATAATTATAAATGAACTGAATAACTCTGCACTGATTATACACAAATGAAAGAGGTGGAAATTTCATGTCGGGCATATTGGAAATATATTTTCTTTGTTCGATATTAACAAATATTCAAAATCCAATCCTGAAATCACTCGCGCTGAAACGCGACCAACGAATTCCTTCTTTAATTAAAACCATTCCGTTGACGCCCCGGTGACAAGTGGAATAACGTTTGGAAATCAAACAAAGCTTGGATTTCATCTAATTGCGAGCCCGTTCAGGCGAATATAAGCCAGTAAAATTAAAAACCCAGGGGGCTCATGAAATGGCACTCGTACCCCCATATGACAGAAGGGACAGATTCTGCAACCGGGTGGCTATTTACACAAATTGAAATCCAACGGGTCCGCAGCCTCCACAAATGCTACAAATTGTAGAACAATTTCCACACTTTCGTGTGATAACAGTATTTTTTCACGGAACGAATGGACAATATTCATTGGAGAAATGTGGCTCAGGTTACAGTGGCGGGGATTGATGGGATGTGGTGGAAATGGAGGGAGTAGATAAGTGACTCAATAGGCGCTGATATTTTTTTCAGGTTGTTTCTCAACTTTGAAGAGTCGTGGTGTGTTCTTTTTAACCGACGAAAAAAAAGGAGAAGCTATAGTCAACGCGTATTTTTTTTTTGTATGATCACGCATAACTTTTCACAGAGTAGTAGTTCGATTCCGATGATTCTGCCTTTATTGGATAGGGTAGGCTTCGATGCTGGTCCCATTTGGATACCCTTAAGGGTACCAAAATAGGGGATATTTATCGTTCATCCACTGAATTTTTACCCGTTAACTGATTCTACCACTCATAACATTGTACTGGGTTATCCGATTTGGATGTTTTTTTTTATTGGACAGGGTATACTTCAGAATTGGTCATTTCCGGATTGGCAAAGGAGTAATCCACCTCTAAGGGTAGAAAAATAGGGATTAATTATATTTTTTATCCGTGAACCGAATCTGTTGGAACTTGGCACACATATAGGCAGTTCTGATGACACTACTACAAAATGGATACCTGAAGTCAATTGAGTAGATAGTTATCAGTTGATTTTAGTTACGAAAAGTGAAAAATAAAGACATTTTAACAAAAAATTAACCCGACAAAAAAATCTACTGAAAAGCAATAAATAAAATAAACCTCCTTAGTCTTAATGATAACTGGGCACCTGAACTAATGTGAGTAACTAATTCTGAGTCGGCGCCAAACAAACAATTATCGAAGATCATTAGCTATGAAAGAAGTCATCAAAACGCAGCCGTGCATCTCGCTGCTATCATTTTACGCTTCACCTAATTAAATTGCTAGTTTGTTTGGCGCCGACTCAAAATTAGTTACTCACATTAGTTTAGGAGCTCAGTTATCATTAAGACTACCAATAGAATAGGATAGAATAGAATAGATTTATTTCCAGAAAACATGATATACATGTATGGGAAAATTGAAGTTTCCAGTAATATGCACTTAATGGATACATAAAAAATTTCTAACATAAATAAGTAGATGAATAAACACAAAACAGACATAGCAAATAATGAAAATATAATAAGTACAAAATCAAACATCAAACATTATCAGTTGGGATAAATAATTATCGGTAAGGTATTCGTTAACTGAATAGTAAGCTTCAGCAATTAAGATTTCTTTCATTTTATTCTTGAATATTCTTGAATTGAAATTTTTCATTTCGTTTGCAAGCATATTGTATACAAGTAGTGAGCACTCTTTTGGAATAAAGTTGTGGTATGGAGGGGTGAAATGATTGTCGTGTTTGGGAGTTGGCAAAATGATATGTGAAAGTTTATTTCAATTTCTGCTTTCCAGTTGATTTTTTGTCGGTTTTATTTTTTGGTAAAAAGTTTTAAGTTTTCAAGAAGATGCAAGAGAAATATATATTAGAATATTCGTGCATATAACAATGTTTCGAAAAAAATTTGTAATTGACAAAGGAGAAAATCTGATGATATATCAAGTATTCAATAAAAATAACATAAAGAAAAATAACAATAATTGATTAATGCAATTCAAAATCCAGATAATATAAAATCGCTAATATAGATGTCATATTGTAATCTGAAGTCGAATCGAAGACACAATATTCAGTTCATAAATTGTAACGCATTTTGAATGACTTATCTACATGCCTTTGATCGTGTTGACAAAGGACTTTCAGCTCTAAAACTAACCAGTATCGGTATTCGTCAATTTCTAGGCAAATTTTTCCCTGCAAATAGGCAAATTATTTCAATAAAAACTTGCAAAAAATGTATGCGACGGAAAAAGAAACTGAAGAGCAAAAAATAAAATGAACCTCTATATCCTTAACAACTAAGCTCCAAAACTAATGTAAGTAACTGATTTAGAGTCGGCGCCAAACAAACAAATTAATTTCTAAAGCGTGAAATGAAGGCAGCGGGTTGCGCGATGCATCTCTTCGCCGGAAATTGCCGAGCGTTCTCGAAGTCAATATCAGCGAGACAGCTACCCGAACAGGCACACACGTGAGGGCACACGTCTTTGCGACTGGTCGTGCAGAAAGCGCATTTTTGGAATATTATTGTTTATCGCTGGAGATTTCACGTTGCATTTTTATGTTATTTTGCTTTGATCATTTCTTTAAAGTGATTCAATGATCTTCGTTGATTGTTTGTTTGGCGCCGACTCAAAATAAGTTACTCACATCAGTTTTGGATCTCAGTTATTGAGAATAAAAAGGTTCATTTTATTTTTGCTTTTCAGTTTCTTTTTTCGTCGGCTTAATTTTTCGTTAAATAGTTAAAAAAAAATTGTTTCGCTACCTTTTAAAATACCTACTAACCATCCTCAATTCGACTATTAACTGTTTTAAACTATTACTAGCTGGTACCAGCGATTTTTTGTGATGACTATTACAAATTCACTCACCTCTTCAGGGACTGAATTTCCAAAAATACTTTATTGGTAAGTGAGACTTCAAATACCAATTTTTATGACCCTAACTTCAAAACCAACAGAACCCTCAAACAAACTTTCACCCCCCTAGTGGTTGCATTTATAAAAACACTGAATCGTGTATTTTTTATCCCTTACAAATACCTCAAATACCAATTTTCATGACCCCAACTTGAGAACTAACGGAACCCCCATACAAACTCCCACCCCCATTCCACCCATATTTCTTCTATTTGTAACAGAGATTTCAAATACCAATTTTTATGACCCCAACTTGAAAACTAATGGAGTTCCTACACAAACTTCCAATCCCAATTTAACCCCCATTTCACCCCTACAGGGGTTGAATTTCCAAAAACAACGAAACAACGGCCCCCAAATACCAATTTTCATGATCACAACTTTGAAACTAACTATACAGACTTTCAATCCTCATTTTGAATTTTCAAAAACTCTGAAACACTTTTATCTTTTTGGTAAAGGAGAGCCCAAATACTAATTACCATGACTCTTATTTCTAAACCAATTGTACTTCCACTTTCACATCCACCTTTCCACCCTCTTAGGGTTGGAATATAAAAAAAATATGCTGTTAAAATTTTAGATCTTAGATCCAGGGGTTTGGTCTGGGCGCTGATCGTATATCAGTCAATCAGTGAGTCAATTAGTCAGGGCATGTAATTATATATGTCCATATTACCCCAAACACGAGATAGCTGCTGTCAACCGTTGGGGAGATCCCTCGACTGTCTCTCGTCTCCATCATCAGATTAACTCTTGGCCTCCATTATGTTGTAGTGTCAACAGAACTACATATGTGTGCCAAGTTTCAACAGAATCGGTTCACAGGTGTAGAATCAATAAATCATCCCCTATTTTTCTACCCTTTTTCTCAAATTCATATGGGACCAACTTCGAAGCATACTCTATACAATAAAAAAAAACATCCAAATCGGATAACCCAGTGCAAAGTTATGCGTGGTAGAATCGGTTGAGAAGTATAAATTCAGTGGGTGAACCACCAATTCCCATTTTCCTACCGTTAGGAGTGTTTTTTTTTCAAATCCAAATGGGACCAACTTTGAAGTATACCCTATTCATTGAAATAAGAATTATCGAAATCGGACTACTCTGTGAAAAGTTATGAGTGGTCATACAACGTTTTTTAATTATAGACTGAAGAACTAAGTTGGTATTGATTTTATTATGTCCAGCTACTCTGGACTTTTCCAAAGTCATTCGATCTATGAAATCATTTTGTGGGGCAATTCGAGTCACTCAAATAAAATTTTAATCCTCTACAAAAGGATCATTCGTATGTTAGCAGGAGCGGGCTACAGAGATCACTGTCGTACTCTTTCCATTCGGCTACAGGTCATGCCACTCCCAAGTGTTTATATTTACTACTCTCTTCTTGAAATACATAGAACAGAGCGCATTATGCTTTACAATCTGATTCACATTAATATCATACGAGTTCAGGAAATTTGCTGAGAACTCCAAGACACGGACTTTCAGAGGCTCAAAAAATTCTCTGATTATACATTTTCATAACAAACTACCTGGAGCAATAATAGAAAAAAAGTTATATTTTTTTGACTGAAAAACTGCTATCATAAATTCATGTAAAGGATTTTCACACTGACAGGTCTTTTCATTCTGGAAAATATTGCTCCTCAATATCCTAACAAAATCAATCAAAGAGACACAAATGAGAATACTCACTTCACTGAAAGTTTTTCACAAAATTATCTCCATGTGTGGCAGTGTCAATTCAAAAATTAATCCCAACAAAATTATAATTAAATGTGATTATTTCCTCAGACAATTTCAAAACAAATATGGTATTTTCCACATGGGGTGTAAATGGCAAGCTGCTCCCTAACTTCAATAAAATAAATCGCATTGACATATGTATTGTTACGAGTACACTACGACGCCACCTGTAATTACACGCAACCGAGGAGATATTGGAATTCCTGATGTAAACAACCCCCAGCAGGTACCTGTGACCCCTCACAGAAAAGTCGAGACCATTCTCGAAATTCACCGACCTTTCTGGTATATTCTATCTTGTATGGCGGACGACTGTATAAGTGCATCGCATGCGAGCGACAGACAATTATTCATTTGATGAGTTATTTGTTTGATCAATTGGAGTTCAGTTAGTGTCTTTTCCTCAAAACACATTGCAAGAATCTTTAAACAAAGTTATTGAGGATCTACAAATTCTACTGCATATATCGATAGCACACAACCTCATGCTCTATCCAAAGAAATGTAATTCAACTCCTAAACACAAACGACTTGAAATTGAAGGGTTAGTCCAAATCATACTTGGACAAGACAGTGTTCAGATTCCACAAACACGTTAGCCCGCTCTGTCAAAGTTTCTATAACATTTCACGCCAGCTGTACCAGAGTAGAGTTATTATGTCCTCCAAACTCAAACTGAAACTCATACAATTCAAAACAATCGCGTTCGTCTCGCACACGGTACTCGCAAATATGATCATATATCTGCCAAGTTCGAGGAATCAAGTTGGTTGAATCTTGAAAAAATCTGGAAACATCATCTGCTCGTCAATACACATGAGATTATATTCAAAATAAAAACTTTTTAACAAAAAATTAAATCGACGAAATACGGAACTGAAAAGTAAAAAATAAAAAAAACCCTCTTATTCTCAATAACTGAGCTCCTGAACTAATATGAGTAACTAATTTTGAGTCGACGCCAAACAAACAAGCAAATGAATTAGGTGAGGCGTGAAATGATGGCATCGAGTTGCGCGGTGACATTCTGATGATTTTTTTGAAGTAATTCAATGATCTTCGTTGATTGTTTGTTTGGCGCCGACTCAAAATTAGTTACTTACATTAGTTTAGGAGCTCAGTTATTGAGACTACCAAGGTTTATTTTATTTTTTACTTTTCAGTCCCGTTTTTCGTTGGTTTAATTTTTTATCAAAAAGTTATTATTTTTCAATGTTTTGTGACTGAGATCTACTAATTACTACCTACTTGTTTTTTGATTACTTCCAAAATACTTACCCACCTTACTTCAACTATTACCAGTTGAATAATATGATTATCTACTTTTACTATTTGTTGTTATATAAATTATTTTTGTTGTTCTGGTTAGTTTATTTCATCACTTTGTATATCATTCCATCCTTTCATAGAATATAATGATTGTGACGGAGGTAGGAGAACAAAGATAATGTCAATAGCGATCTGGCATTGTCATTTACATATGTGTGCCAATGTTCACAAGTGAAAAATCAATTATCCCCTATTTTTCTACCCGTAAGGGTGGATAATTCTATTCGGAATCCAAATATGATCCACTATGAGGTATACCCTATCTAATAAAAAAAAACATCCAAATCGAAGAACCCAGTACAAAGTTATACCTGATAAAATCGGTTAACGGACCAGAATTCAGAGGGTGAGTGATCAATATCCTTCATTTTGCTACCCTTAGGGAAGGATTTTATCTTTCGAATTCAAATGGGTCCAACTTCGAAGTACACCCTATCCACTGAAAAAACGACTAGAGAACCTTTCCCTTTTTGGTTTCGTCGGTTAAAAATTCCGAACTATCTCCACCAGAGATATATAACTTCCAAATCGCCGAAATCAAAATACTTTCGTCAGACCTAGACACTCCTTAGTTGGCTTCATACAAGCTTCATGTACAATTCGATAAAACACTATAATTATTTCCCTAATGATTTAAAGCATTCGCAAGTTTAAAAAAAAAATTCAAAGAATATATGGGATCTGCTGGTTAGTTCAAATGGATACTGTCATGCTTCAACCACCTTGTTCACCTAGATAATGTTGCATTATGTTATATTTGAATATTTAGTTTCTACTTTCACTGTGCTTGTTTTAATCATATTTTGTAGGTTAAGTTATAGAACAGCGTGACCTGAACTTCGGCTGTTCATCGATCCAATTACTTTCTTTCTGTTGTATGTATAAATGTTTACTTATATATCGATGAATACAGCACATGTATTATTATTGTTAGTTAGTGAGTCAGTTGCCGTCGGACAAATGTCACGAGAGATTGAGTTATTTAATCATTTGGTATTGACATTAATTAATATAGACAAACCCCAGATTTGTACTAGTATGTTACCACGGATACTAGTATATTTCCACGGATACTTGTACATTTCATGATTTTTCTATGCAAGGCAAAGCATAAAGTATGCGATTCAATTAGCTTGATGAATACGCCGCGAAATTGGGTCGTCACAAGGATTCACAGAGAGAATTTGATAAAAGTTTCTCCTTTGTGCCTCCTTCAGTGACAGCGTATTCCAGACAGCTCGTCCGTCAGACAATTATAATTACCAAAGTTGAATATGTCGCAGTGGAATTATGACCCAGTTGTCTATTCATGTGGATTCAGCCCGGTTACATGGCGAAACTTTCCATTGGAACTAAGCCCGAAGAATCCGGATTTTATCAACATTTATGAGGCTTCAATTCGTCGCATGGATATTAAATATGTATTTCATTAAAATTATGGTCTATGTGATGTATGTGAATGATGGTAATTTGTGTTGCACTTTTAATGATTTTCAGTGGGACTAGCTCTATTCAAAGAACCGAAAAATATTGTGGTTTCCATGAAAAAAACAAAAATACGATTGTTAGTCACAAGAAAATTCCATTGATTTTTCCTCATTGAATAATCACATTCTGCGTGGTATTTGCCAGGAAAGTAGTGGTTTTTCACCTGAGATCTACCTTTCTCTGGTTCAATTTTATATTGAATCCTTTATGTGAAGAAAAACCGTTTAAATTCGATTTTTTCTATTCATTCCACTTCACATGGCACTTATCTCTCATAAATGAATACCTTGGCATTTCCCAAAATCAGAGCATTCTACTCGCGATAAAAATGCTAATGATGGTGTTTTACTTTAGTTTTTTTTATTTCCTTTGGCACATGAATCATAGGAATCTCTATCGGGTCCGGTAAATTGAATCTATTCTATCGCGAATGGTAAACTATCATTTCATTGACACAAAAGTCGTTGTCAAAGTAACAGTTCATTCAAAATAGTGAAATCAAACAACTTTTACCCACTCAGATGTCGATTTCACCCACTCATATGTCAATTTCACCTATGTAAGGGCCGTTTATTCCAAAGCGAATGTTTTTCCAATATGAATAATATCTATAATGATTATGTAATACAACAGTACCTTTTTATTCTTCTTCATACTTTATGCATCTTCAATTTCTTCTGGGAAAGCATATTCATCATTATTCTCGTTTTCTTTATTAAATTCGCATATTTTCAGGATATCGATAGCGGTCAAAACAAGTCGCGTTGCTATAAACAAAATCCGTAAAAACCATTAACTTTACAGCGATCAAGCCAATTTGACTTCGAATAATAAATTCAAACTACTTTTTTTTTATAAATTTTTTGTTGAATATTTCCTCTCAAGAATAAAATAAAATAAAAATAGAATCATACACACGACGGTAAAAAGGCTTTACCTGCTTGTGGAATTGATCAACATTTTCCATTCACAAGTAAAGCATATTTTCACCATCTTATATAATAAATAACTATTCTTGAATATAGAATCAATGAGGTAATGTTATCGACTCATACTTGGAAGCATTGAAACTCGTGGTCTGGTGTTATAACGGTAAATGTGGAAGCACAGTATGGAACTAGTAATATTTAATAATGAAGTACACCAAAAAACATCTACAGATATAATGAAATACAATAAGAAAACATCAACGGGGAAGTTTTGAATCCCAGTTGAAGGTAATGTACTGCTATACTGGGACAATAAAGAAGTTCCATGATGGATACTGTACCATTATCCTTTCACTTTTTCTAAGAGGAAAAGGTTGACGAAATAAATGAAATATATGGTATATACGACATGAATGTGTAGGGAGCTAGAGCTGATACCTTTGAATACACACAGTGAGGTCCCTAAGTAAGGGATAAATTCATTTCCTACGTAATTTACAATTTATGAGTAAAATCCTGACAAAAGTCAATTTTTAATTCTGAAATTATATTTTTCAAGCATAATTTTATACCTCCTCCGACCTCCTTGGAGTGACAGCAACTTCTTTAGTAAAATCAAATAGAATGAGGGTGCGCGTGTTAGCTCATTTGAAAGGGTTTTTATTTCTCTTTCCAGTAATATGAGGTTTGTTAATTTCTCCATATGTTTTATTGAAACATTTTTAATGTTACTGAGTAAACAAAAGAACATGGGACATTTCAAACTGGGCACCTTGCTTCTTGACAATAATGCAGGCTTTGCTGAAATTATTCTTAAACATTTTGTATCGTTTCCGTTGTGATTTTATCAATTTCCTGCCTTATTCTGTCTTTTCAGCCATCGACCTCATTTGGTCTGTCGTAGTGGACTTTAGTGTTTGGATAATCCCATTAAAATAGACAAGCGAGATCAAATCGGGAGAACGGGTATGCCACTCAATTCTACCGCGTCTAGCCATCCACCTATTAGGAAAAAGTTGATTGAGATAGGTTCCTACTTTCAATGTAAAATGTGGTGTAACTCCGTCTTGCTGATACCAATTAATCCTATCAATTTCAATAGGGTTGTCATCATTTCGGAAAAGTATTCTCAACTGTTATATCAAAGAAATATGGTCCGATAATTTGAGAATTTATAATGGTCCTCTATCATCCAATGTGGATTTTCTGTACTCCAGTATTTACTGTTTTTTAAATCGCAAATCGTCAAATCTTCAAATCGTCAAATCATCGAAAATCTTCAAATCGTCAAAAAATCGAAATCCTCAAATTGTCAAATCGTCAAGCCTTCAAATCGTCAAATCGTCAATTCGTCTAATCGTCAAATCATCAAATCGTCAAATCTTCAAATTGTCAAATAATCGAATCGTCAAATCCTTGAATCGTCACATCCTCATTTCGTCAAACCTTCAAATCGTCAATTCGTCTAATTGTCAAATCATCAAATCGTCAATCGTCAAATTGTCAAATCCTCGAATCGTCAAATCCTCAAATCGTCAAATCGTCAAATCGTCAAATCGTCAAATCTCAAATCTCAAATCGTCAAATCGTCAACGTCAAATCGTCAAATCGTCAAATCGTCAAATCGTCAAATCGTCAAATCCTCAAATCGTCAAATCGTCAAAATCGTCAACGTCAAATCGTCAAATCTCAAATCGTCAAATCGTCAAATCCTCAAATCGTCAAATCATCAAATCGTCATCGTCAAATCTTCAAATCGTCAAATCGTCAAATCATCAAATCGTCAAATCGTCAAATCTTCAAATCGTCAAATTGTCAAATCGTCAAATCGTCATATCGTCAAATCGCCAAATCATCAAATCGTCAAATCGTCAAATTCTTAAATCAAAATGAATGTTGCTTCATAAAAAAAAAAGTTTGTACAAGCTTTTATTCAGTGTCCCCTGCCCCGGTGTCTGTCTGTGTGTCTGTCTGTAATGAAATCTTGCAAGTTAAAGTTGACCCACTTTTAATGCTCCGATTGATTTGAAATTTAGCGGGTGTACATAATTTCGGTAACAATGCATTATGAAATTTTTGTTATGACAAAAAAACAAAATGGCTGCTCCAATATGGCCGACAGTTTTTGTGATTATGGTCCGTTTCTATTCAAAATTGTTATCTAGGGATTTTCCGGGTTTTTTTGTCAAAATTCGAAAATTCAACATGGCGGATGAATTTAATGATTATGGTCCGATTCTATTCAAAATTGGTATGTGCGGGTTTTTGGGGGTGACGATTTTTTTTTACAAACTTTTATTTTTAGTTTTACCTGTTTCGGTGTCTGTCTGTGTGTCTGTCTGTAATCTAATCTTGCAAGTTCAATTTGACCCACTTCTAATCATCCGAAATTTTTGTTAGGACAAAAAAAATGGCGGCTTCAATATGGCGGACAATTTTTGGGATTAGGGTCCGATTCTATTCAAAATTGGTATCTAGAAACTTTCGGGGTAAGAGATTATGATTTTTTTTGTCAAAATTCAAAAATAAATGAGATATAAATTACTAAACTAGTTATTTAACATCAAAAATACTAAAAAATGAGGAAACGAAAAAAAACAGCTTTCATTAGTTGTTAATTGAAACAGAACTAAAAAGTTAAAAATGAAATTCATTGGAAAACATTTTTAAATATAAGCTTTTATACAAATGCACTAAAAAGCTTGCCGCGGATACAATCTTGCGCGGCAAGATATTGAATCTGTTACTCACAGGACAACCTAGATCAACAATGAAATACATTATTTTTTCCTTTTTAGTGCATTTGTATAAAAGCTTGTTTTTAAAAATGTTTTTTTTTTAATAATTTTTAAATTACGGATCACTTGGCATCTGTTGGCCATGATTTTGAAATTTCGGTGATCCTCGTTGAATAATTCAAATGAATTTTATATGGATGGTATTTTTCTTTTTTTCAAACTACTCAAAATGTTTTACCAATAATTCCTTTCGCAGGTTCATGTGGATTATCTTAAATATATAACAAATTATCTAATTTCTTTTCATGGAATAAAATGCCTTTCTTACCAGATTGAGGAATGTATGTGACATTTCCAAATTCACGGAATTTGCTTTATATTCTACCATAGGCTGATAAATGCAACTTTCAGGGTTGAAAATTTTGCAATAAAACAAGAACGCCGAATTTTTGTTCCATCACCACATCTTAATAATATCCAAATTTCAATTCATAGGGTAACCGAAAGACACATTGTTAAAATAATAAAAAACTTGACAATCAGCGATAAATAACTAGAATGACAATACAATAATTTCATAGCTATTTAAATTATTTACATTTCAAAGATATGGCGAATGCGCAGATTCACCAAAATGCAGCATGCATCTCATTCACCATAATTTCTCCCGTAGAATAACTGATATCAAGCACCTCCCGCTTTTTTTACACAAGAGGAAATTTTTTGGTCAATGACTTTATTCTTACCATTTTCAACTTTTTAGCACTTATTGCTACATAAGCGTGTTTTTTAGTTTTTTGAACTATAATTTTTACTTCTTTTTTCTTTTTGTTCTGTAATTTGCCACCTGCGAATCAAAAAAAGAATTGAGTAAATATGACACAAAATCAATTGGAAAAGTTAGATTCGACAGATATTTGGCACATAGGCATAGTATAGGATACATTTAATTGTGAACATTCCAAATACATTTAAAAAAATATATAAATTCAATGTTCTTGATGGAGAATATACAAAATCCAAATAAACCTCAAATTGCTGAATAGCAAATTGAAAACCCTTTCAAATGAGCCATCACACGCACCCTTGTTCTATTCAGTTTTTTAAAGGGGTTGCTTTCACTCATAAATTGTAAATTAGATAGCAAATGAATTTATCCGTTACTTATGGACCTCACTCTATATTAGACACTATTATATTATTTTTTTGGAATTTCTTGAGAATTCGATCAACTATGTGATATGAAGGTGTAAAGCCGAGTTGAATACCAACAAAGTTGGACAAAATTTCCAAGCTTTTTTGCTAGTGTAATAAAATTTGTGGCAGCTTCTTTATTCAATTTTACCGAGATTGAGCATCATATTTTCCTTTATATTTCAATGCTAGTAAGAAAACCAGTTGGCGTTCGAACAATTGAGGTATTGTTTTTTATTTTATGTTCCCCAATTTGTATTCAAATAAATTTCCATTCTATAATTCTTCTTTATTCTCTCCTATTAGGAATGGTATGTAACTCGGAACATTTGTTGGAATTGAAAAGAAATGACGATAATCATTCTTGCTGTTGCTCGTCTCTGGTATAATGCAAAAAACTTTCGAATTACTGCGAGAAGAAAATTGCAAATTATGACAAACTCCTGGAGCTTGCAGCGCCGCTGGTTGGCGAACTTACACTTTTTAACGGAATTAATAATTCAATTAGCTCTTCTCCCTGAGACTAATTGTGTAGTACAAAAGAGAAAATAAGTCTACGCGCTTATAAAATTGCGAAAGTGACGGAGACTCATTTATCTGATGGCTGGATGAAAAATGCAGTTAGAAATTCCTCGGGATATTTAGAGACGCTGTATTAATTTCCATATCACCTCACTGGCTCATCTCATTAGATCTCATCTGCTTCAGAACGTTCATAATAAAACATAAATGATCCCAGGCAATAGGCTAGTCGATTAAATTTTAAAAATTAGTTAATACTTTACCTCAATATATATTTTACCAAAAAAAATTTGTTTTTTTTCAAAAAAAACAACATTTACATTATGTGTGTTGCGGTTTCAATAACCAATATAAATTTACCTCAAAAACGCTCAAGACTGTCATGGCGTCTTGAATGATTGCGCGGCAAGGAATTATTTTTCTTTTTAGTGCATTTGTATGAAAGCTTGTCTCAAAATTGTTTCATTTTATTTTATTTTTTTCTGTATATATATATATATATATATATATATATATATATATATATATATATTATATATATATATGTGTGTATATATATATATATTTGGCTTGTTTTTCTTGGGTTTTAGGTTCGTGGATCTGACTTTCATAAATCAATTACAACTTAGTTTTGGTATAACACGTGTAATTCATACGTTTCGACGGGAGGATCCTCGTCTTCATCAGGATTACAAACATTACAACTCTACAAGGTAAAAACAATGAGTAAGTAAAATTGTACAAATTAAAAACAAATAATAATTACGGTTATTAAAAATGTTAATGCCGTACCTTCAAACATAGGATTCGTTTGGACCTTCTTAGTTTGTTATGGTTTTTTGTTTTATATCCATAACAAGGTAGTGATTGAGTTGTTTACTTTACGATCTGGTGATATTAATTAGTTGCGCATGTGTAAGGTGGAAATGATTTATGGAGAGATAGTGTTTGGACATCTGTGGGAAGTGTTTTGAATTGCATATTTTATTTGGTTAGGGAGCTATGTTGTTTTCGAGAGATTGTGTGCTCGGCTTGGATAGGTGGCGTTACTGTTTTCATATTAGATTGTAATAGATGCTGTTCAAGTCGGCGATATCAGTTTTATCGTTTACGCAGTTGGGAGTATTTTTGATGTGAATCATCTCAAATATTTCTCTCTTTTTTTTGTTTTTTTCTGAACATAGAATGGTTGTTTTGGTATAATCGAACTCGTGGGTGGTTGTTTTTTTGTGTTTGTTGAGTGCTGTTGCCGCGTTGTTTGTATATTTGTGTGATTTTATTCTATTTTCTAAATATTGTTTGGATTGGCCAATATAGACTTCATTACAGTTTGGCTCTTTGCAAGGTATTTTATAGATGGTGTGTGTTTTTTCGTTGTGGGGGATTTCAGGTTTTAATTTGGAGAAACACGGCTTGAGGGTTTTATAACTTTTATGTGCGATTTTTAGGTTTAGTGGATCGAGCAGGTGTGAGATATTCTCTGAAAGGTGTTTTATGTATGGAATGGCTATATGTGTGGATTAGTGGGTTGTTTTTTTATCGTTAAGATGTTTATTGTATAGCAGGTTGATACGTGATTTGAATATAGAGTCGAATAATTTTTTGGGGTAATTGTTTTTTAGTAAGGCTGATTTTGCTTTCTTAATGGCAGTGGGTCGGTAAAGGGGATCCGATAGGCTGATGGATCTGTCAGCTAGGCCGATCACGACAGACTTTTTTTGAGAGTGAGGGTGGTTGGACTGGTAATTGAGGTAACGTCCCGACCAAGAGTTTTTTGTGAACCATTCTGTTTTTATAATGTTATTGTTCGTGTGGAGCGTGAGATCAAGGAAATTATTCTATTGTTTGTCTCTTTTTCAATGGTAAACTGTAAGTTGGGGTGGTAGGAGTTGAATTGAATAAAACTGATATCGCCGACTTGAACAGCATCTATTACAATCTAATATGAAAACAGTAACGCCAACTATCCAAGCCGAGCACACAATCCCTCGAAAACAACATAGCTCCCTAACCAAATAAAATATGCAATTAAAACACTTCCCACAGATGTCCACAACACTATCTCTCCATAAATCATTTCCACCTTACACATGCGCAACTAATTAATATCACCAGATCGTAAAGTAACAACTCAATCACTACCTTGTTATGGATAAAAACAAAAAACCATAACAAACTAAGAAGGTCCAAACGAATCCTATGTTTGAAGGTACGGCATTAACATTTTTAATAACCGTAATTATTATTTGTTTTTAATCTGTACAATTTTACTTACTCATTGTTTTTACCTTGTAGAGTTGTAATGTTGTAATCCTGATGAAGACGAGGATCCTCCCGTCGAAACGTAGAAACGTATGAATTACACGTGTTATACCAAAACTAAGTTGTAATTTATTTATGAAAGTCAGATCCACGAACCTAAAACCCAAGAAAAACAAGCCAAAAATATACCCTCAGGTTCAAGAAATTACCACAACATATATATATATATATATATATATATATATAACTTATTCCACCAATTGAGATCACACAATCATTTCAACTGTTAGAAACATAAACACACAAAAATGAAACCCCTCATAACTGAGTGCAATTGGACCAAGCACCAAATGTATTTTAAATTATGAATAAAAATCAGTGAAGAAGCCCCTTGCTAGGGGCGAAACGCCTAATTCCTGAAGATTTAGTTTAATTTTATGAATCCAAAACCTAAGAACCTCCAAACCAAATATATATATATATATATATATATATATATATATATATATATATATAGAAAGAGGAGAGGTAGTCTTTGCTGACTAGTTAGGAAAAAGTCTGAGAAATTCTTTGGGACAGCAGCAAACGCAAATGTACTCTCATAACATTATATTTCCAATATTTCGACAATGAATATTGTCATCATCAGGGAGCTACAAAGGTGGAACTACTATAGTATGTTGATAATTATAAAAATAAACTTTACTTACTTACAAAAAGGTGTAAAAGACAGCATTAAAACATGTAAAAACATGGAGCAACAATTAGATTTATGGAATAATATTTGTAACACAAAACATTACTGGTAAATTTATTAAAAGCCGAAAACCATTGTGGTGAACTTTCTTTGGTTATGAATGTGAAGAGTGAGGGAAAATAACAGCATCGAGGTTGGAATTTAACATAACCTAAAATGTCAATGTCAAAACTGTACAATTTTTAAGCTGTCCACATGAAAGTGGAAAACATCAATTGCAATTACTACTGAAGATGAGATTTTCTAATGGTAAAATTGGATGAATATATTTATTAGTTATTAATTATTACAAAACTTTCATGTTAGTTTGTATTAACTAGAAAAGGAAGATGAATTATTATTGAGAGCATTCGGGTTCTTGTCCAAGATTAATAGATAAGAATAGATCTCACTTAAATGATTGAGATCTGTTCTTTTGTTTAAACAATTGTTGGATTGAGAAATAAATGCCATTTCCAAAAAAATTCGTTTCGAAGCATTCTTTTCTTTTACTAAAATTTTTGTGGAATTATAATCCATATTGTGATCTTCTTTATTCACATGTTCACTGAGAGCACACCTTCCAGGGTGAAGTCTACAATCACTTTTTTGGGCACTTATACGGTCTTTCAGTAACTTAGCTGTTTGACCTATATATTCATGTTACAACTTGCACAAGGAATGCAATAAACTAGTTTTGTTTGTGAAAATAACGGAGTTTTATCCTTGACCACAAAAAATAAAGAATTTATGGTTAAAACCGCTTTTTGGGCTATTTTTATATTGCCAAAATTGTTAAAAATTCGTGAGAGCTTAGGTGTGATTTCTGCAATGAAAGGTAAAGAAGTATAAAAAATGTTGCTTTGAGTTTCATTATTTTCATTATTATTATTCAAATTCTCAGGTATAATGTCATTTGAAGAATGGATTATAGACGGTGTGCTAAATAAAATCTTATTCAATAAGGATGATGGATATGAATTTTGTTTGAATACTTGAGGAGAATTTTCAAATTTTTGTGGTGAAATGAAGAGTCAGAAATTCGTAGAACACGTTGTTTCATTTGCTTGACCTTGATTATGTAATATGGATTATAAGGACTTTTTTGACCTATCTGCAAATTTCAATAAAATGCAACTTCCTGAAAATTACGTTATAATCCATTCTTCATTTGTTGAAAATATAAACAGGATTTTTCAATTCACAGAAAAATCTTTCTATCAATATTTAATTGAGAATGTTTCCCTTTTCAATCCATTCTTCAAATGACATTATACCTGAGAATTTGAATAATAATAATGAGAATAATGAAACTCAAAGCAACATTTTTTATACTTCTTTACCTTTCATTGCAGAAATCACACCTAAGCTCTCACGAATTTTTAACAATTTTGGCAATATAAAAATAGCCCAAAAAGCGGTTTTAACCATAAATTCTTTATTTTTTGTGGTCGAGGATAAAACTCCGTTATTTTCACAAACAAAACTAGTTTATTGCATTCCTTGTGCAAGTTGTAACCATGAATATATAGGTCAAACAGCTAGGTTACTGAAAGACCGTATAAGTGCCCAAAAAAGTGATTGTAGACTTCACCCTGAAAGGTGTGCTCTCAGTGAACATGTGAATGAAGAAGATCACAATATGGATTATAATTCCACAAAAATTTTAGTAAAAGAAAAGAATGCTTCGAAACGAATCTTTTTGGAAATGGCATTTATTTCTCAATCCAACAATTGTTTAAACAAAAGAACAGATCTCAATCATTTAAGTGAGATCTATTCTTATCTATTAATCTTGGACAAGAACCCGAATGCTCTCAATAATAATTCATCTTCCTTTTCTAGTTAATACAAACTAACATGAAAGTTTTGTAATAATTAATAACTAATAAATATATTCATCCAATTTTACCATTAGAAAATCTCATCTTCAGTAGTAATTGCAATTGATGTTTTCCACTTTCATGTGGACAGCTTAGACCAAATGTCTTTTCTTCTTCTTAAAAATTGTACAATTTTGACATTGACATTTTAGGTTATGTTAAATTCCAATTTCGATGCTGTTATTTTCCCTCACTTTTCACATTCATAACCAAAGAAAGTTCACCACAATGGTTTTCGGCTTTTAATAAATTTACCAGTAATGTTTTGTGTTACAAATATTATTCCATAAATCTAATTGTTGCTCCATGTTTTACATGTTTTAATGCTGTCTTTTACACCTCTTTGTATTTCACCAAAAGACGACCATTCTTACTAACATTGTAAGTAAAGTTTATTTTTATAATTATCAACATGCTATAGTAGTTTCACCTTTGTAGCTCCCTGATGATGACAATATTGGAAATATAATGTTATAAGAGTACATTTGCGTTTGCTGCTGTCCCAAAGAATTTCTCAGACTTTTATATATATATATATATATATATATATATATATATATATATATATATATATATATATATATATATATACATATATATATATATAGGTATGAATATTTATTGACTGTGAATTATCAAGGGAAATGATTTTTATTTGGGAAGCAGTCAGGTATGTTAGATTCAATGAATATTCTTCGTTTTTTCAGTGGAGCTTTCGATAATGTTTATTATCTTTATCGAGACTTCTAACATGTGTGATTAATATGAGAATAATATTATTAACAAATATACTTACAAACAAGAAAATATTAAAAATTTGTCAAAAAGTGTGGCAGTAGAAGTTTTTTCGTGAAGGAAAAATTGTTAGACAGTGTCAATTGACTTTACCGAATGTCAAAATATATATACAGATGGAAATTTTTATTAAAGAAGATTATTATTTGAATGCAGTTCATTTTGTGTAAATAGAGCTCGGATCATCAATATCTGTTCGTCTATTGATGATGTTATTTTTACTTTTGTTGATATGTACCATTTCTAAAAAGTCTTTTTGATAAGACACTTTCAAAATCTAAAATTTCCTAATTATTGTAATCGATACGATGATCCCCGTTGATAAAATGAATGGATAGCGCACAAGATCTTATAAACCTACAATCACTTTTGTGTCCTCTGATTCTATCTTTAAATAATTGTTTTGTTCGACCAATGTGAACTTTATCACAATCAATACATGGTATTTTATAAACAATATTTGATTGGAATCTCTTTGGAATTGGTTTTTTCAATTGAGTATGGAGATTGGACAGTGTTTTTATATTCGTTTTGCTATTTTTATATTTTTGTTATTGATGACTTTAATTAATTTTGGAGTCAGATGTTGAATATGAGGTAAACTTTTATAAGTTATTCTATTTAAGTTATTGTTTTTAGGTGCATTCAGAATTGGAGAAATGTTATATGAAGAAGTACTCAAGATAATTTCATTGACTGAAGAATTTGGGTATGAATTTTCGAGAAGTGTGATTTTTCAGTTCATTCAAACACTGTATTCTCAAAGAAGGATGGGTTAATTCCTCACTCTTGTTTTCATATTGGTAATAACAATAATTTCAATATTGTTTGGGTGATATGAATGGTAATTTATTAGTCTATCACTATCAATAGGTTTTCTGTACCACCTTGTGATCAATTTGTTATCTTCTGTTCTGATTAGTTTCATGTCTAGGAATGGAACTGAGTTATTGTTTTCTTTTTCTACTGTGAATTGTATGTTATCATCATATGAATTAAAAATATTAAAAATCTCTTGAATTTAATGTTGAGGAACAGAAAGTATGAGATCATCAACATACCTTTTTATGAAAGGGATCTTGAAGTTTTCAAACAGTCATTAATAAGATCATCCAGTACAAAACTGGACAAAATTGGTGGAATACTTGAACCCATTGGAGTGCCAAAAATTTGTTTATAGAACTTCTCATCGAATATCATGCAGGTTGAATCGAATATAAAATCAATAACATCCATGAAAGATTTTTTATCAAAAGGACAGTAATTAGAAATAATATCCCATTTATTGTCTATGCTAATTTCAACTAAATTGAGTGGTTAATTGGTAAAAAGTGATACTACATCTGAACTTATGATAATATAACATTCAGGTAAAGTCATATTATTGATGAATTAACTGAATTTGAAAGAATTTTCATTATAGTAGGGATCAGTATATTGGGTTATTTTACTGTTTGGAGAATCAATTGAAGATGTAATTGGTCTCATTGATAATACAGGTTTATGGATTCAAGGGAGCGTATAGAACCTTCGCTATTATTCTTTTGGTTTCCGAAGAACTCACTATTTTATTAGCTTTTTGTTGAATAGTTGAAGTAGGGTCTCTTTTCAACTCTCTATAGTATTTTTCATCGTTTATATGTATATTTCATGTTTTTTCACCTGACTGCGCGACGCAAAGGAAGGTAATGTGTTTATCAGCCTATGTATGTATGTTTATTCTTCTGTGGCGTTCTAGAGACTAACCGCGTCGGCCGATTTTGATGATTCTTACGTCAATCGAATTCTCTTAATCTTACTAAAGACATGACAGTAATCAAAATTCAATATGGCGACAACCAGACGCCATATTGTGAATGAAGACATGACAGTTATAATCAAAATTCAACATGGCGACAACCAGACGGCATATTGTGACAAAATTCAATCTGGCCATATTGCGAAAAAGTTATAACAACGTATAGCTTGGTACATTAGTAATTGGTTAATTTGCTCGTTAGTTGGTTTATTTCGGTTTCAGTTACTATTTCTCATTCGTTACATTTTTAATACACAATCACTTAAATATCTCAATAGAAACTCAATTTGGTACATTCAAATTCGGTTATAACGAACGGCTGGTTGGTTGATTGGTTGGTTTAAGGCTGACGAGCCAGAGACAGGGTTGGCACTTAGCTTCCCTTGACACTGCGACCAGCTGGGGTCTATTGTATCACTCTGTCGTCAGTGGTTCCTCATTCAAACAGGTTTGTGCCTTTAATTAGGTTTAGAAGCCTGTTGATAAGGTTCTTCGGATTCATGCCTGTTTCCGGGCTGATCTCTCCAAAGATTCTGTGTCGCCTACTACTTAGGGCGTCACAGTCGAAGATTGAAAGACAAGAGTTAGACCCGAGGCCTTTTCTTGTCTCTTGATGACAAGCCATTCTTCAGTATATATCCCCATGTCCTGGGTTTTGATGAGCTGAAGAATCTTTTTGGTTTCCATTTTACCAAATGGCTTTGGAATCCACTCTGTTTCCGGGAGTTTCTCAGTAGGTGTTCGACCATCTGCTGATCCCTCCTCGGTTGGGTTTACGGTTTCTGGTGCCGAGTGTGATTCAACTGAAATCTCCTCGACTTCCATACCCGCTATCGGTGTTGGGGCTTCTTCAACTGGAAGTTCCCCAGGGTTGCTTGTGTAGGGGAAAGGGTCGTCCACACCTGCGGTGCCCCCTGCGCAGGTGTAAGGCAGATTACTCTGGGAGGTTGCCATGTATCCCAGAGGCTCCGTTTTTTTATACCTGACTGGCTCAGGTATCATCCATCCCTCGGCACGGGTCGCTTGACGCCTTGGATTAAGCCATGTTGTGGTGGCATTTGGTTTGAGATTGACTCAGAGATCCGCAGGTTTTGACCATTTCTGGTCATTCCCACTGGATTTTCCTTGTCAACCCCGTTATCCAGCGATACCACTTGGAGGTAGCCACCTGAGTTTCCGCAACCCATCTTCATCTCTTGTAGGAGGTGAACATGTGTTGACGCAAACTACTCGCCAACGAACAGCTAAATGACTTTAGATTATTACCGCCTTATAATTCCGACTGGAAAGTGTGAAATGAAAATGAAATAAAAAAACCCGACTGCGTAGAAAGTTAACTTTAAAAAAAGATGGAAACAAGATGACCAGTAAATATTGTCAGAAAATGTTTTGAGATGTTAACTTAAACTGAATACTATAAACAATCTCACGCAGTAGGAGGCAATAATATATTTTCATTGTTAAATAAAAGAAGATGCCTCCGACTGCGTGATATTGTTTACAGTGTTAACTTTTTATGCAATCGGATTTTTTTTTTCATATTCCTCTGATGTATAGTTTTGATGAATTTGTTTACCATAATCGGTATATATTGCTTCTCGTATATTTTATCACATATATTTTTCAATATCTTCAATTTAACTCTTCCGTTGTCCTCATTGCTTTGTTGGGTGTTGGTAGTTTGGTTCCCGTCAGTTAGTCAACTAGAAATGTATTTGAGATGCCTGATAATATGTAATTGAGTTCCCAATCATAGAAATGTCATTAGTAATTTAGATTCCGGGGACTACCTGCGTAATCCCTTGTTCGTGTAAGTAAAATTTGGGAAAACCAAAAATCAATTGTCTATTGTTTGCTTGTTCTATGAGTATTATTTTCATTTAGAGTTGTATTGCTCCTGTGACAGTCAGTTGTGTTTTTGAATCGTGCTTGCTCAGTGACATTCAATTTTCTTTAAAGTTCTCTCAAATTCTCGTCATGAATCCAGAAATAATTTTGAGTGGACGAGGAAAACAGTTATCAATTCTTAATAACTATGAATACGGTTTTCAAAAGATCCTGAAAGGGCGAATCATTTGTTCTTACTTTGGGCGAATGTGTTAGGAGTTCAACCATTACAAAACACATTGGCTGTCGGTTTCACCTTGCCCAATCGTGGTTTATAGCCGAATATAAAAATGAAAATTCTGAAGTTGGTTGATGACTACGAATGACTTTTGGTCTTACATTTTTAAGTCCTCACGACGTTATCGAATGCTTTGTTTTTGATTTGCTTGCGATAGCACCAATAGACGAAAAAATTCGAAAGTATTCCGATTACTTAACAGTTAATTATATAACAGAAGAGTCTCTTTTTCCACCCTTTCTTTGGGCTGAGAATTCAGCTGAGCTTACACGAACCACTAATGTTTGTGAATCTTTTCATAAACATTTTAATGCGTCTTTTCATACAGCACATCCACACATTTCAATTTTTTTGGAAAAACTTCAAGAATTTCAAATTGAAACTTATGTAAAATTACAAAGCATCAATATAACAGTAAAGTGAAAAATCGTCAAAAATTTATAGCAAAAATGATAGAATCTTATTCTAGAAATGAAATTAGTCGACTACATTTCATCAAGTGTGTTTCTTTCCATTGTGCTGTAACTATTTGATATTGTATTTTTATTATTATAAGTAGATAAGAAGTATAGAACGATAGAAGCTTGTGTGATATATGTGTTGTATGTTTATAAAAATTATTTTATCAAGTCTGTTTCTTTTCACTGTGCGGTAACTATTTGATTTGTATTTTTATTATAATAGGCAGATAAGAAGTATAGAACGATAGAAACTTGTGTGATGTATATGTTGCATGTTTATTAAAAAAAAATTATTGATTTAATAAACAAATAAAAAGTAGATAAAATTATTTTTTTCTATAATATGAGAGAAATATCGGGAACCAACTTACACATGAAAATTAGGCAAACCTAAAACCTCGGGCACCGAATTACAGATTTTTCCTCCGATAATGAAGCATTTATTTCAAATTGAATTGTAGTATAAGATCAAAGGCATCCGTGAAGAGTGCTTCAAGAACCTGATGTCAACATTCAGACACTCGTCACTATTGATCCAAAATTTTTTCGTAACCAATCTCTGGGATTTCAATAATAATTTGATATGGAAATTGCCAAGCAAAAAATCAGAATGGAGTTTATCTCGCTACCTGCCTTATCTCCTCCAAACTCTACCTTCAAAGAAATATCCAATAAAGTAATCTGGTGGAGCATACTCGAAAAATTCTAATCTGGACAGAATCTAGAGTAGTGGTATTCAATAACATAGGTAAAAAGTTCAGCGAAGTGGATTGGCTTCAAAAGAAGTAAAAAGATATTTTCATGAAAGTTTGCCTTTATATGACGCAGAAATACTCAAAGGGAACTTCTTTCATAGACAAATATGATACCCAAGTTAAAAACAGGGAGCAAGTAAATTGCACTGGGTTTCAAGTTCCTTCCCGGATTTAGTCTTGATTCATGGGTTGAGTTTCATCCATCTCGATTTACACTCAGAAAAACATGAATTCTATACGGAAATTCAATCAAATAGAGGTATTGGAATGAGACTCAACATCTGAAAATATACCTCAATAGAAAGAAGATATAATTACTGCAGAAAATGTCTCACCTACAGATTAATTGAATGAAGAATATCCACGGGAATGTCAATTGATTTATGATTGAAAATACAGTCTTATAAGAATAAAACTGAATCAAGCCCACTGGTGAGAAAGCTAGGCGTTGATAGTATATTTACACAATCAGTGAGTCAGTTAGTCAAGACATGTAATTATATATGTACATATTACCCCAAACACGAGGTAGCTGCTGGGAACCGTTGAGGAGATCCTTCGACTGTCTTCCGTCTCCATCATCAAATTTAATCGGGGCCTCCATATGTTGTAGTGTAATCTTAACTACATATGTGTGAGGAATTTCAACATGATCGGTTCACAGGTGTACAATCAATAAATCATCCCCTATTTTTCCGCCCTCAGGGGTGTTATCCAGATAGAACCAACTTCGAAGCATAGCCTTATATAATAAAAAAAGAATCATCCAAATCGGATAACCCAGTGCTGGAATCGATTGAGCAGTGGAAATTCAGTGGGCGAACCAACAATCATCCCCCTCAGGAGTTGTTTTTTTTTCCAAATCCAATTGGTACCAATTTCGAGGTAAACCCTATCCATCAAGAGGAGAATGGTCGAAATCGGACAACTCTGAAAAGTTAAGCGTGGTCATACAAAAAAATATATACAGAGTGGCCACTTTTTTAATGGGATTGTATTGGTAACTTTTAAACCTAAGAGTTAGAAGGTCGGTCAAATGGAGAAAAGTTGCATTCATAGAAGCATTGTCAAGCAGTTCAAACAAATCGAGATTATCAGGGCCGGTTATTGAGATATCATAAGAAAAGTAAATTCTGTCATTTTGAATTTTCTTTTTTTTTCCACTTTATTTCGAATATTATCAAAAAACGTCACGAGAGTTTTTTATTCGACAGTGAATTATCCTCATTTTGACCTAATCAGATTTTGTATCCAATGTTTCGTACGCTCTGGGCCACCCTCAACCTCATTTTTTTCAATACGGACCTTCATATTTTATGACACTTTTTGAAATAACTTTTAACGCTAAATTCAACGATATATCATACAATGTCATTCAAAGTTGATTTTCAGGTGATTTTGACCCTCATCCAAATTTCTTTGGGTCGGATCTGTATTACATTTAGGTACCTTTAGTTTAATTAACAACATGCAATAAATTTCGATAAGAAAATCAACTCACTCATCTTCAACTGAATGGAACGTAACAGAATCAAAGCAAGAAACAAGTGATAATTATTTACAAACTTCAAGAGGTGAAAAACCTAATTCATGATGATTAAACGAAACTATCATTTAATGAAAGAAAATCAAATGATTATTCGAAAGTAAATGATGAACATTAATGAAGTAAGTGTTCGAAATGTCCACCATTTTGTAAAATGCACTCTGCGGTTCTGGATCCCATACTTCTTATACATTTGCTTATTTCGTCTCCTTGAATACCTTCCAATACATTTTCAATCTTCTCGCGAAGAATCTCTATTGTTGGATTTGTTATTGGTTCCGTTGAAACAAATTACAGAATCAAACTTAATTTTTAGATTATTACGATATAATTTTTGCAAGGCTTGGTATTCAAAATTAAAATCATTGTATTCGCGTCTCTTGACTATTTTATTAACAGCAGTTTTTGATAAATTGCATTGACTGGCCACAGTTCTCGATTTTTTTTCTGGGTTCAATTGAATTTGGGTCAGAACATTGATATCGTTGATAGACTTGTTTTTTCTTACATACACACAACTCTAGGTTTATTGAATGTATTATTTTCAAGTAGTAGGCCGTGGATAAAAAAGAACATAACAAGAAATGTCATATTATTTGTCACTTTGTTTATTATTGTGTCACAAGAACTTGTCATTAAATACTTTTCTGAGTAATTTCAATTCAACTTATTCGACATGGTAAGATACACAAATGAAGAGAAGAGAGATATGTACGAAGTGTATATAAAACTAATAGAAATTCGTTCAAAGCACAACAAAGGTATGGTGAATTATATCCTGAAAGAACAACACCAAATATTAAAATGTTCCGACGTTTATCTACAACGTTACTTGCACATAATTCATTGATCAAACCTAGAGGTCCTTATGTACGACGAAACGAGCCTATCAATGACATCAATGTTCTGGCCCAAATTCGAATGAATCCAGGAATAGGATCGAGAACTATGGCCAGTGAATGCAATTTATCAAAAAGTGCTGTTAATAAAATACTCAAGAGACACGGATACCATTACTATAAATACCAAGCCGTGCAAAAACTATATCGCAATGATCCTGAGAAAAGGTTGCCATTCTGTAATTGGTTTCAACGGAAGGTGCGGAATAACAACAATTTTGCGCACAATATCATTTGGGGAGACGAAACGACATTCACAAATTCTGGCATGTTCAATCGAAGGAACAAACATTTTTATGCCACAGAAAATCCTCACTTAATTCATGAAGTTAGACATCAATATCGTTTTTCTTTGAACATATGGTGCGGTTTGTTGGATAATAAATTACTGGGACCCTATTTTATTGACGGCAACCTAACCGGAGCAAAATATGTAGAAATTATAGAAGAAATGTTGGATGATCTTTCTATACGGTATCGGCGTAATAGTCAGTGGTTCCAACAAGACGGATGTGGTCCACACAACCCAAGAATAGTCACAGACTATCTAAATCGAACTTTTCCCGATTCATGGAATGGAACAAGAGGTCCAGTAGCATGGCCTGCCAGATCTCCGGATTTGAATCCGCTGGATTTTTATTTGTGGGGATATCTCGAAAATTAAATTTATGATACTACAAACCCGACAATAGAGATTCTTCGCGAGAAGATTGAGAATGTATTGGAAGGTATTCAAGGAGACGAAATAAGCAAAATCACCTGAAAATCAACTTTGAATGACATTGTATGATATATCGTTGAATTCAGCGTTAAAAGTTATTTCGAAAAGTGTCATAAAATATGCAGGTCCGTATTGAAAAAAATTAGGTTGAGGGTGGCCCAGAGCGTACGAAACGTTGGATACGAAATCTGATTATGTCAAATTGAGGATAATTTACTGTCGAATGAAAAACTTCAGTGACATTTTCTGATAATATTCGAAATAAAGTGGGAAAAAAAGAAAAATCAAAATGACAGAATTTACTTTTTTTATGATATCACAATAACCGGCCCTGATAATCACTATTTGTTTGAAGTGCTTGACAATGCTTCTATGAATGCAACTTTTTCTCCATTTAACCGACCTTCTAACTCTTATGGTTTAAAAGTTACCAATACAATCCCATTAAAAAAGTGGCCACTCTGTATATATACTCGTCGACTAGAGAACCTCCTCCTTTTTTTCGTCGGTTAAAAAAAGAAAACAAAACTGCGGGAAAGGTGAATTCAATATCGAACACCCTCTGAAACAATGACTCATTGGCCCATTAAACAAATGAACAGCGTATGTGGATGGAAATTTAATTTGGAATGGTGTCGAGCAGCCTCCACAAAATGCACTTTTATTATGTAGTGCTTTCGTTGGCATTCATTCCGGCATTTTCAGCTGTCATGAACTGGCGCAACGGCCAGTGACTGATGGTGGGGCTTTCATTCCCGAATTCAATGCGGCATTTCGCCTTTTACCATAACGGGGCGAAACCTCACTCTAACGTGTCATCCGAGAAACGTTTCGCTTTCCTGCGGGGAGAATGAGGGCCATCACGAGGTGTATGGTTTCATATCGTGCAAAGAAAATAAGGAAACTATAATAATATGGAAGGCGCTATCATATCTGTCCTCGTACCTTATGCACATGAAATTACTTTTAACAAATTACTGTAGGAAAATTCAAGACTTTTGGGAATAATTCCTTTCTGTGGTGTTTTCCAAGAGTTAGAAAAAACGTAGAATTGTTTTACGATTATTAGATAGTGTTTGCTAACGAATTCGAATGCAATTTCAACCGACGAAACCAAAAACTAGGAGGTTCTCTAGTCGAAGCGGATATTTTTTTTTTTTTTATTTTTTATGTATGGTTATTTTATTTTTTATGTCTGATGATTTTTTATGCATGATCTCTAGTCGACGCGTATTTTTTTTCATTTCCTTTTTTATGTATGATTTTATTTTTCATGCATGATTATTTTTTATGTGTGATGATTTTATGTATGATTTTTTATGTATTTTATTTTTTATGTATGATCAACTTTTCACTGAGGCGTCCGATTCCGATAATTCTCCCCTCAGTGGATAGGGTGTACTCCGAAGTTGGTCCCATTTGAATTTAAAATATGGAATCCACCCCTAGGGGTAGCAAAATGAAGGATATTGATCACTCACCCTCTGAATTCTGGTCCATTAACCGATTCTATCAGTGTATGCTTTGTACTGGGATTTTCAATTTGGATGATTTTTCTCTTATCAGATAGGGTTTACCTCATAGTTGATCATATTTGGATTTCGAATGGAATTATCCACCCTTACGGGTAGAAAAATAGGGGATAATTGATTTTTCACTTGTGAACATTGGCACACATATGTAGTTGACAATGACAGATCGCTAGTGTCATCACAATCATTATATTCTATGAGAGGATGGAATCATATACAAAGTAACGAAGGTGGGTAAGTGAGTATTTTGGAAGTAATAAAAAAACAAGCAGTTAGTAATTAGTAGATTTCAGCCACAAAAAATTGAAAAATAAAAACTTTTACCAAAAAATCAAACCGACGAAATACGGAACTGAAAAGTAGAAAATAAAATACACCTTCTTAGTCTCAATAACTAAGCTCCTAAACTAACGTAAGTAACTAATTTTTGGTCGGCGCCAAACAAACAATCAACGAAGATCATTAAATTACTTCAAAAAAATTATCAGAATGTCACCGCCCAACTCGATGCCATCATTTTACGCCTTACCTGATTCATTTGCTTGTTTGTTTGGCGCCGACTCAAAATTAGTTACCTACATCAGTTTAGGAGCTTAGTTATTGAGACTAAGAAGGTTTATTTAATTTTTACTTTTCAGTTCCGTATTTCGACGGTTCGTTTTTTTGTTAAAAAGTTTTTTTATAATAATATAATAATAATGTTTTGTCAATTTTAATTCATACATAAAAAAATACATGACATGTGGATGAAGTTAAATCAATAAACAGTTTGATCACTGAAGCAGTAGGAGATTCACCGCTTGTTCGTGATGATTCGATGTTATTAAATCCTAAAAATTATAATAAATTTAATATAATTTAATAATAAAATTCCGGTAAAATAAAACATTAAAAAAAACCATTTGATATACTAAAGAAGAAATCACCAGATTTCTATTCCTCAGAAACAATTATTATTAGTGACTAGTTAGTTGTGAACATTTTGAAAAAACAGTCTTTCATTGTTCGAAATCCATTCTTTAATTTCCTTTTCGAATTTTCCGATATTTTCAATGTTCTCCATTTTTTGAGGGAGAGTCTGGAAGAGTCGTGGTCCGAAATACGATGCGTTTTTTTGTCCGATGGTTTTCGCACAACGAGGAGCATTCAGGAGGTTTTCTTTATTTCTTGTGTTATGGAAATGAGTGACGTTCTAGCTGAATGTTGGCTTTTTTGTGTTGTTCAGAATACTAATGCGAAACAGTTGTCTCAAGTCAAAAACAGATGCTTCTTCATATACACTGTCGCTAGAGTAAGTTTTATCTTTGTTCAACATAATTCTCAGAATCCATTTCTGTAGATATTCAAGGTAGCAGTCACTTACTCCTCCCCATCCTATTATACCCTACGTGAATTGGGATTGTACGAGTGCAGAGTACAGAGTTTTCAGATGTCTGGCATCCAAGAAGATTCTCAGGTACTTGAATTCAGCCAAGGTAACTCTTAGTTTTCTCCCAGTACTTTTAATTTGCAGGTCCCAACGTAAGTGCCTATCAACGACAATTCCTAGGTATTTCATTTTTTTGCTCTCTGGTATATGCTGATTGTTTCCTATGTTTAGATTTCCCATATCAGATAATCCGCTCGAGTACGACGTGAAGGGTAAGTATTTTGTCTTCTCAAAATTCATAGTTAGTTATTTTATCGGAACCATCTCTCAATCTTTATGAAGTCATTTTCCGCTGTGTTTTTGAGGTTCTCCCACGTAGTGTCTCTGTACAGAATGACGGTATCATCCGCAAAACTCGATGTCTTTCCTTCAGTCTCAAGCAGAAGGAGTTCATTTAAATAAATTGGTCCTAGAACGGTTCCTTGAGGGACGCCAAAGGTAACTTTTCGATGATGGCTCATTGTGTCATCAATACTTACAATCTGTTCTCGCTCACTCAAGTAACTTTGAACAAGTCATATGTTTTACCCCGTACACCGCAATTTTCTAGTTTTTCTTGAAGTTTAGAGTGGCAAACCGTATCAAATTCCTTTGAAAGGTCAATGAAAATCCAAATTATTGGAACTTTTTTGTCTAAAGCTTCGTAAATATAAGATGTAAGAGCTTGTATTGCATCTTCTGTCGATCTTCCGTCTCTGAATCCATCCATCCATCCATCCTATTTCATATTTTTTCGTGATATTTACAAGTCTTCTTTTTAAAAAAATTTCAATCACTTTTGTAATATTTGAAATCATTGTTAAGGGCCTATAGTTTACAATATGCTTTTGTTTTCATTTTTGTGTAGGGGTTTGATAACACCAATTTTAAAAAACTGAAATGAAGGATCCATACATTACCTATATTTGGAATGAAAGATCTATATATTAACTAAATTTGAAATGAAGGGTCCATACACTACTAAAGTACATATTTTTGGAATCTCCATGATGTTTTCTACATTCTGCTCCTAACCTGAAGGCTATGGAACGATTTAGTTTTTTTGATGAATTTTTGTGGTTTACATACCCCTTGGGCGATTTTTTCGATTTTTTTTTCTGAGGATCGTCTTGAAATTATGAGCATATACTGAATCAACCATCCTGAGTCGAATGCTGTTCGCAGAATTACTCTAGCTCTTCTCGTTCTTCAGATACGACCCACTTTCAACTAAATCTAAAATGAAGGATCCATACACTACCTATATTTGGTATGAAAGATCAATATATTATCTCAATTTGAAATGAAGGGTCCATACACTACTGAAGTACATATTGTTGGAATCTCTATGATGTTTTCTACATTCTGCTTCTAACCTGAAGGCTATCGGAGGATTTCGTTATTTTGGTGAATTTTAGAGGAATACTTACCCCTTGTGCGATTTCTTCGAGAAATCTTGTTTTATCTGAGAATCGTCTAGTAATTATAAGCATATACTAAATCAACCATTCTGAATCAAATGCCGTTCGCATAATTACTCTTACTCTGCTGAAAACGCACTTTTTACAATTAGAGTACCACTGAATATCTGCCAAGTTGTATCCCAAACAATAGTTTTTCCTATAAATCTTTATAATATTTATTTGTATTTCCAATAATTATTTTCTTATAATTATTTTTGTTATAATTCTCATTTCATACTATTTTTTTTTATTTTATTGTAATTTCTATAACTACCTAGAGGATACATATTTTTGGGCTAGTCCTGTTTGTATCCCACAATAAATAAATTGAAAAAGAATATACTACCCATATTTGAAAGATCCATATATTATCTAAATTTGAAATGAAGGGTCCATACACTAGTAAAGTATATATTTTTGGAATTTCCATGATGTTTTCAACATTCTGCTTCTAACTTGAAGGCTATCGCACAATTTCGTTCATTTGGTGAATTTTAGGGGAATGCCCCTTGATCGATTTTCTCCAGAAATCTTTTTTTTTCTGAGAATCGTTTTGAAATTATGAGCATATACTAAATCAACCATTCTGAATCGAATGCTGTTCGCGAAATTACTCTAACTCTTTTCGTTCTTGAGATACGACCCACTTCCGACTAAAACTAAAATGAAGGATCCATTCACTACCTACATTTGAAATGAAAGGTCCATATATTATCTAAATTTCGAATTAAGGGTCCATACACTACTAAAGTACATATTTTTGGAATCTCCATGATGTTTCCTTCATTCTCCTCCTAACCTAAAGGCGATCGGACGATTTTGTTTTTTCGGTGAATTTCAGGGGTATATCTTGTGCGATTTTTTCGAGAATTTTTTATTTTTTTTTAGTATCGTCTTGAAATCATGAGCATATACTAAATCAACCATTTTGAATCGAATGCTGTTCGCAGAATTACTCTAACTCTGCTCGTTCCTGAGATACGACCCACTTCCAACTAAAACTAAAATAAAGGATCCATACACTACCTCTATTTGAAATGAAAGATCCATATATTATCTAAATTTGAAACGAAGGGTCCATACACTACTGAAGTACATATTTTTGGAATCTCCATGATGTTTTCTACATTCTGCTCTTAACCTGAAGGCTATCATACGATTTCGTTCATTTGGTGGATTTTGGGGGTATACCCCTTGTGCGATTTTTTCCAGATTTTTTTTTTCTGAGAATCGTCTGGAAATTATGAGCATATACTAGATCAACCATCCTGAATCGAATGTCGTTCGCAAAATTACTATAACTCTTTTCGTTCTTGAGATACGACTCACTTCCAACTTAAACCGAGGTGAAGGATCCATACACTACCTATATTTGAAATGAAAGATTCATATATTATCTAAATTTGAAAAGGAGGGTCCATAGACTACTTAAGTACATATTTTTGGAACCTCCATGATGTTTTCTACCTTCGGCTCCTAACCTGAAGGCTATCGGACGATTCCGTTTTTCCTGATGAATTTTAGGGGTATACCCCTTGTGCGATTTTTTCGAGAAATCTTTTTTCCCTGAGAATCGTCTTGAAATTATGAGCATATACTAAATCAAACATTCTGAATCGAATGCCGTTCGCAGAACTACTCTAACTCTTCTCGTTCTTGAGATACGACCCACTTCCAACTAAAACTAAAATAAAGGATCCATACACTATCTATATTTGAAATGAAAGATCCATATATTATCTAAATTTGAAATGAAGGGTCCATACACTACTGAAGTACATGTTTTTGGAATATCCATGATGTTTTCTACATTCTGTTTCTAACCTGAAGGCTATCGGATGATTTCGTTCATTTGGTGAATTCTAGGGGTATACCCCTTGTGCGATTTTTTCCAGAAAAGTTTTTTTTCGAGAATCGTCTGGAAATAATGAGCATATACTAGATCAACCATTCTGAATCGAATGCCGTTCGTGAAATTACTCTAACTCTTTTCGTTCTTGAGATACGACTCACTTCCAACCCAAACTGAAATGGAGGATCCATACACTACCTATATTTGAAATGAAGGATCCATATTTTACCTAATTTGGAATGAAGGGTCCATACACTACTGAAGGACATATTTTTGGAATCTCCATGATTTTTTCTACATTCTGCTTCTAACCTGAAGGCTATCAGACAATTTCGTTTTTTTAATGAATTTTATACCACTTGTGCGATTTTTTCGAAAAATCTTTTTTTTCTGAGAATCGTCTTGAAATTATGAGCATAATCTAAATCAACCATTCTAAATCGAAGGAATACCGTTCGCAGAATTGCTCTACCTCTTCTCGTTCTTGAGATACGACCCACTCCCAACTAAAACTTAAATAAAGGATCCATTCACTACCTATATTCGAAATGAAAGATCCATATATTATCTAAATTTGAAATAAAGGGTCCATACCCTACTAAAGTACATATTTCTGGAATTTCCATGATGTTTTCTGCATTCTGCTTCTAACCTGAAAGCTATCGGACGATTTCTTTTTTTTTGGGGAGTTTTAGGGGTATACCCCTTGTGCGATTTTTTCCAGAAATCTTTTTTTTTTCTGAGAATCGTCTTGAAATTATGAGCATATACTAAATCAACCATTCTGAATCGAATGCTGTTCGCGTAATTACTCTAACTCCTTTCGTTCTTGAGATACGACCCATTTCCAACTAAAACTAAAATGAAGGATGCATACACTACCTATATTCGAAATGGAAGATCCATATATTATCTTAATTTGGAATTAAGGGTCCATGCACTACTAAAGTACATATTTTTGGATTCTCCATTATGTTTTCTTCATTCTGCTTCTAACCTAAAGGCGATCGGACGAATTCGTTTTTTTGGTGATTTTTCGAAAAAAAATGTTTTCAGACAATCGTCTTGAAATTATGAGCACATAATAAATCAACCATTCTGAATCGAATGCCGTTCTCGGAATTACTCTAACTCTTTATAACTCTTTATAGATTAAAACTTAAATGAAGGATCCATACACTACCTCTATTTGAAATGAAAGATCCATATATTATCTTAATTTGAAATGAAAGGTCCATACACTACTGAAGTACATATTTTTGGAATCTCGATGATATTTTCTACATTCTGCTTCTAACCTAAAGGCTATCGGACGATTTCGTTTTTTTTTGGTGAATTTTTTGAGAAATCTTTTTTTTTTCCTGAGAATTGTCTTAAATTATGAGCATATACTAAACCAACCATTCTGAATCGAATGCCATTTGCGAAATTACTCAACCCTCTTCGTTCTTGAGATACGACCACTTCCAACTGGCTAGAAGGTACAAATCAAAACGCATCACTAGTTGAATATCTCATCCATGTACCACAATATTGTCGCATCAATTCAGCAGCCGGAACATCATCAACACGACTTATGGAAACCATGAAAAACCCCTCAGCATTCATTGTGCCCAAGTGTCCTGGGGGATCATCGCCAAATAATCGAATATGAAACGTTTGAACAAAAAATCTCGTATGAAATTCGCAACGCAACCTTTTCGCAACTCATCACATAAATAGCAATTCTATCTCCACCCCCATCCCCCCCTTAATAACCCTTTCATTTGTTCGCAGACGTGCCGGTGTGCTCTCAGGACCGCGAAGAACTATACGGCGCACTGAAGCAGGAGACCGTGACGCTTCGGTGCCGGGTGGACGCCAACCCCGCCGTAGTGACCTTCCACTGGACGTTCAACAACAGCGGCGACCAGAGCGACGTCGCGCCCGGCACCTTCACCAACGAGGTCTCCTCTTCGCGACTGAATTACACGCCTACAACCGATTTGGACTACGGCACGCTGCTGTGCTACGGGGAGAACGAGATCGGCAGGCAGAAGGAGCCCTGTGTGTTTCAGGTGGTCGTTGCAGGTGAGTTTTTTTTTCTGTTTAAGGAATATTCTGTTTATCGTGGATTGGAAAATGTATTCATTTATTCTGATATACATCCAGCAGGCCTAGATCCCTACTACAGAAGTACTGATAAATCGCAATCTTATAATAATGATTGTGTTAACCCTTTCAATTCTGCGGGGATATATATGTCCCAGGCAAACTCCACAAATTTCTGTAAATCAAATGCGTTATTTGAAAAGCACGGGGATGGGATAATATCGTACCGTAGTGCATCTGATTTCTTTGTTGGTCTGGTATTTATGCGAATATCGAAGTAAATCTGGCATTCCAGTCTTTCATGGATATATTTTTATACTACTTCAATATTCATTTTCCTTTGAGGAAAAATATATAACAAATGATACAAGTAGCAAATGGTTGAATAATGAAGTACGACAATCCGGTGAAAATCTAAAAAATCTTCATTTCCTTTCCCAGTCTGTCCCTGAAATGAAACCACTTTATATTCAACAGAAAAAAATCCATGTCAGTTTAGTGAAATCCACCAAAAAACAGTATTTCCAAGGTAAAATTACCAACTCTGATAATCCCACTAAATCAGCATGGCATATTATATCGGAACTCTCAAACAAAGAAAAGGTGCATAATAACATATCAATAAGGAATGAAAACGATGAATTGATAGAAGATCCAACTTCAATTGTAAATAGTTCTAATAATTTTTTCAGAGATGTTCCACTGGATATTATAAAAAAATCCCAGAATTCCACAATCTTGTCCAATCCAATAAAAAAAAAATTCAAAAAAGTTTTCACTGCTACCTTATAACCAAGATGAATTATACAAGCTCTTACTGTCAAAACTAGAAAACACCTACTCATCTGGATTTGATGATGTCCCAGGGTTTCTATTAAAAAAAATTTAGCCACTATAATCTCACCTTTAACATATCTGATTAATATTTCATTCTGTTCAGGAATCTTCCCGAATTTCATTAAAACTGGCAAAGTCATTCCCATACATAAAAAAGGCGATCCGAATAACATGACAAATTTCCGACCAATCACAGTGCCATCTGTCTTCTCTAAGATCTTTGAATATTCATATTTGAACAGACTGAACGTTTATTCGAATGAGAACAACATCATATCCAAAAACCAATATGGTTTCCAGAATTCAAAGTCAACCGCCGATGCGATTCATTCTTTATATTCGAACGTTTTGAATTCAATTACCAGGGGCGAATGCCCTATTGGGGTCTTTTGTGACCTCAGTAAGGCATTCGACTGTGTTGATCACGAAAATCTTTATGAAAAACTCCATAATATTGGCATATAAGGAAATGCACTGAATTGGCTGAAAACATTTGTCTCAACTCGGAAGCAATATGTCAGTATCATCAATGTTAACAACAATGTGAAAAAGCTATATACATCCAATTATGTAGAGATTAATGTTGGTGTCCCACAAGGCTCAGTATTGGGCCCAATACTTTTTTTATTATATGTGAATAATATCGAATCCATTTCTACAGATGCTCATTTCACACTATATGCTGATGATACATCACTGGTTATATCAGATAAAATGGATCATAATCTACAAATCAAAGGTAACTTAATCCTGCAAAATCTGAACACCTGGTTTAAGGAAAATTCCCTATATTTAAATAATCAAAAAACACACCTAATAAGATTTCATGCTAGACAAAAAGAAGTTGCCAGTTTCAACTTGAAAATTGGAGATGATGAAATTTCTCCGTGAAGTTTTTGGGTGTTCACTTGGATGAATTTCTCAGCTGGAAAACTCATTGTGGAACAATTATATCAAAACTGAACTCTATGAATTATCTTCTCAGAAACCTTCGCCCTATTCTAGACCAGAAACAGCTTATTATGCTGTATCATGCCCAAGTCGAATCCCGTCTTCGGTATGGTATTACTTTCTGGGGAGCATCCTCCTCATGCAAAGATGTTTTTGTCGCCCAGAAAAGATTATAAGATGTATAGCAGGAGTCTCAAGAAGTACAAGCTGTAAAAGCCTTTTCAAAAATTTTAAAATACTAACATTACCGTGCCTGTATATATTTGAATTATGTGTTTTTATATATGACAACCGAACCTGTTTCATAAGAAATGAAAATGTGCATTCTATTAATACTAGGTGTAAGACAAACTTTCATGTGCCATTATGTAAAAATGCACTGACTTATAATTCCCCAAATGTAATAGGGCTCAGATTATTCAATTTGCTCCCCCTTGAAGTTAAAAACTCGAGTACTATCCACAGCTTCAAAATTACACTTAAGTCCTTCCTTCTGGAAAATAATTATTACTCCCATCAGGAAATTATAGTATTATTAAATAATGAATGTGTTACTCTTAGTGAACTGTCTTTTTATTTTAAGTTCTATTTTCAAGCCTTTTCATGACTAGTCCTGCGCAATGTACCTTTTGATTGTCTTACAGGATAATAAAAATATTTATTTATTTATTTATTCATATTTATTGTTATATTGCTACATGACAAGCATTGGCATCAACGCATTGAAATTAATCGGTGTTGTGGAGAGAGTTTCGTTGTGAACAGGTGGCTGTTACTGTTTTTTTATCGACACTTGGTTATTTTGATAGTACTTATGATTGTTTCAGTGCAGTTTCATGGTTACAAGTTATGTGAATGTAGTTATAGATATACAGGTGAGTTTCCATAGGAAAAAGAGTTTTTTTTATTAGTTTTTGTGATGGTGGTATGAATAGATCCCTGCAGTAATGGCCTTTAGGATATAATTATCCCTGTAGTGTTACACGACACACATGCTATTTTGTCTTTTTCAGAATGAATTCATCTAGAAAAAGAGCCTTGCGCCCAGAAGAGTTAGAATATATTGCAGAGAACTCGTCAGAAATTGATGATGAGGATCCTTTTCATGATAGTGACGATAGCAGGGATCCCGACTATGAAGAAAGCTCCAATAGTGAATCAGATTGTGAGAATGATCCTAGAGAGACAACTCCTCAAGACTTGTATGAAAGTGATGACCAGTCGGAGCAAGAAGATGAAAGTGACACCCTCAATAATTCAAATTCTCGACAAGCTAAAGCAACCCCTAAAGCTACCCCTGAAAAGTATAAATGGTCTGTGAATGTCGAGAATTTTCAACCCAAATACTCAATTCCACCCGAAGAGTCAAGTCTTGTAGTTGCAAATATTTCCAGAGGTGCAACTGCCATACAATACTTCCTGAAATTGTTTCCGAAGAGTATTTCTATGCAAATTGCTAGTTATACTAACCAACGCTTGGATATACTTGCAAAATCCAAGTCGAAGACATTGGAACCCACCTGCACTGGTGAAGTGATGGTCATATTGGGATGTAGTATTGTGATGTCATACAATCGGGTACCCTCAATGCATATGTATTGGTCAAGAAATATATCTCTGGGCAATCAAGCAATAAGTAAGAATATATCACGAGATAGGTTTTTACTAATATCTTCCAAATTGTATTTCAACCAACCTGAAGAACCAAATGATGCACCGAAAACTTATTACATCGATGAAGTTGTTAACTGTTTGCGGGAAAAATTCCATGGCGAAATTCAAAGGACGCTCCAGTCTGAAGCAGTATGTACCCTTGAAACCCGTCAAAAGGGAAATAAAGCTTTGGACTTGATGTGATTCAACCACTGGATATGTATATGATACAAGCATATATAGTGGTAAAGAGAATGAAGTAGTTGAAGGAACACTTGGGGAGCAAGCTCTCGGAAACGATAAAAAAAATTACGTTTTTTTTATGTTTCGATCGTTTTTTCATATCAGTAAAGTTATTAGACAATATCCGCTTCCCTGCTCTTGGGACATTTATTAGAAGAAGAATAAATACTCCCAAATTTTTTGAAAAATTAGATCAAATGGGACAATGTTAAATGGTTGGTTGTGAAGGGGACATTCTTGGAATTCGTTGGAAAGGTACCAAAGATGTTTGCTTGATGAGCAATTGTCATGACAGCACTGTTGAAGTTGTACGTAGAAAAATGAAAGAATTGATTGTCCTGAAGCAAAATTTTTTTATAACTGTAACATGGGCGGAGTAGATGTTGCAGATCAGATGATAACTTTATATGAGCACGACAGAAAAAGCAGAAAATGGTGGAAAAAAGTTGACTGCAGTTTATAATGCCTACATAATTTACACAGAAGTGAATAAAAAAAAGATTCCATATATAGATTTTGTAATAGATGTGGCAGAAAGCCTAATAAGTTTGGGTAAGCAGAATTCCCCAAAAAAAATCCCTTAGGCAAGGAAGACCCTCCAAAAGAGTTGAGTTTCTTGCCAATATAGGGGATCACTTACCTGTAACAAAGGGGGCCAGAAGAAGGTGTGTCCGATGCCAATCAAATGAAATTGAAAAAAGAACACAAATTGTATGTCAAAGTTGTTTGGTACCGCTTTGTATTGAGTGTTTTACTCCATACCATACTTGATTTTGAAACATTGATGAAATGTTAGTCGAGTTTTCTCTAAATATATGTATTTATAAGTACTGTTGGGATTTATTTATCCCAATCTACATTACTGTTGGGATTAAGTCATCCCGAGTATTTTTTTTTCAAAAACACGTGGTTTAAAAATTCGAGCATTTTTGATATGTGCTTATCTATATCTAGTGATATTATTTACAACATTTATTAATTTTAATATATAAAAACAAAAAGTCGTATTGAAAGGGTTCATTCACTACTGCTGTGAACACGACGATTCCAAATCGAAAATTAAAATTCTGTATTTTGGTAAACTTTTTTGTATATCCAAGAAAAGCGCTTTCGGCATACAGCCATCTTCAGTGCTTATCTAAAATGTTCATGATATAATTATGAACAATTTTTTATATTTGTACATCATAATTATATCATAAACATTTTAGATGAGCACTGAAGATGGCCGTAGGCCGAAAGCGCTTTGCTTAAATATACAAAAAAATTACACGAAATACGGAATTTTAATTTTCGAATAACTGTGTTGTTTTCAACGTTCCTAATTTTGATTTGGGTTTTGAGATGCGAAAATAGGACACATTCCATATTATAAGTTCCGATATACAGTGCGGTCCATAGGTATGGAATAAATTAATTTTTAGCGTTATCATGTATCTGTTTAAAAAAACCTGAAACAGGTCGAATTCTATTGTCAATTTGAAAATTTACAGTATAAAAATATCACACCCTTCTTGCACCCCCTCTGAATAATGAGCACCCACTCAAAAAAAATTTATGAGAAGGGGGATCATGTGCCACCTTGTTCGAAAGGAATTTTCAGTCTCTATTCAGCAATATCAAGTTTTTTCAATTTGGTGCAATCATAACTAAGAAAATTTATTTTGAAAATATAAAAAGTTTTATACTTTACGTAGAATGAAGCATATTATGTCACATAATGTTTAGGATGTATTTTTCAATTTATTTCACAATTAAATTAAATGTTCAAAATTCTCGTACATTATTTTGTAGGACCTCAGGTTGTTAATTTCTTCCGTTATCATATCTCTCGAATCTGCAATATTGTCCGGTCTATTGAAATATACTTTTGATTTCAAATAATCCCATAAGAAAGAATCAGGTATTTTCTTATCTGTTTTGCTAAACATCAGGAAAAAATCCTTCAAGACACCAAAAAGTTATTCACAAAACCCACATATATAATGTAATGTCAATCTGGTAGACTACTGTTATTTTGATGTTTATAAGTTGCTGACACACGTCAGTGTATTGAAACTCAAAGAATAGACATTTTATTATGATTGGATACGGTGATAAAATAAGAACTCAGAAGGAAGTTTGTGAAATGTATAATGATAAATACCCTGGTCAACAAGTCTCACAGTCTACAGTTAGCAAAATAGAAACAAAGTTTCGTGAAACTGGACATGTAAAAACTATTCAGAAACCAGGTCGAAATGTTAAATTGGATGAGGAAAAAATTAGGTGTACTGCTAGCGATTGAGGAAAATCCGCATATGACAAGTAGACAACTTGCCGGTGACAATGATGTAAGTAAATCATCGATATTGAGAGCTTTACATAAGGAAAAATACCATCCTTATGAAGTTCAGTTGGTTGAGGAGTTGAATGAGGATGATCCTCATAGAAGGCAACAATTCTGTGAACTGATAATGGACAGACTGGAAGCAGATTTGCAGTTCATAAACAAAATTGTTTTTTCTGATGGAGCAACTTTTTATTTGAATGGATCGGTTAATAGACAAAACCGTAGATATTGGAGTAGATCAAATCCTCATTGGATGTGTGAGGCTCACACACAATATCCTAAAGAAGTTGAGGTTTAGGCTGGTATCATTAACAACAAAATTATTGGCCCTTATTTTTTGAAGGCACAGTTAATGGTGAGGTTTATCTAGATTTTTCTATGAACTTTTTACAGCCTACATCAAAAAGAGTTTCTCCTGATGTAATGATCCAAATGTGATAGATCAATTTGGTACTAACAAGACGGAGCTCCACCGCATTACAAACGTATTGTTAGAGATTATTTGAACGAAGTTTTTTCCAATAGGTGAATTGGAAGACGTTGAACGATTTAATGGCCGCCTAGATTTGACTCCTCTTGATTACTTCTTATGGGGTTATTGAAAATCAAAAGTATATTTCAATGGACCAGACAATATTGCAGATTCAAAAGTTAGGATAAGCGAAGAAATTAACAACATAACCCCTGAGGTCCTACAAAATGTTGTACGAGAACTCCAAGATCGACTTGTTTATTGTCGAGAAGTGAATGGTGGTCATTTTGAACATTTAATTTAATTGTTAAATGAATTGAAAAATACTTCCTAAACATTATGTGACATTATTTCCTTCATTCGACCCCAAAAACCTTCACATACCAATTTGGAAGGGAACCAAATTTCACCATATTGGAGCCGCCATTTCGAATTCATGAACTTTGACAAAGAAATCATGATGTTCGACCCCAAAAACCCCAACATACCAATTACCAATTATGAACACCTGCCAAATTCATCGTTAATCGGACAACTAGAAGTGGGTCGAAATTCACTTGCAAGATTTGAACTAAACATGCATATTTATGTGAAATTGAATAAAAGTTTGTGAAAACATTCCATTCTGTCACTCGATCGGCCAGGTTTTCTGCAGCCAGCTCTTAGACATGAGAAATGATTTGTTTTGGGTCGAATATTCGCCCCAATCAAATCATTTTTCAATTTCGAAAGAAATAATAAAAAAAAAGTTGCTGGAGCTGGGGTTTGAACCAATGCTCTCTTTCGTAAACCAGTTTAAATCTCGCGCCTCAGACCGCTGGATCATTCGGAAATTACTTTATGTCGAAAGTATTACCAATCTGTTGCTACATTAGTATCGTTGCTCTTATGCAAAACTTGTGTCCAGTCAATGATTTTTGTTATGTTTGCTGTTAATACTAGCATCCAAAGAACATTCCATTCTGTCACTCGATTGGAAAGGTTTTCTGCAGCCCGCTCTTGGACTATAACTATGCTTATGTCTCCTCATTCAATCAATCAATCAAGATATGCTTTATTGTCAAAGAATGAAATTCCTAAAGACAAAGCTTAGGTACAGAGTTGAACATATTAGTAATGGGTTTGTTAAAATTATCAAATAATAAACATAATTAAATTATAAAAATAATCTGAGATTATGCACATACAGTTAGGTTATAACTAAATAGGTGGGTAACAATATCAAAATATATATAAAAATAGATAGATATTGTCTAAGATTCGCCATATACATATACATTTACATATACATTATACTAATGATACAAAGTGTGGTAAATAGGCAAGGTTGAATAAAGGACAGAATTCAGTATGTGTGAAAATAAGTAAATGAATGAAGACAATGTTACATATTATGGAGCTATTGAGAAAATTGGTTATAGTCATACAAGTTCGTCAAGGGTTATGAATGAGCTCCCAAGTATGTGGAACTGCGACTATCTGAAGGTTTAAGTTAAAGAATTCATCTATCTCGTAGAGTGATTGTTGTATCAATATTTTCTTTAACTTCTCTTCTGGATCGCCTGAGACACGTAGTCTCTCTAGTGGTTATGGGAAGATGATTATACATTTTGATGCCATTGTATATTATAGAATCTCTAACCATATTATTAGATGGTCTAGGTAGTCTGAAATTATTGTTCTGTCGAGTGTTATATGAATTATCATTTGTTACAAGGAGATTTTTATTTTTATGTATAAGTGTGACAGATTCTAGAATGTATATAGATGTTACCGTAAGTATACTGAGATTAATGAATAGCGTTCTACGTGAGTCTCTGGGTCTTTTTTTGCCAATATACCTCAAGGCTCTTTTTTGGATTACAAATACATTTTTGAGCTGGTAAGAACAGCAAGCGCCCCAAAATGCAATGCCATACCTTAGATGAGATTCGATTAGAGCAAAGTACGCCGATCTGGCTGCGTTTATACCCAAATCATTCGAGATTACTCGAATTGCATAGCATCCCGAGGACAACTTATTACAGAGATTGTTAATGTGATAATCGAATTTCAGTCTAGAGTCTATAATCAATCCAAGAAAACGTGTCTCAGTTTTGTTAAGGATATTATCATCCTCCAGTGGTATATCTGGTAGGTTGCAGCGAAATGTGATTATATTAGTTTTTTTTATGTCAATCACCAAAGAATTGGAATCGCACCATTGTTTTATTGTAATCAATTCCCTTTCTATGTTATCTAGCAGTAGTTGCTGTGAATTATCATGCCATAGGAATGTTGTGTCATCCGCAAATAGAGTGATCTTGGCAGTGATGTTCAGGAGGTTTATATCATTAATGTAGAGCAAAAAGAGGATGGGTCCGAGTACTGAGCCCTGAGGTACTCCCAATTCAATACCAGCCCTTTTGGAGTCAGTGCAACAGCGCACTATTTTACTACGATTGCTCGGATAGGATTTTATCCATTCAAGGCCCGAATTTCTAAATCCGTAAATTTCGAGTTTCTGTAGCAGAATATCGTGACTTACGCAATCGAACGCTTTCGAGAAGTCGCAGAATATCGCCGCTGCGTAGTCGCCTGCATTGATATTTCTGTATACTTCCGACATAAAAAAAAATAGAGCGTCATTGGTACCTTTGTTAGACTGAAAGCCGAATTGTTCTGGGCAGATTATGTTGTTAATTAATACGAAGTTTTGAATGCGGATCTTCACTATTACTTCAATTATTTTAGCTAAGCTAGGGATAAGCGATATGGGCCGGTAATTGGAGGGGTCACTTTCACTGTCTCCTTTATGTATAGGGATAACCACAGAAGTTTTCAGGACGAGAGGGAAAGTTCCGGTTCTGAACGAGGTGTTGATCAGTTCAACCAAAGCTGTCAAAGCGAAGATTAAGAATGACATTAATTGAAATATCATCTATCCCTGGGCAGTTTTCGTTTTTAATATCTCTCAGGATCTCTTTGAGGTTGGTGTCGGAAAGTTGAAACTCGTTAGTAATATTTATATTTTCCAGGTATGACAAAGGAGAGTTGGGAGCTGTAATATTTTGAGTGAGTTTGAGTGCTATATTGCAGAAGTAAGTATTGAGTTCATCGGGCTCAATAGATATAGTCTGCTTCGTTTTAGTTTTGCCTCTTAGTTCGTTGATAATTTTCCAACATTCTTAACTTTTGTTATTCGATTCCTCCAATCTAGCTCTGTAATAAGTATCTTTTTCTAGTTCGAGGACGCTGCGATATATTTTTCTATATTTGAGATAACAGTTGTGGAAGAATGGTTCATTAGTGTATTTGCGGATGTTATGTAGAGATTTCATATTTTCAGCTGAAATTTTGATTCCACTAGATATCCATTGATATCATAAGAATCCTCATGTGTTGCATTTGATTCAACATTGGAGCAAGACTGCACACATTGAAAGATAGTTTCAGAATGTAACATTACTGGAATATAGAATGTAGAATACAGCATGGAATATATGATAGTATGGGAGATAGTTCAAAGGTTACAAACGGACATCTAGTCTATTTATGTAATCTATCGACTCTGAGGTCGCTATCAGGAAGTCTTCGGGTCTGACATTATATGATCGTATGGTACACTCTTCTGATGGTTTGGGTTTCTCCGCAATCACAGAGAGGAGATGGTTGCTTGCCCCATTTGTGTGAGGAGTATGCACATCTGCCATGTTGGGTTCTGATTCTATTAAGCGTGGACTATGTTTTACGTGGTAGATCAAAACTTGGTGGCTTGTGGGTGATGCACGGCATATTATTGTTCTGTTGTGCAGTCCATCCTTGAGTCCAGGCATTGGTAAGATTGAACTCATCTTCCACAGCCACCCTTGCCGTTGTTGATGGTGGTCGTCTAGACCATAGTCGATTAAGGTTGGCGTCTTCGATATCCTGATGGATGGGAAGATTTTTATTGTCCACGATATTTTCATGCTCGTTCGTAAGGGCATTTATTCGTCGCAGTTGAGGGGGTGGGATGTGGCTTAGGACTGGAAGCCGTTGGGTGGGAGTTGGTTTGGTGAACAGAATAATCCGACTTTTTTCTAGCCACAGTTTGCACTACAACCCTTTTTGCAATTGCAAAAACTGTTGTCAAATCGTTTTTCTGGAGCAGGTGAGAGTAAAGTTAGAATTGACTCCAAAGTATTATCTATCAATTTCCAAAGCCAGTCTTCTGGGTCCAGTTGATTGCCTAGCCACACTTAAACTTCAATCAACCAATCAATCAAAATATACTTCAACGTCGAAAGATGAAATCTCGTGGACAAAGCAATAATAAATAAGTTTAGAAACAACACAGAAAATTCAGGAGAATCAACACAGGGATATCAAAAAAACATTGTATGTTTAAAAAGCAAGATGAAGCACAAGTAAATATAAATATATACACACAAACATATATACATCCTAGGTGAACGAATAGTCATAAGTTAACAGAACATTGAAGGAGTAAATAAATAAAGTATATAAATTAATAAGACAGTTTGAACCCATAGCCGTTTTGTAATTCGTAGTGACTATTAGCAGTGGACATATACAATGGTTAAAGAAGAAAAGATTTCATAACAGTATGCCATCCACATCTTTATCAAAGTATTCTTGAACACTATAAAATACCTGGTGAATGAGAACTTGCTTCACAGACTTACTGAACTGATCAATTGATTGGATATCTTTAAAATTAATCGGAAGATGATTAAATATTTCAGCTGCATTATGGATCAGCGACTTCTTAATCAAATTTGATGATGGAATGGTTGGACTAAACTTGTCATTTTGGCGGGTGGATCCAACAACAACATCGTGGGATGATTTGTTCTTATGTACCAGGCACACAGTTTCTAGTATGTATAAAAAGGAGAGTGTAAGTAATTTTTGCACCTTGAACAAGGGTTAACGAAACACTCTTTGCACATATATCTAATGGCGCGCTTTTGAAGAATGAATTCTATATTGAAGAGCTATTGGTTGCAGGTGCCCCAGAATGATATGCCATATCTTAGATTCGATTCAACTACAGCGTGGTACACAATTTTGGTGGTTACAATACCCAATTCAATCGACACCATTCGTAAAGCATAACATCCCGAAGCTAGTTTTCGTTCAGTAATTCGATATGGTTATTGAAATTGAGGTTGCTTTCCAAATTGATTCCAAGAAATTTATTGTTTTTTTTTTATTTAATATTTTTTTTTTTTTTTTTTTTTTTTTTATGTTCTGGTTCCCACGAAAAGGGATATCCTTTAATTTTCAGAGAACATCGTGGGAACCTAGGGAAAGAAGGTAGGAGTTGGTGTTCTTCTTAAATTTCTGAAGGTTGTATGCCTCGGGGAACACCTCCTAGGCAATGAGTTCCAAAGCCTCGCTGTTCGTTGGATGAACGAGTCTTTGGAAAGTGATGTTCTGCAGGTTTCAAAGTGACCACGAAGGGTGTGATGACTGAACTTGACGGGTTAATCTCGAAGAGACTGCCAAAGCAGGAACGATTGTTGATATTTCAGAAGAGCATCGCCCATGAAAATATCTATAAAATAGAGACAAATCGCCAACTTTTCTACGGTGTTCCAGACAAGTGAGCGAGTTTGTAAGCGAGGCATCACCGACGAGACGAATTGCCCTTTTGGACAGAATCAATAGCCTCAGGATATGTTTAGGTGCCGCACTCCAAATATGGGAACAGTATTCCAGGACAGGTCGGATCTGTGCCTTATAGATCATAAGCAGCTGACTGGGGTGAAATAGCTCTTGGCACGAAACAGAAAACCAAGTTTTGGGATGCACTTTTGGCAATGGACCTCACGTGATTTTCCCAGGAAGGTTATTGCTGATAGTAATACCAAGCATCGATATGGATGGCTTCAGTGGTATGGTTACTCCTGACAAAGTTATGTTAGGCACAGTGAGATCGGCTTTTCTAGAGAAAAGACATGCTTGTGTTTTGTTTGCATTGAATTCTACCAAGTTATTAGATCCCCATTCGAGAATTGTTGCCAAGTCCATATTTATATTATTAACATTTCTTCCTCGTTCATTTCTGGTTTCACGGGCTGATATAGGGGCCCTGGAGAGAAAGCGGTATGGAGGGTACTATCATCGGCAAAGCTGTGTACTGGACATGAAGTTGCTTTCAACAGGTCGTTGATGTGAAGTAGAAATAGTGTTGGTGCGAGAATGGATCCTTGCGGAACACCAGCATTTATGAGTAGAGTGTCAGATGAAACTCCATCGACCACTACATGGAGAGACCTGTTCGAGAGAAAACTAGCAAGCAGAGAACACAGCTGAGGGGCAAGCCATAAGACGGAAGCTTGGCGAGGCGTCCCTGGTGCCAAACTCGATCGAGTGCCTTGGAGATATCTAATGCCACAGCTAAAGTTTCTCCATGCTTTTCAATGGTTAGCTGCCATATATGTGAGACGTAAGCGAGCAGGTCACCAGTTGATCTCTGATGGCGGAAGCCATATTGCCTATCGTTGACAATTCCTGAGTCTTCCAGATATTTCCATGAGCTCGATGTTGATGGCTTTTTCCATGACCTTTGAAATAATAGATAGCAGTGCGATAGGTCTGTAGTTGCTAGGTAGGGCCTTTTTGCCTTTTTTAGGGACTGGCTGTACTCTTGCAATTTTCCAATTGGACGGAAATACCCCCAAATTGTAAGAGTGGTTGAACAACTTGCAAAGAACAGGTGTTAGTTCGGGGGCACATTTCTTGAGAACAATCGTCGGGATTCCGTCAGATCCACAGGCTTTGTTGGTGTTGAGACCCAGCAAAATCTTTCTGATAGTACGTTGGCGAAAGGTGATCTCGGGCATGTGACTGTCAATAGGTGTAATGTTCGGGGTTGTTTTCCCGATGAATCAGAGTGGAATTTCCAGCAAATAGGTGCGCAAAGATATTGGCTTTTCCTGGGCAGTCGTTGCTAGTGTTCCATCTTCTTTGGTTAGGGGAGGAAATGAGCTGGAAGTGAAATTTCTTCCCACAGCTTTACGAAAGACCAAAATGAACGGGATCCGTTAGGACATTCAGCAAGTTTTGATCTTATTTTGGCTTTGTGGGCATCTTTTGAGCATTCTATTGTCTCTTTACATATGCCTCTAGCCTCGACATATGCTGCTCTGGTCTCAGGGCCCGGATTTTTTAGCCATCGATGGTATGCTGCCTGTTTGGAAGCCACAGCTCTAGAGCAGTTTCTGTTAAACCAGGTCTTATCGGATGATGTTCTTCTTTCGGTATTCGGTATGTAAGTTTGCATCCCCAACATGATGATTTCAGAAATTGTCTCAGCACATCGTGTTGGATCTACTGAAGAGAAACAAACTCTCTTCCATGGAAACGCTGAGAAAAACATACGAAGACCTTCCCAGTCGGCCGAATTGTAATGCCACATGAGACGGGGTGGTATTGTGCAGCTCTATGGTAAATGGAAAGAGCATGTTGTGGAGATGAGGGTGTGGTCAGAGTTTCCAAGTGGGGCACAAACTTCTATTCTATACGGGTCAGGATTGGTGGTGAGGAAAAGATCTAGTGTATTGGCAGACTGGTTGTTGACATCAGGGATGCGGGTTGGTAGCTCGACCAGTTGTTCTAGACCATGAGTGTCTGATAAGTTGCAATTAAATGATATGAGATTGGTTTTGTCTATATTGAGGGATAACAGATTGGAGTTGCACCACTCTCTCATACTGGCAATATTTCGAGCTATATTTTCTTGTGAAGATTGGTTTCATTGATATCATGCCTTATGATGGTTACATCATCCGCAAAGATTGTAAACATTCCATTAGATTTGATATAAGCTAGGTCGTTGGAATACAACAAAAACAGTACTGGCCCTAGTACCAAGCCTTGGGGCAGACCGTGTCTGACAAAGCCAATGTCTGATAGTGTGTCAGTTCTGACAACTTGGGTTCGTTTACTTAGATATGAGTTTGCGCAGCAGTATTCCGTGGTTCCACAATCGAAAGCTTTCGATATGTCACAGAAAACTGCCGCACACACCTTCTTCAAGTTCAACTCAGAGTAAAGTGTTTTCAGGAGATGGAAGATGGCATCCCTGTACTCTTTTGTACTGAACACCGAATTGCTGAGGTTTTAAGATTTTTGGTGGATAGTGTACTCGATATAAGTATTGATAAGCAGAAGCAGATGTTGGAGGACGACAAGATAGTTGTACTCTTTTATTGTTCCGTCTCTTTTTAAAAAACTTAAATATCGATACTTGTGCAAACAACCATTTCTTTGGAGACTCCCGAGAGAAAAAACGGGACACCCTGTATTATATTTGACAAGTAACTTCCCACACAAGTAGGTTGAAGGAACGCCCGCTAATATTCTGATAATTCTCTTTTGCATCATAAAAATGTCAATATCTGGAGCGGAGTTACCACACAAACAAATACCAAAGAATATTTAAAACATATGTCAAAATTGAGCCAAGTATAAACTCTCCTCGACCTTTGTGCGAGGTCAAACCTACTCATTGATTAGACTATATGGGAAGCTGGAATGAATGTAAAGTACAATTTTCCAGAAATATTTTCCTTCCGCGTATGAAAAGCAATTTCGAATCATACATGTCTCCGTAAATCAGAAACAGCAATAACATCTGAATCTCACTGTGTCGCCCATTCAACATTTTATTCACGATTCCTCGACAGCTCCGCGTAGATTTATACCTCAATTTGAAAAAAATCGGATTTTATGCACACATTTGATTGTGATCGATTACTTCATTTAGTGACTCCCCGAAGCGTTTCTGCAGTTGCCTTGCATATTGAACAGTGTGCTATCGGTTTTTTCTTGGCCATGCCGAGATTTGTGTTCATTGGAACGAGAAGAAAATCAGAATATTGTAGAGAATCGTTGTCGTTTGAATCGAAATTGATTGGAGTCGATCATCAATACACGGTTAGATGCGTTACTCTATAGTTTTCATAGTGGAAATGAAATAGGCACACTCAAAACTAGCACATCAATTATGCACTATAGATTCTAATGACATTTTTGCATGAGTACACTCTCTTCCAGGAAGGTGCTTCATCACAATTCCACATGGGAAGTCGGTCTTCAAATCAGTTCAATAGTCGAGTCAGAGCGACAATAAATGTCGTTGAATTTGATATCGAACTCTATTATCCTATGAATAACATAAAAACTTCTCAACAAAAAATTAAACCGACGAAAAATAACCTGAAAAGCAAAAAATAAAATAAACCTTCTCAGTCTAAATGATAATTGAGCTCCTGAACTAATGTAAGTAACTGATTTTGAGTCGGCGCCAAACAAACAATTATCGAAGATCATTATCTATGAAAGAAGTCATCAAAACGCAGCCGTGCATCTCGCTGCCATCATTTTACGCTTCACCTAATTCAATTGCTAGTTTGTTTGGCGCCGACTCAAAATCAGTTACTTACATTAGTTAGAGCTCAATTATCATTAGACTAAGAAGGTTTATTTTATTGCTTTCAGTGATTTCGTCGGTTAATTTGTTAAAAGTTTTTATTTTTTACTTTTCAGTTCCGTATTTTGTCGGTTCAATTTTCTGTTAAAAAGTTTTTTTTTTCAATTTTTTGTGGCGAAAATCTACCAATTACTGCCTACTTGATTTTTTATTACTTCCAAAATACTTACTTACCCACCTTACTTCAACTATTACCAGTTAAATAATATGATTATCTACTTTTACTATTCGTTGTAATATAAATTATTTTCGTTGTTCTGGTCAGTTTATTTCATTACTTCGTATATCATTTCATCCTCTCATAAAATATACTGATTTTGACGGATGTGGATCAAGAATAATGTCAGTAGCGATCTGTCATTGTCAACTACGTATGTGTGTGCCAATGTTCACTAGTGAAAAATCAATTATCCCCTATTTTTCTACCAGTGAGGGTGGCTAATTCCTACCGAAATTCAAATATAAGGTATACCCTATCTATTAAAAACAGAATCATCCAAATCGAAGAACCCAGTACAAAGTTACGCCTGATAGAA